>CAXAJV010000019.1:8223600-8605737 GCA_963969225.1 Xylocopa violacea | reverse complement strand
ACGCGCTATCTCAGAGTGAATATTGTCAAATATTACATCCGAGTTATTACGTTGCCTTAGGATAGGATATATAACGTTATAGACGCATATAATGTTCCCACCGACGCGCTATCTCAGAGTGCTTGGAATGTTGTCAAATGTTACACCCGAGATGGTAGGCTGCCTTAGGTTAGGATATATGACGTTATGGACGCATATAATGTTCCCACCGAGAAGTAGGGTCCGACACATATGGAATCTTGTCAAATGTTACATCCGAGGTGCTAGGTTGCCTTAGGTTAGAATATATAACGTTATAGACGCATTTAATGTTCCCACCGGAAAGTAGGGCCCCGACACGATTGGAATGTTGTCAAATGTTACATACGAGTTGTTTGGTTGCCTTAGGTTAGGTTATATGACGTTATAGACGCATATAATGTTCCCACCGAGAAGTACGGTCCGACACACCTGGAATGTTGTCAAATGTTACATCCGACGTGTTTGGTTGCCTTAGGTTAGGTTATATGACGTTATAGACGCATATAATGTTCCCACAGAGAAGTAGGGTCCGACACACCTGGAATGTTGTCAAATGTTACATCCGAGGTGTTTGGTTGCCTTAAGTTAGGTTATATGACGTTATAGACGCATATAATGTTCCCACCGTGAAGTAGGGTCTGACACGCCAGGAATGTTGTCAAATATTACATCCGAGTTATTAGGTTGCCTTAGGTTAGGATATATAACGTTATAGACGCATATAATATTCCCACCGAGATGTAGGGTCCGACACACGTGGAATGTTGTCAAATGTTACATCCGAGGTGTTAGGTTGCCTTAGGTTCGGATATATAACTTTATAGACGCATATAATGTTCCCACTGAGAAGTAGGTTCCGACTCGCCTGGAATGTTGTCAAATGTTACATCCGAGGTGCTAGGTTGCCTTAGGTTATGATATACAACGTTATAGACGCATATAATGTTCCCACCGAGAAGTAGGGTCCGACACATATGGTATCTTGTTAAATGTTACATCCGAGGTGTTAGGTTGCCTTAGGTTAGGTTATATGACGTTATAGACGCATATAATGTTCCCACCGTGAAGTAGGGTCTGACACACCAGGAATATTGACAACTATTACATCCGAGTTGTTAGGTTGCCTTATTTTACGATATACAGCGTTATAGACGCATACAATGTTCCCACCGAGAAGTAGGGCCCGGCAGGTTTGGAATGTTGGAAAATATTACATCCGAGGAGTTAGGTTGCCTTAGGTTAGGATATACAACGTTATAGACGCATATAATGTTCCCACCGAGAAGTAGGGTCCGACTCGCTAGGAATGTTGTCAAATGTTACATCCGAGGTGCTAGGTTGCCTTAGGTTAGGATATATAACGTTATAGACGCATATAATGTCCCCACCGAGAAGTAGGGTCCGACTCGCCAGGAATGTTGTCAAATGTTACATCTGAGGTGTTAGGTTGCCTTAGGTTAGGATATATAACGTTATAGACGCATATAATGTTCCCACCGAGAAGTAGGGTCCGACTCGCCAGGAATGTTGTCAAATGTTACATACGAGTTACTAGGTTGCCTTAGGTTAGGATATATAACGTTATAGACGCATATAATATTCCCACCGAGAAGTAGGGTCCGACTCGCCAGGAATGTTGTCAAATGTTACATCTGGGGTGTTAGGTTGCTTTAGCTTAGGTTTTATGACGTTATAGACGCATATAATGTTCCCACCGAGAAGTAGGTCCGACGCGCCTGGATTGTTGTCAAATATTACGTCCGAGATGTTAGGTTGCCTTAGGTTAGGATATATAACGTTATAGACGTATACACTGTTCCCACCGAGAAGTAGGGTCCGACACACGTGGAATGTTGTCAAATGTTACGTCCGAGGTGTTAGGTTGCCTTAGGTTAGGATATATAACTTTATAGACGCATATAATGTTCCCACTGAGAAGTAGGTTCCGACTCGCCTGGAATGTTGTCAAATGTTACATCCGAGGTGCTAGGTTGCCTTAGGTTATGATATACAACGTTATAGACGCATATAATGTTCCCACCGAGAAGTAGGGTCCGACACATATGGTATCTTGTTAAATGTTACATCCGAGGTGTTAGGTTGCCTTAGGTTAGGTTATATGACGTTATAGACGCATATAATGTTCCCACCGTGAAGTAGGGTCCGACACACCAGGAATATTGACAACTATTACATCCGAGTTGTTAGGTTGCCTTATTTTACGATATACAGCGTTATAGACGCACACAATGTTCCCACCGAGAAGTAGGGTCCGACAGGTTTGGAATGTTGGCAAATATTACATCCGAGGAGTTAGTTTGCTTCAGCTTAGGTTATATGACGTTATAGACGCATATAATGTTCCCACCGAGAAGTAGGTCCGACACGCCTGGATTGTTGTCAAATATTACATCCGACATGTTAGGTTGCCTTAGGTTAGGATATATAACGTTATAGACGTATACACTGTTCCCACCGAGAAGTAGGGTCCGACACACGTGGAATGTTGTCAAATGTTACATCCGAGGTGTTAGGTTGCCTTAGGTTAGGATATATAACTTTATAGACGCATATAATGTTCCCACTGAGAAGTAGGTTCCGACTCGCCAGGAATGTTGTCAAATGTTACATCCGAGGTGCTAGGTTGCCTTAGGCTGTGATATACACCGTTATAGACGCATATAATGTTCCCACCGAGAAGTAGGGTCCGACACACCAGGAATATTGACAAATATCACATCCGATTTGTTAGGTTGCCTCATTTTACGATATACAGCGTTATAGACGCATACAATGTTCCCACCGAGAAGTAGAGCCCGACAGGTTTGGAATGTTGGCAAATATTACATCCGAGGTGTTTGATGGCCTTAGGTTAGGCTATATGACGTTATAGAGGCATATAATGTTCCCACCGAGAAGTAGGGTCCGACACAAGTGGAATGTTGTCAAATGTTACATCCGAGGTGTTAGGTTGCCTTAGGTTAGGTTATACAACGTTATAGACGCATATAAGTTTCCCACCGAGAAGTAGGGTCCGACACGCCAGGAATATTGTCAAATATTACATCCGAGTTATTACGTTGCCTTAGGATAGGATATATAACGTTATAGACGCATATAATAATAAATGTTCCCACCGGAAAGTAGGGCCCGACACGCTTGGAATGTTGTCAAATGTTACACCCGAGATGGTAGGCTGCCTTAGGTTAGGATATATGACGTTATGGACGCATATAATGTTCCCACCGAGAAGTAGGGTCCGACACATATGGAATCTTGTCAAATGTTACATCCGAGGTGCTAGGTTGCCTTAGGTTAGAATATATAACGTTATAGACGCATTTAATGTTCCCACCGGAAAGTAGGGCCCGACACGATTGGAATGTTGTCAAATGTTACATACGAGTTGTTTGGTTGCCTTAGGTTAGGTTATATGACGTTATAGACGCATATAATGTTCCCACCGAGAAGTACGGTCCGACACACCTGGAATGTTGTCAAATGTTACATCCGACGTGTTTGGTTGCCTTAGGTTAGGTTATATGACGTTATAGACGCATATAATGTTCCCACAGAGAAGTAGGGTCCGACACACCTGGAATGTTGTCAAATGTTACATCCGAGGTGTTTGGTTGCCTTAAGTTAGGTTATATGACGTTATAGACGCATATAATGTTCCCACCGTGAAGTAGGGTCTGACACGCCAGGAATGTTGTCAAATATTACATCCGAGTTATTAGGTTGCCTTAGGTTAGGATATATAACGTTATAGACGCATATAATATTCCCACCGAGATGTAGGGTCCGACACACGTGGAATGTTGTCAAATGTTACATCCGAGGTGTTAGGTTGCCTTAGGTTAGGATATATAACTTTATAGACGCATATAATGTTCCCACTGAGAAGTAGGTTCCGACTCGCCTGGAATGTTGTCAAATGTTACATCCGAGGTGCTAGGTTGCCTTAGGTTATGATATACAACGTTATAGACGCATATAATGTTCCCACCGAGAAGTAGGGTCCGACACATATGGTATCTTGTTAAATGTTACATCCGAGGTGTTAGGTTGCCTTAGGTTAGGTTATATGACGTTATAGACGCATATAATGTTCCCACCGTGAAGTAGGGTCTGACACACCAGGAATATTGACAACTATTACATCCGAGTTGTTAGGTTGCCTTATTTTACGATATACAGCGTTATAGACGCATACAATGTTCCCACCGAGAAGTAGGGCCCGGCAGGTTTGGAATGTTGGAAAATATTACATCCGAGGAGTTAGGTTGCCTTAGGTTAGGATATACAACGTTATAGACGCATATAATGTTCCCACCGAGAAGTAGGGTCCGACTCGCTAGGAATGTTGTCAAATGTTACATCCGAGGTGCTAGGTTGCCTTAGGTTAGGATATATAACGTTATAGACGCATATAATGTCCCCACCGAGAAGTAGGGTCCGACTCGCCAGGAATGTTGTCAAATGTTACATCTGAGGTGTTAGGTTGCCTTAGGTTAGGATATATAACGTTATAGACGCATATAATGTTCCCACCGAGAAGTAGGGTCCGACTCGCCAGGAATGTTGTCAAATGTTACATACGAGTTACTAGGTTGCCTTAGGTTAGGATATATAACGTTATAGACGCATATAATATTCCCACCGAGAAGTAGGGTCCGACTCGCCAGGAATGTTGTCAAATGTTACATCTGGGGTGTTAGGTTGCTTTAGCTTAGGTTTTATGACGTTATAGACGCATATAATGTTCCCACCGAGAAGTAGGTCCGACGCGCCTGGATTGTTGTCAAATATTACGTCCGAGATGTTAGGTTGCCTTAGGTTAGGATATATAACGTTATAGACGTATACACTGTTCCCACCGAGAAGTAGGGTCCGACACACGTGGAATGTTGTCAAATGTTACGTCCGAGGTGTTAGGTTGCCTTAGGTTAGGATATATAACTTTATAGACGCATATAATGTTCCCACTGAGAAGTAGGTTCCGACTCGCCTGGAATGTTGTCAAATGTTACATCCGAGGTGCTAGGTTGCCTTAGGTTATGATATACAACGTTATAGACGCATATAATGTTCCCACCGAGAAGTAGGGTCCGACACATATGGTATCTTGTTAAATGTTACATCCGAGGTGTTAGGTTGCCTTAGGTTAGGTTATATGACGTTATAGACGCATATAATGTTCCCACCGTGAAGTAGGGTCCGACACACCAGGAATATTGACAACTATTACATCCGAGTTGTTAGGTTGCCTTATTTTACGATATACAGCGTTATAGACGCACACAATGTTCCCACCGAGAAGTAGGGCCCGACAGGTTTGGAATGTTGGCAAATATTACATCCGAGGAGTTAGTTTGCTTCAGCTTAGGTTATATGACGTTATAGACGCATATAATGTTCCCACCGAGAAGTAGGTCCGACACGCCTGGATTGTTGTCAAATATTACATCCAACATGTTAGGTTGCCTTAGGTTAGGATATATAACGTTATAGACGTATACACTGTTCCCACCGAGAAGTAGGGTCCGACACACGTGGAATGTTGTCAAATGTTACATCCGAGGTGTTAGGTTGCCTTAGGTTAGGATATATAACTTTATAGACGCATATAATGTTCCCACTGAGAAGTAGGTTCCGACTCGCCAGGAATGTTGTCAAATGTTACATCCGAGGTGCTAGGTTGCCTTAGGCTGTGATATACAACGTTATAGACGCATATAATGTTCCCACCGAGAAGTAGGGTCCGACACACCAGGAATATTGACAAATATCACATCCGATTTGTTAGGTTGCCTCATTTTACGATATACAGCGTTATAGACGCATACAATGTTCCCACCGAGAAGTAGAGCCCGACAGGTTTGGAATGTTGGCAAATATTACATCCGAGGTGTTTGATGGCCTTAGGTTAGGCTATATGACGTTATAGAGGCATATAATGTTCCCACCGAGAAGTAGGGTCCGACACAAGTGGAATGTTGTCAAATGTTACATCCGAGGTGTTAGGTTGCCTTAGGTTAGGTTATACAACGTTATAGACGCATATAAGTTTCCCACCGAGAAGTAGGGTCCGACACGCCAGGAATATTGTCAAATATTACATCCGAGTTATTACGTTGCCTTAGGATAGGATATATAACGTTATAGACGCATATAATAATAAATGTTCCCACCGGAAAGTAGGGCCCGACACGCTTGGAATGTTGTCAAATGTTACACCCGAGATGGTAGGCTGCCTTAGGTTAGGATATATGACGTTATGGACGCATATAATGTTCCCACCGAGAAGTAGGGTCCGACACATATGGAATCTTGTCAAATGTTACATCCGAGGTGCTAGGTTGCCTTAGGTTAGAATATATAACGTTATAGACGCATTTAATGTTCCCACCGGAAAGTAGGGCCCGACACGATTGGAATGTTGTCAAATGTTACATACGAGTTGTTTGGTTGCCTTAGGTTAGGTTATATGACGTTATAGACGCATATAATGTTCCCACCGAGAAGTACGGTCCGACACACCTGGAATGTTGTCAAATGTTACATCCGACGTGTTTGGTTGCCTTAGGTTAGGTTATATGACGTTATAGACGCATATAATGTTCCCACAGAGAAGTAGGGTCCGACACACCTGGAATGTTGTCAAATGTTACATCCGAGGTGTTTGGTTGCCTTAAGTTAGGTTATATGACGTTATAGACGCATATAATGTTCCCACCGTGAAGTAGGGTCTGACACGCCAGGAATGTTGTCAAATATTACATCCGAGTTATTAGGTTGCCTTAGGTTAGGATATATAACGTTATAGACGCATATAATATTCCCACCGAGATGTAGGGTCCGACACACGTGGAATGTTGTCAAATGTTACATCCGAGGTGTTAGGTTGCCTTAGGTTAGGATATATAACTTTATAGACGCATATAATGTTCCCACTGAGAAGTAGGTTCCGACTCGCCTGGAATGTTGTCAAATGTTACATCCGAGGTGCTAGGTTGCCTTAGGTTATGATATACAACGTTATAGACGCATATAATGTTCCCACCGAGAAGTAGGGTCCGACACATATGGTATCTTGTTAAATGTTACATCCGAGGTGTTAGGTTGCCTTAGGTTAGGTTATATGACGTTATAGACGCATATAATGTTCCCACCGTGAAGTAGGGTCTGACACACCAGGAATATTGACAACTATTACATCCGAGTTGTTAGGTTGCCTTATTTTACGATATACAGCGTTATAGACGCATACAATGTTCCCACCGAGAAGTAGGGCCCGGCAGGTTTGGAATGTTGGAAAATATTACATCCGAGGAGTTAGGTTGCCTTAGGTTAGGATATACAACGTTATAGACGCATATAATGTTCCCACCGAGAAGTAGGGTCCGACTCGCTAGGAATGTTGTCAAATGTTACATCCGAGGTGCTAGGTTGCCTTAGGTTAGGATATATAACGTTATAGACGCATATAATGTCCCCACCGAGAAGTAGGGTCCGACTCGCCAGGAATGTTGTCAAATGTTACATCTGAGGTGTTAGGTTGCCTTAGGTTAGGATATATAACGTTATAGACGCATATAATGTTCCCACCGAGAAGTAGGGTCCGACTCGCCAGGAATGTTGTCAAATGTTACATACGAGTTACTAGGTTGCCTTAGGTTAGGATATATAACGTTATAGACGCATATAATATTCCCACCGAGAAGTAGGGTCCGACTCGCCAGGAATGTTGTCAAATGTTACATCTGGGGTGTTAGGTTGCTTTAGCTTAGGTTTTATGACGTTATAGACGCATATAATGTTCCCACCGAGAAGTAGGTCCGACGCGCCTGGATTGTTGTCAAATATTACGTCCGAGATGTTAGGTTGCCTTAGGTTAGGATATATAACGTTATAGACGTATACACTGTTCCCACCGAGAAGTAGGGTCCGACACACGTGGAATGTTGTCAAATGTTACGTCCGAGGTGTTAGGTTGCCTTAGGTTAGGATATATAACTTTATAGACGCATATAATGTTCCCACTGAGAAGTAGGTTCCGACTCGCCTGGAATGTTGTCAAATGATACATCCGAGGTGCTAGGTTGCCTTAGGTTATGATATACAACGTTATAGACGCATATAATGTTCCCACCGAGAAGTAGGGTCCGACACATATGGTATCTTGTTAAATGTTACATCCGAGGTGTTAGGTTGCCTTAGGTTAGGTTATATGACGTTATAGACGCATATAATGTTCCCACCGTGAAGTAGGGTCCGACACACCAGGAATATTGACAACTATTACATCCGAGTTGTTAGGTTGCCTTATTTTACGATATACAGCGTTATAGACGCACACAATGTTCCCACCGAGAAGTAGGGCCCGACAGGTTTGGAATGTTGGCAAATATTACATCCGAGGAGTTAGTTTGCTTCAGCTTAGGTTATATGACGTTATAGACGCATATAATGTTCCCACCGAGAAGTAGGTCCGACACGCCTGGATTGTTGTCAAATATTACATCCGACATGTTAGGTTGCCTTAGGTTAGGATATATAACGTTATAGACGTATACACTGTTCCCACCGAGAAGTAGGGTCCGACACACGTGGAATGTTGTCAAATGTTACATCCGAGGTGTTAGGTTGCCTTAGGTTAGGATATATAACTTTATAGACGCATATAATGTTCCCACTGAGAAGTAGGTTCCGACTCGCCAGGAATGTTGTCAAATGTTACATCCGAGGTGCTAGGTTGCCTTAGGCTGTGATATACAACGTTATAGACGCATATAATGTTCCCACCGAGAAGTAGGGTCCGACACACCAGGAATATTGACAAATATCACATCCGATTTGTTAGGTTGCCTCATTTTACGATATACAGCGTTATAGACGCATACAATGTTCCCACCGAGAAGTAGAGCCCGACAGGTTTGGAATGTTGGCAAATATTACATCCGAGGTGTTTGATGGCCTTAGGTTAGGCTATATGACGTTATAGAGGCATATAATGTTCCCACCGAGAAGTAGGGTCCGACACAAGTGGAATGTTGTCAAATGTTACATCCGAGGTGTTAGGTTGCCTTAGGTTAGGTTATACAACGTTATAGACGCATATAAGTTTCCCACCGAGAAGTAGGGTCCGACACGCCAGGAATATTGTCAAACATTACATCCGAGTTATTACGTTGCCTTAGGATAGGATATATAACGTTATAGACGCATATAATGTTCCCACCGGAAAGTAGGGCCCGACACGCTTGGAATGTTGTCAAATGTTACATCCGAGATGGTAGGCTGCCTTAGGTTAGGATATATGACGTTATGGACGCATATAATGTTCCCACCGAGAAGTAGGGTCCGACACATATGGAATCTTGTCAAATGTTACATCCGAGGTGCTAGGTTGCCTTAGGTTAGAATATATAACGTTATAGACGCATTTAATGTTCCCACCGGAAAGTAGGGCCCGACACGATTGGAATGTTGTCAAATGTTACATACGAGTTGTTTGGTTGCCTTAGGTTAGGTTATATGACGTTATAGACGCATATAATGTTCCCACCGAGAAGTACGGTCCGACACACCTGGAATGTTGTCAAATGTTACATCCGACGTGTTTGGTTGCCTTAGGTTAGGTTATATGACGTTATAGACGCATATAATGTTCCCACAGAGAAGTAGGGTCCGACACACCTGGAATGTTGTCAAATGTTACATCCGAGGTGTTTGGTTGCCTTACGTTAGGTTATATGACGTTATAGACGCATATAATGTTCCCACCGTGAAGTAGGGTCTGACACGCCAGGAATGTTGTCAAATATTACATCCGAGTTATTAGGTTGCCTTAGGTTAGGATATATAACGTTAAAGACGCATATAATATTCCCACCGAGATGTAGGGACCGACACACGTGGAATGTTGTCAAATGTTACATCCGAGGTGTTAGGTTGCCTTAGGTTAGGATATATAACTTTATAGACGCATATAATGTTCCCACTGAGAAGTAGGTTCCGACTCGCCTGGAATGTTGTCAAATGTTACATCCGAGGTGCTAGGTTGCCTTAGGTTATGATATACAACGTTATAGACGCATATAATGTTCCCACCGAGAAGTAGGGTCCGACACATATGGTATCTTGTTAAATGTTACATCCGAGGTGTTAGGTTGCCTTAGGTTAGGTTATGTGACGTTATAGACGCATATAATGTTCCCACCGTGAAGTAGGGTCTGACACACCAGGAATATTGACAACTATTACATCCGAGTTGTTAGGTTGCCTTATTTTACGATATACAGCGTTATAGACGCATACAATGTTCCCACCGAGAAGTAGGGCCCGGCAGGTTTGGAATGTTGGCAAATATTACATCCGAGGAGTTAGGTTGCCTTAGGTTAGGATATACAACGTTATAGACGCATATAATGTTCCCACCGAGATGTAGGGTCCGACTCGCTAGGAATGTTGTCAAATGTTACATCCGAGGTGCTAGGTTGCCTTAGGTTAGGATATATAGCGTTATAGACGCATATAATGTCCCCACCGAGAAGTAGGGTCCGACTCGCCAGGAATGTTGTCAAATGTTACATCTGAGGTGTTAGGTTGCCTTAGGTTAGGATATATAACGTTATAGACGCATATAATTTTCCCACCGAGAAGTAGGGTCCGACTCGCCAGGAATGTTGTCAAATGTTACATCTGGGGTGTTAGGTTGCTTTAGCTTAGGTTATATGACGTTATAGACGCATATAATGTTCCCACCGAGAAGTAGGTCCGACACGCCTGGATTGTTGTCAAATATTACGTCCGAGATGTTAGGTTGCCTTAGGTTAGGATATATAACGTTATAGACGTATACACTGTTCCCACCGAGAAGTAGGGTCCGACACACGTGGAATGTTGTCAAATGTTACATCCGAGGTGTTAGGTTGCCTTAGGTTAGGATATATAACTTTATAGACGCATATAATGTTCCCACTGAGAAGTAGGTTCCGACTCGCCTGGAATGTTGTCAAATGTTACATCCGAGGTGCTAGGTTGCCTTAGGTTATGATATACAACGTTATAGACGCATATAATGTTCCCACCGAGAAGTAGGGTCCGACACATATGGTATCTTGTTAAATGTTACATCCGAGGTGTTAGGTTGCCTTAGGTTAGGTTATATGACGTTATAGACGCATATAATGTTCCCACCGTGAAGTAGGGTCTGACACACCAGGAATATTGACAACTATTACATCCGAGTTGTTAGGTTGCCTTATTTTACGATATACAGCGTTATAGACGCATACAATGTTCCCACTGAGAAGTAGGGCCCGACAGGTTTGGAATGTTGGCAAATATTACATCCGAGGAGTTAGGTTGCCTTAGGTTAGGATATACAACGTTATAGACGCATATAATGTTCCCACCGAGAAGTAGGGTCCGACTCGCTAGGAATGTTGTCAAATGTTACATCCGAGGTGCTAGGTTGCCTTAGGATAGGATATATAACGTTATAGACGCATATAATGTCCCCACCGAGAAGTAGGGTCCGACTCGCCAGGAATGTCGTCAAATGTTACATCTGAGGTGTTAGGTTGCCTTAGGTTAGGATATATAACGTTATAGACGCATATAATGTTCCCACCGAGAAGTAGGGCCCGACACGCTTGGAATGTTTTCAAACGTTACATCCGAAGTGTTAGGTTGCCTTAGCTTAGGTTATATGACGTTATAGACGCATATAATGTTCCCACCGAGAAGTAGGGTCCGACAAACCTGGAATGTTGTCAAATGTTACATCCGAGCTGTTAGGTTAACTTAGGTTGGGATATATAACGTTATAGACGTATACAATGTTCCGACCGAGAAGTAGGTTCCGAGAAGGCAGGAATGTTGTAAAATGTTACATTCGCGATGTTAGGTTGCCCTAGGTTAGGATATATAACGTTATAGAGGCATATAATATTCCCACCGATAAGTAGGGTCCGACACGCCAGGAATGTTGTCAAATATTACATCCGAGTTATTAGGTTGCCTTAGGTTAGGATATATAACGTTATAGACGCATATAATATTCCCACCGAGAAGTAGGGTCCGACTCGCCAGGAATGTTGTCAAATGTTACATCTGAGGTGTTAGGTTGCTTTAGCTTAGGTTATATGACGTTATAGACGCATATAATGTTCCCACCGAGAAGTAGGTCCGACACGCCTGGATTGTTGTCAAATATTACATCCGAGATGATAGGTTGCCTTAGGTTAGGATATATAACGTTATAGACGTATACACTGTTCCCACCGAGAAGTAGGGTCCGACACACGTGGAATGTTGTCAAATGTTACATCCGAGGTGTTAGGTTGCCTTAGGTTAGGATATATAACTTTATAGACGCATATAATGTTCCCACTGAGAAGTAGGTTCCGACTCGCCTGGAATGTTGTCAAATGTTACATCCGAGGTGCTAGGTTGCCTTAGGTTATGATATACAACGTTATAGACGCATATAATGTTCCCACCGAGAAGTAGGGTCCGACACATATGGTATCTTGTTAAATGTTACATCCGAGGTGTTAGGTTGCCTTAGGTTAGGTTATATGACGTTATAGACGCATATAATGTTCCTACCGAGAAGTAGGGTCCGACTCGCCAGGAATGTTGTCAAATGTTACATCCGAGGTGCTAGGTTGCCTTAGGTTAGGATATATAACGTTATAGACGCATATAATGTTCCCACCGGAAAGTAGGGCCCGACACGCTTGCAATGTTGTCAAATGTTACATCCGAGTTGTTAGGTTGCCTTAGGTTAGGATATACAACGTTATAGACGCATATAATGTTCCTACCGAGATGTAGGGTCCGACGCGCCAGGAATGTTGTCAAATGTTACATCCGAGGTGCTAGGTTGCCTTAGGTTAGGTTATATGACGTTATAGACGCATATAATGTTCCCACAGAGAAGTAGGGTCCGACACACCTGGAATGTTGTCAAATGTTACATGCGAGGTGTTTGGTTGCCTTAAGTTAGGTTATATGACGTTATAGACGCATATAATGTTCCCACCGTGAAGTAGGGTCCGACACACCAGGAATATTGACAACTATTACATCCGAGTTGTTAGGTTGCCTTATTTTACGATATACAGCGTTATAGACGCACACAATGTTCCCACCGAGAAGTAGGGCCCGACAGGTTTGGAATGTTGGCAAATATTACATCCGAGGAGTTAGGTTGCCTTAGGTTAGGATATACAACGTTATAGACGCATATAATGTTCCTACCGAGAAGTAGGGTCCGACTCGCCAGGAATGTTGTCAAATGTTACGTCCGAGGTGCTAGGTTGCCTTAGGTTAGGATATATAACGTTATAGACGCATATAATGTTCCCACCGGAAAGTAGGTCCCGACACGCTTGGAATGTTGTCAAATGTTACATCCGAGCTGTTAGGTTGCCTTAGGTTAGGTTATATAACGTTATAGACGCATATAATGTTCCCACAGAGAAGTAGAGTCCGACACAACTGGAATGTTGTCAAATGTTACATCCGAGGTGTTTGGTTGCCTTAGGTTAGGTTATATGACGTTATAGACGCATATAATGTTCCCACCGAGAAGTAGGGTCCGACACATATGGAATCTTGTCAAATGTTACATCCGAGGTGTTAGGTTGCCTTAGGTTAGGATATACAACGTTATTGACGCATCTAATGCTGCCACCGAGAAGTAGGGTGCGACACACCTGGAATGTTGTCAAATGTTACATCCGAGGTGTTAGGTTAACTTAGGTTGGGATATATAACTTTATAGACGTATACAATGTTCCGACCGAGAAGTAGGGTCCGACTCGCCAGGAATGTTGTCAAATGTTACATCTGAGGTGTTAGGTTGCCTTAGGTGAGGATATATAACGTTATAGACGCATATAATGTTCCCACCGGGAAGTAGGGACCGACACGCTTGGAATGTTGTCAAATGTTACATTCGAGGTGTTAGGTTGCCTTAGGTTAGGATATATAACGTTATAGACGTATATACTGTTCCCACCGAGAAGTAGGGTCCGACTCGCCAGGAATGTTGTCAAATGTTACATCCGAGGTGTTAGGTTGCCTTAGGTTAGGATATATAACGTTATAGACGCATACAATGTTCCCACCGAGAAGTAGGTCCGACACGCCTGGATTGTTGTCAAATATTACATCCGAGATGTTAGGTTGCCTTATTTTACGATATACAGCGTTATAGACGCATACAATGTTCTCACCGAGAAGTAGGGTCCGACAGGTTTGGAATGTTGGCAAATATTACATCCGAGGAGTTAGGTTGCCTTAGGTTAGGATATACAACGTTATAGACGCATATAACGTTCTCACCGTGAAGTAGGGTCCGACACACCAAGAATATTGACAAATATTACATCCGAGTTGTTAGGTTGCCTTATTTTACGATATACAGCGTTATAGACGCATACAATGTTCCCACCGAGAAGTAGGGTCCGACAGGTTTGGAATGTTGGCAAATATTACATCCGAGGAGTTAGGTTGCCTTAGCTTAGGTTATATGACGTTATAGACGCATATAATGTTCCCACCGAGAAGTAGGGTCCGACAAACCTGGAATGTTGGCAAATATTACATCCGAGGAGTTAGGTTGCTTCAGCTTAGGTTATATGACGTTATAGACGCATATAATGTTCCCACCGAGAAGTAGGTCCGACACGCCTGGATTGTTGTCAAATATTACATCCGAGATGTTAGGTTGCCTTAGGTTAGGATATATAACGTTATAGACGTATACACTGTTCCCACCGAGAAGTAGGGTTCGACACACGTGGAATGTTGTCAAATGTTACATCCGAGGTGTTAGGTTGCCTTAGGTTAGGATATATAACTTTATAGACGCATATAATGTTCCCACTGAGAAGTAGGTTCCGACTCGCCAGGAATGTTGTCAAATGTTACATCCGAGGTGCTAGGTTGCCTTAGGTTGTGATATACAACGTTATAGACGCATATAATGTTCCCACCGAGAAGTAGGGTCCGACACACCAGGAATATTGACAAATATTACATCCGATTTGTTAGGTTGCCTCATTTTACGATATACAGCGTTATAGACGCATACAATGTTCCCACCGAGAAGTAGAGCCCGACAGGTTTGGAATGTTGGCAAATATTACATCCGAGGTGTTTGATGGCCTTAGGTTAGGCTATATGACGTTATAGAGGCATATAATGTTCCCACCGAGAAGTAGGGTCCGACACAAGTGGAATGTTGTCAAATGTTACATCCGAGGTGTTAGGTTGCCTTAGGTTAGGTTATACAACGTTATAGACGCATATAAGTTTCCCACCGAGAAGTAGGGTCCGACACGCCAGGAATATTGTCAAATATTACATCCGAGTTATTACGTTGCCTTAGGATAGGATATATAACGTTATAGACGCATTTAATGTTCCCACCGAGAAGTAGGGTCCGACTCGCCAGGAATGTTGTCAAATGCTACATCCGAGGTGCTAGGTTCCCTTAGGTTAGGATATATAACGTTATAGACGCATATAATGTTCCCACCGGAAAGTAGGGCCCGACACGCTTGGAATGTTGTCAAATGTTACATCCGAGTTGTTAGGTTGCCTTAGGTTAGGATATACAACGTTATAGACGCATATAATGTTCCTACCGAGATGTAGGGTCCGACGCGCCAGGAATGTTGTCAAATGTTACATCCGAGGTGCTAGGTTGCCTTAGGTTAGGTTATATGACGTTATAGACGCATATAATGTTCCCACAGAGAAGTAGGGTCCGACACACCTGGAATGTTGTCAAATGTTACATGCGAGGTGTTTGGTTGCCTTAAGTTAGGTTATATGACGTTATAGACGCATATAATGTTCCCACCGTGAAGTAGGGTCCGACACACCAGGAATATTGACAACTATTACATCCGAGTTGTTAGGTTGCCTTATTTTACGATATACAGCGTTATAGACGCACACAATGTTCCCACCGAGAAGTAGGGCCCGACAGGTTTGGAATGTTGGCAAATATTACATCCGAGGAGTTAGGTTGCCTTAGGTTAGGATATACAACGTTATAGACGCATATAATGTTCCTACCGAGAAGTAGGGTCCGACTCGCCAGGAATGTTGTCAAATGTTACATCCGAGGTGCTAGGTTGCCTTAGGTTAGGATATATAACGTTATAGACGCATATAATGTTCCCACCGGAAAGTAGGTCCCGACACGCTTGGAATGTTGTCAAACGTTACATCCGAGCTGTTAGGTTGCCTTAGGTTAGGTTATATAACGTTATAGACGCATATAATGTTCCCACAGAGAAGTAGGGTCCGACACAACTGGAATGTTGTCAAATGTTACATCCGAGGTGTTTGGTTGCCTTAGGTTAGGTTATATGACGTTATTGACGCATATAATGTTCCCACCGAGAAGTAGGGTCCGACACATATGGAATCTTGTCAAATGTTACATCCGAGGTGTTAGGTTGCCTTAGGTTAGGATATACAACGTTATTGACGCATCTAATGCTCCCACCGAGAAGTAGGGTGCGACACACCTGGAATGTTGTCAAATGTTACATCCGAGGTGTTAGGTTAACTTAGGTTGGGATATATAACTTTATAGACGTATACAATGTTCCGACCGAGAAGTAGGGTCCGACTCGCCAGGAATGTTGTCAAATGTTACATCTGAGGTGTTAGGTTGCCTTAGGTGAGGATATATAACGTTATAGACGCATATAATGTTCCCACCGGGAAGTAGGGACCGACACGCTTGGAATGTTGTCAAATGTTACATTCGAGGTGTTAGGTTGCCTTAGGTTAGGATATATAACGTTATAGACGTACATACTGTTCCCACCGAGAAGTAGGGTCCGACTCGCCAGGAATGTTGTCAAATGTTACATCCGAGGTGTTAGGTTGCCTTAGGTTAGGATATATAACGTTATAGACGCATACAATGTTCCCACCGATAAGTATGGTCCGACACGCCAGGAATGTTGTCAAATATTACATCCGAGTTATTAGGTTGCCTTAGGTTAGGATATATAACGTTATAGACGCATATAATATTCCCACCGAGAAGTAGGGTCCGACTCGCCAGGAATGTTGTCAAATGTTACATCTGAGGTGTTAGGTTGCTTTAGCTTAGGTTATATGACGTTATAGACGCATATAATGTTCCCACCGAGAAGTAGGTCCGACACGCCTGGATTGTTGTCAAATATTACATCCGAGATGTTAGGTTGCCTTAGGTTAGGATATATAACGTTATAGACGTATACACTGTTCCCACCGAGAAGTAGGTCCGACACGCCTGGATTGTTGTCAAATATTACATCCGAGATGTTAGGTTGCCTTATTTTACGATATACAGCGTTATAGACGCATACAATGTTCTCACCGAGAAGTAGGGTCCGACAGGTTTGGAATGTTGGCAAATATTACATCCGAGGAGTTAGGTTGCCTTAGGTTAGGATATACAACGTTATAGACGCATATAACGTTCTCACCGTGAAGTAGGGTCCGACACACCAAGAATATTGACAAATATTACATCCGAGTTGTTAGGTTGCCTTATTTTACGATATACAGCGTTATAGACGCATACAATGTTCCCACCGAGAAGTAGGGTCCGACAGGTTTGGAATGTTGGCAAATATTACATCCGAGGAGTTAGGTTGCCTTAGCTTAGGTTATATGACGTTATAGACGCATATAATGTTCCCACCGAGAAGTAGGGTCCGACAAACCTGGAATGTTGGCAAATATTACATCCGAGGAGTTAGGTTGCTTCAGCTTAGGTTATATGACGTTATAGACGCATATAATGTTCCCACCGAGAAGTAGGTCCGACACGCCTGGATTGTTGTCAAATATTACATCCGAGATGTTAGGTTGCCTTAGGTTAGGATATATAACGTTATAGACGTATACACTGTTCCCACCGAGAAGTAGGGTTCGACACACGTGGAATGTTGTCAAATGTTACATCCGAGGTGTTAGGTTGCCTTAGGTTAGGATATATAACTTTATAGACGCATATAATGTTCCCACTGAGAAGTAGGTTCCGACTCGCCAGGAATGTTGTCAAATGTTACATCCGAGGTGCTAGGTTGCCTTAGGTTGTGATATACAACGTTATAGACGCATATAATGTTCCCACCGAGAAGTAGGGTCCGACACACCAGGAATATTGACAAATATTACATCCGATTTGTTAGGTTGCCTCATTTTACGATATACAGCGTTATAGACGCATACAATGTTCCCACCGAGAAGTAGAGCCCGACAGGTTTGGAATGTTGGCAAATATTACATCCGAGGTGTTTGATGGCCTTAGGTTAGGCTATATGACGTTATAGAGGCATATAATGTTCCCACCGAGAAGTAGGGTCCGACACAAGTGGAATGTTGTCAAATGTTACATCCGAGGTGTTAGGTTGCCTTAGGTTAGGTTATACAACGTTATAGACGCATATAAGTTTCCCACCGAGAAGTAGGGTCCGACACGCCAGGAATATTGTCAAATATTACATCCGAGTTATTACGTTGCCTTAGGATAGGATATATAACGTTATAGACGCATTTAATGTTCCCACCGAGAAGTAGGGTCCGACTCGCCAGGAATGTTGTCAAATGCTACATCCGAGGTGCTAGGTTCCCTTAGGTTAGGATATATAACGTTATAGACGCATATAATGTTCCCACCGGAAAGTAGGGCCCGACACGCTTGGAATGTTGTCAAATGTTACATCCGAGTTGTTAGGTTGCCTTAGGTTAGGATATACAACGTTATAGACGCATATAATGTTCCTACCGAGATGTAGGGTCCGACGCGCCAGGAATGTTGTCAAATGTTACATCCGAGGTGCTAGGTTGCCTTAGGTTAGGTTATATGACGTTATAGACGCATATAATGTTCCCACAGAGAAGTAGGGTCCGACACACCTGGAATGTTGTCAAATGTTACATGCGAGGTGTTTGGTTGCCTTAAGTTAGGTTATATGACGTTATAGACGCATATAATGTTCCCACCGTGAAGTAGGGTCCGACACACCAGGAATATTGACAACTATTACATCCGAGTTGTTAGGTTGCCTTATTTTACGATATACAGCGTTATAGACGCACACAATGTTCCCACCGAGAAGTAGGGCCCGACAGGTTTGGAATGTTGGCAAATATTACATCCGAGGAGTTAGGTTGCCTTAGGTTAGGATATACAACGTTATAGACGCATATAATGTTCCTACCGAGAAGTAGGGTCCGACTCGCCAGGAATGTTGTCAAATGTTACATCCGAGGTGCTAGGTTGCCTTAGGTTAGGATATATAACGTTATAGACGCATATAATGTTCCCACCGGAAAGTAGGTCCCGACACGCTTGGAATGTTGTCAAACGTTACATCCGAGCTGTTAGGTTGCCTTAGGTTAGGTTATATAACGTTATAGACGCATATAATGTTCCCACAGAGAAGTAGGGTCCGACACAACTGGAATGTTGTCAAATGTTACATCCGAGGTGTTTGGTTGCCTTAGGTTAGGTTATATGACGTTATTGACGCATATAATGTTCCCACCGAGAAGTAGGGTCCGACACATATGGAATCTTGTCAAATGTTACATCCGAGGTGTTAGGTTGCCTTAGGTTAGGATATACAACGTTATTGACGCATCTAATGCTCCCACCGAGAAGTAGGGTGCGACACACCTGGAATGTTGTCAAATGTTACATCCGAGGTGTTAGGTTAACTTAGGTTGGGATATATAACTTTATAGACGTATACAATGTTCCGACCGAGAAGTAGGGTCCGACTCGCCAGGAATGTTGTCAAATGTTACATCTGAGGTGTTAGGTTGCCTTAGGTGAGGATATATAACGTTATAGACGCATATAATGTTCCCACCGGGAAGTAGGGACCGACACGCTTGGAATGTTGTCAAATGTTACATTCGAGGTGTTAGGTTGCCTTAGGTTAGGATATATAACGTTATAGACGTACATACTGTTCCCACCGAGAAGTAGGGTCCGACTCGCCAGGAATGATGTCAAATGTTACATCCGAGGTGTTAGGTTGCCTTAGGTTAGGATATATAACGTTATAGACGCATACAATGTTCCCACCGATAAGTATGGTCCGACACGCCAGGAATGTTGTCAAATATTACATCCGAGTTATTAGGTTGCCTTAGGTTAGGATATATAACGTTATAGACGCATATAATATTCCCACCGAGAAGTAGGGTCCGACTCGCCAGGAATGTTGTCAAATGTTACATCTGAGGTGTTAGGTTGCTTTAGCTTAGGTTATATGACGTTATAGACGCATATAATGTTCCCACCGAGAAGTAGGTCCGACACGCCTGGATTGTTGTCAAATATTACATCCGAGATGTTAGGTTGCCTTAGGTTAGGATATATAACGTTATAGACGTATACACTGTTCCCACCGAGAAGTAGGCTCCGACACACGTGGAATGTTGTCAAATGTTACATCCGAGGTGTTAGGTTGCCTTAGGTTAGGATATATAACTTTATAGACGCATATAATGTTCCCACTGAGAAGTAGGTTCCGACTCGCCTGGAATGTTGTCAAATGTTACATCCGAGGTGCTAGGTTGCCTTAGGTTATGATATACAACGTTATAGACGCATATAATGTTCCCACCGAGAAGTAGGGTCCGACACATATGGTATCTTGTTAAATGTTACATCCGAGGTGTTAGGTTGCCTTAGGTTAGGTTATATGACGTTATAGACGCATATAATGTTCCTACCGAGAAGTAGGGTCCGACTCGCCAGGAATGTTGTCAAATGTTACATCCGAGGTGCTAGGTTGCCTTAGGTTAGGATATATAACGTTATAGACGCATATAATGTTCCCACCCGAAAGTAGGGCCCGACACGCTTGGAATGTTGTCAAATGTTACATCCGAGTTGTTAGGTTGCCTTAGGTTAGGATATACAACGTTATAGACGCATATAATGTTCCTACCGAGATGTAGGGTCCGACGCGCCAGGAATGTTGTCAAATGTTACATCCGAGGTGCTAGGTTGCCTTAGGTTAGGTTATATGACGTTATAGACGCATATAATGTTCCCACAGAGAAGTAGGGTCCGACACACCTGGAATGTTGTCAAATGTTACATGCGAGGTGTTTGGTTGCCTTAAGTTAGGTTATATGACGTTATAGACGCATATAATGTTCCCACCGTGAAGTAGGGTCCGACACACCAGGAATATTGACAACTATTACATCCGAGTTGTTAGGTTGCCTTATTTTACGATATACAGCGTTATAGACGCACACAATGTTCCCACCGAGAAGTAGGGCCCGACAGGTTTGGAATGTTGGCAAATATTACATCCGAGGAGTTAGGTTGCCTTAGGTTAGGATATACAACGTTATAGACGCATATAATGTTCCTACCGAGAAGTAGGGTCCGACTCGCCAGGAATGTTGTCAAATGTTACATCCGAGGTGCTAGGTTCCCTTAGGTTAGGATATATAACGTTATAGACGCATATAATGTTCCCACCGGAAAGTAGGTCCCGACACGCTTGGAATGTTGTCAAATGTTACATCCGAGCTGTTAGGTTGCCTTAGGTTAGGTTATATAACGTTATAGACGCATATAATGTTCCCACAGAGAAGTAGGGTCCGACACAACTGGAATGTTGTCAAATGTTACATCCGAGGTGTTTGGTTGCCTTAGGTTAGGTTATATGACGTTATAGACGCATATAATGTTCCCACCGAGAAGTAGGGTCCGACACATATGGAATCTTGTCAAATGTTACATCCGAGGTGTTAGGTTGCCTTAGGTTAGGATATACAACGTTATTGACGCATCTAATGCTCCCACCGAGAAGTAGGGTGCGACACACCTGGAATGTTGTCAAATGTTACATCCGAGGTGTTAGGTTAACTTAGGTTGGGATATATAACTTTATAGACGTATACAATGTTCCGACCGAGAAGTAGGGTCCGACTCGCCAGGAATGTTGTCAAATGTTACATCTGAGGTGTTAGGTTGCCTTAGGTGAGGATATATAACGTTATAGACGCATATAATGTTCCCACCGGGAAGTAGGGACCGACACGCTTGGAATGTTGTCAAATGTTACATTCGAGGTGTTAGGTTGCCTTAGGTTAGGATATATAACGTTATAGACGTATATACTGTTCCCACCGAGAAGTAGGGTCCGACTCGCCAGGAATGTTGTCAAATGTTACATCCGAGGTGTTAGGTTGCCTTAGGTTAGGATATATAACGTTATAGACGCATACAATGTTCCCACCGAGAAGTAGGTCCGACACGCCTGGATTGTTGTCAAATATTACATCCGAGATGTCAGGTTGCCTTATTTTACGATATACAGCGTTATAGACGCATACAATGTTCCCACCGAGAAGTAGGGTCCGACAGGTTTGGAATGTTGGCAAATATTACATCCGAGGAGTTAGGTTGCCTTAGGTTAGGATATACAACGTTATAGACGCATATAAGGTTCTCACCGTGAAGTAGGGTCCGACACACCAGGAATATTGACAAATATTACATCCGAGTTGTTAGGTTGCCTTATTTTACGATATACAGCGTTATAGACGCATACAATGTTCCCACCGAGAAGTAGGGTCCGACAGGTTTGGAATGTTGGCAAATATTACATCCGAGGAGTTAGGTTGCTTCAGCTTAGGTTATATGACGTTATAGACGCATATAATGTTCCCACCGAGAAGTAGGTCCGACACGCCTGGATTGTTGTCAAATATTACATCCGAGATGTTAGGTTGCCTTAGGTTAGGATATATAACGTTATAGACGTATACACTGTTCCCACCGAGAAGTAGGGTTCGACACACGTGGAATGTTGTCAAATGTTACATCCGAGGTGTTAGGTTGCCTTAGGTTAGGATAAATAACTTTATAGACGCATATAATGTTCCCACTGAGAAGTAGGTTCCGACTCGCCAGGAATGTTGTCAAATGTTACATCCGAGGTGCTAGGTTGCCTTAGGTTGTGATATACAACGTTATAGACGCATATAATGTTCCCACCGAGAAGTAGGGTCCGACACACCAGGAATATTGACAAATATTACATCCGATTTGTTAGGTGGCCTCATTTTACGATATACAGGGTTTTAGACGCATACAATGTTCCCACCGAGAAGTAGAGCCCGACTGGTTTGGAATGTTGGCAAATATTACATCCGAGGTGTTTGATGGCCTTAGGTTAGGCTATATGACGTTATAGAGGCATATAATGTTCCCACCGAGAAGTAGGGTCCGACACAAGTGGAATGTTGTCAAATGTTACATCCGAGGTGTTAGGTTGCCTTAGGTTAGGTTATACAACGTTATAGACGCATATAAGTTTCCCACCGAGAAGTAGGGTCCGACACGCCAGGAATATTGTCAAATATTACATCCGAGTTATTACGTTGCCTTAGGATAGGATATATAACGTTATAGACGCATTTAATGTTCCCACCGAGAAGTAGGGTCCGACTCGCCAGGAATGTTGTCAAATGCTACATCCGAGGTGCTAGGTTCCCTTAGGTTAGGATATATAACGTTATAGACGCATATAATGTTCCCAACGGAAAGTAGGGCCCGACACGCTTGGAATGTTGTCAAATGTTACATCCGAGTTGGTAGGTTGCCTTAGGTTAGGATATATGACGTTATGGACGCATATAATGTTCCCACCGAGAAGTAGGGTCCGACACATATGGAATCTTGTCAAATGTTACATCCGAGGTGCTAGGTTGCCTTAGGTTAGAATATATAACGTTATAGACGCATTTAATGTTCCCACCGGAAAGTAGGGCCCGACACGATTGGAATGTTGTCAAATGTTACATACGAGTTGTTTGGTTGCCTTAGGTTAGGTTATATGACGTTATAGACGCATATAATGTTCCCACCGAGAAGTACGGTCCGACACACCTGGAATGTTGTCAAATGTTACATCCGACGTGTTTGGTTGCCTTAGGTTAGGTTATATGACGTTATAGACGCATATAATGTTCCCACCGAGAAGTAGGGTCCGACACATATGGAATCTTGTCAAATGTTACATCCGAGGTGTAAGGTTGCCTTAGGTTAGGATATACAACGTTATAGACGCATATAATGTTCCCACCGAGAAGTAGGGTCCGACACACCTGGAATGTTGTCAAATGTTACATCCGAAGTGTTTGGTTGCCTTAGGTTAGGTTATATGACTTTATAGACGCATATAATATTCCCACCGAGAAGTAGGTCCGACACGCCTGGAATATTGTCAAATGTTACATCCGATGTGTTAGGTTGCCTTAGGTTAGGTTATATGACGTTATAGACGCATATAATGTTCCCACCGAGAAGTAGGGTTCGACACATATGGAATCTTGTCAAACATTACATCCGACGTGTTAGGTTGCCTTAGGTTAGGATATACAACGTTATAGACGCATATAATGTTCCCACCGAGAAGTAGGGTCCGACACACCTGGAATGTTGTCAAATGTTACATCTGAGGTGTTTGGTTGCCTTAGGTTAGGCTGTATGAATTTATAGACGCATGTAATGTTCCCACCGAGAAGTAGGTCCGATACGCCTGGATTGTTGTCAAATATTACATCCGATATGTTAGGTTGCCTTAGGTTAGGATATACAACGTTATTGACGCATATAATGTTCCCACCGAGAAGTAGGGTCCGACACACCTGGAATGTTGTCAAATGTTACATCCGAGGTGTTAGGTTAACTTTGGCTGGGATATATAACGTTATAGACGTATACAATGTTCCGACTGAGAAGTAGGGTCCGACTCGCCAGAAATGTTGTCAAATGTTACATCCGAGGTGTTAAGTTGCCTTAGGTTAGGTTATATGACGTTATAGACGCATTTAATGTACCCACCGAGAAGTACGGCCCGACACGCTTGGAATATTGTCAAATGTTACATCCGATGTGTTAGGTTGCCTTAGGTTAGGTTATATGACGTTATAGACGCATATAATGTTCCCACCGAGAAGTAGGGTTCGACACATATGGAATCTTGTCAAACATTACATCCGACGTGTTAGGTTGCCTTAGGTTAGGATATACAACGTTATAGACGCATATAATGTTCCCACCGAGAAGTAGGGTCCGACACACCTGGAATGTTGTCAAATGTTACATCTGAGGTGTTTGGTTGCCTTAGGTTAGGTTATATGACATTATAGACGCATATAATGTTCCCACCCAGAAGTAGGTTCGACACGCCTGGATTGTTGTCAAATATTACATCCGAGACGTTAGGTTGCCTTAGGTTAGGATATACAAGGTTATTGAAGCATATAATGTTCCCACCGAGAAGTAGGGTCCGACACACCTGGAATGTTGTCAAATGTTACATCCGACGTGTTAGGTTAACTTAGGTTGGTATGTATAACGTTATAGACGTATACAATGTTCCGACCGAGAAGTAGGGTCCGACTCGCCAGGAATGTTGTCAAATGTTACATCCGAGGTGGTAGGTTGCATTAGGTTAGGATATATAACGTTATAGACGCATACAATGTTCCCACCGAGAAGTAGGGCCCAACAGGTTTGGAATGTTGGCAAATATTACATCCGAGGAGTTAGGTTGCCTTAGGTTAGGATATACAACGTTATAGACGCATATAATGTTCCCACCGAGAAGTAGGTCCGACACGCCTGTATTGTTGTCAAATATTACATCCGAGGTGCTAGGTTGCCTTAGGTTAGGATATACAACGTTATAGACGCATATAATGTTCCCACCGAGAAGTAGGGTCCGACACACCTGGAATGTTGTCAAATGTTACATCCGAGGTGTTTGGTTGCCTTAGGTTAGGCTGTATGACTTTATAGACGCATATAATGTTCCCACCGAGAAGTAGGTCCGACTCGCCAGGAATGTTGTCAAATGTTACATCCGAGGTGCTAGGTTCCCTTAGGTTAGGTTATATGACATTATAGACGCATTTAATGTTCCCACCGAGAAGTAGGGCCCGACACGCTTGGAATATTGTCAAATGTTACATCCGAGGAGTTAGTTTGCCTTAGGTTAGGATATACAACGTTATAGACGCATATAATGTTCTCACCGAGAAGTAGGGTCCGACACGCCAGGAATATTGTCAAATATTACATCCGAGTTATTAGGTTGCCTTAGGATAGGATATATAACGATATAGACGCATTTAATGTTCCCACCGAGAAGTAGGGTCCGACTCGCCAGGAATGTTGTCAAATGTTACATCCGAGGTGCTAGATTCCCTTAGGTTAGGATATATAACGTTATAGACTTATATAATGTTCCCACCGAGAAGAAGGGTCCGACACACCTGGAATGTTGTCAAATGTTACATCCGAGGAGTTAGTTTGCCTTAGGTTAGGATATACAACGTTATAGACGCATATAATGTTCTCACCGAGAAGTAGGGTCCGACTCGCCAGGAATATTGTCAAATGTTACATCCGAGGTGCTAGGTTCCCTTAGGTTAGGATATATAACGTTATAGACGCATATAAGGTTCCCACAGAGAAGTAGGGCCCGACACGCTTGGAGTGTTGTCAAATGTTACATCCGAGGTGCTAGGTTGCCTTAGGTTAGGTTATATGACGTTATAGAGGCATATAATGTCCCTACCGAGAAGTAGGTCCGACACGCCTGGATTGTTGTCAAATATTACATCCGAGGTGCTAGGTTGCTTTAGGTTAGGATATACAACGTTATTAACGCATATACTGTTCCCACCGAGAAGTAGGGTCCGACACACCTGGAATGTTGTCAAATGTTACATCCGAGGTGTTTGGTTGCCTTAGGTTAGGTTATATGACTTTATAGACGCATATAATGTGCCCACCCAGAAGTAGGTCCGACACGCCTGGATTGTTGTCAAATATTACATCCGAGGTGTTAGGTTAACTTAGGTTGGGATATACAACGTTATTGAAGCATATAATGTTCCCACCGAGAAGTAGGGTCCGACACACCTGGAATGTTGTCAAATGTTACATCCGAGGTGTTAGGTTAACTTAGGTTGGGAGGTATAACGTTATAGACGTATACAATGTTCCGACCGAGAAGTAGGGTCCGACTCGCCAGGAATGTTGTCAAATGTTACATCTGAGGTGTTAGGTTGCCTTAGGTTAGGATATATAACGTTATAGACGCATACAATGTTCCCACCGAGATGTAGGTACCGACACGCCGGGAATACTGTCAAATATTACATCCGAGTTATTAGGTTGCCTTAGGATAGGATATATAACGTTATAGACGCATTTAATGTTCCCACCGAGAAGTAGGGTCCGACTCGCCAGGAATGTTGTCAAATGTTACATCCGAGGTGCTAGGTTCCCTTAGGTTAGGATATATAACGTTATAGACTTATATAATGTTCGCACCGAGAAGTAGGGCCCGACACGCTTGGAGTGTTGTCAAATGTTACATACGAGGTGTTAGGTTGCCTTAGGTTAGGTTATATGACGTTATAGAGGCATATAATGTACCCACCGAGAAGTAGGTCCGACACGCCTGGATTGTTGTCAAATATTACATCCGAGGTGCTAGGTTGCTTTAGGTTAGGATATACAACGTTATTAACGCATATACTGTTCCCACCGAGAAGTAGGGTCCGACACACCTGGAATGTTGTCAAATGTTACATCCGAGGTGTTTGGTTGCCTTAGGTTAGGTTATATGACTTTATAGACGCATATAATGTGCCCACCCAGAAGTAGGTCCGACACGCCTGGATTGTTGTCAAATATTACATCCGAGGTGTTAGGTTAACTTAGGTTGGGATATACAACGTTATTGAAGCATATAATGTTCCCACCGAGAAGTAGGGTCCGACACACCTGGAATGTTGTCAAATGTTACATCCGAGGTGTTAGGTTAACTTAGGTTGGGAGGTATAACGTTATAGACGTATACAATGTTCCGACCGAGAAGTAGGGTCCGACTCGCCAGGAATGTTGTCAAATGTTACATCTGAGGTGTTAGGTTGCCTTAGGTTAGGATATATAACGTTATAGACGCATACAATGTTCCCACCGAGATGTAGGTACCGACACGCCGGGAATACTGTCAAATATTACATCCGAGTTATTAGGTTGCCTTAGGATAGGATATATAACGTTATAGACGCATTTAATGTTCCCACCGAGAAGTAGGGTCCGACTCGCCAGGAATGTTGTCAAATGTTACATCCGAGGTGCTAGGTTCCCTTAGGTTAGGATATATAACGTTATAGACTTATATAATGTTCGCACCGAGAAGTAGGGCCCGACACGCTTGGAGTGTTGTCAAATGTTACATACGAGGTGTTAGGTTGCCTTAGGTTAGGTTATATGACGTTATAGAGGCATATAATGTACCCACCGAGAAGTAGGTCCGACACGCCTGGATTGTTGTCAAATATTACATCCGAAATGCTAGGTTGCCTTAGGTTAGGATATACAACGTTATAGACGCATATAATGTTCCCACCGAGAAGCAGGGTCCGACACACCTGGAATGTTGTCAAATGTTACATCCGAGGTGTTTAGTTGCCTTAGGTTAGGCTGTATGAATTTATAGACGCATGTAATGTTCCCACCGAGAAGTAGGTCCGATACGCCTGGATTGTTGTCAAATATTACATCCGAGATGTTAGGTTGCCTTAGGTTAGGATATATAACGTTATTGACGCATATAATGTTCCCACCGAGAAGTAGGGTCCGACACACCTGGAATGTTGTCAAATGTTACATCCGAGGTGTTAGGTTAACTTTGGCTGGGATATATAACGTTATAGACGTATACAATGTTCCGACTGAGAAGTAGGGACCGACTCGCCAGAAATGTTGTCAAATGTTACATCCGAGGTGTTAAGTTGCCTTAGGTTAGGTTATATGACGTTATAGACGCATTTAATGTACCCACCGAGATGTAGGGCCCGACACGCTTGGAATATTGTCAAATGTTACATCCGATGTGTTAGGTTGCCTTAGGTTAGGTTATATGACGTTATAGACGCATATAATGTTCCCACCGAGAAGTAGGGTTCGACACATATGGAATCTTGTCAAACATTACATCCGACGTGTTAGGTTGCCTTAGGTTAGGATATACAACGTTATAGACGCATATAATGTTCCCACCGAGAAGTAGGGTCCGACACACCTGGAATGTTGTCAAATGTTACATCTGAGGTGTTTGGTTGCCTTAGGTTAGGTTATATGACATTATAGACGCATATAATGTTCCCACCCAGAAGTAGGTTCGACACGCCTGGATTGTTGTCAAATATTACATCCGAGACGTTAGGTTGCCTTAGGTTAGGATATACAAGGTTATTGAAGCATATAATGTTCCCACCGAGAAGTAGGGTCCGACACACCTGGAATGTTGTCAAATGTTACATCCGACGTGTTAGGTTAACTTAGGTTGGTATGTATAACGTTATAGACGTATACAATGTTCCGACCGAGAAGTAGGGTCCGACTCGCCAGGAATGTTGTCAAATGTTACATCCGAGGTGGTAGGTTGCATTAGGTTAGGATATATAACGTTATAGACGCATACAATGTTCCCACCGAGAAGTAGGGCCCAACAGGTTTGGAATGTTGGCAAATATTACATCCGAGGAGTTAGGTTGCCTTAGGTTAGGATATACAACGTTATAGACGCATATAATGTTCCCACCGAGAAGTAGGGTCCGACTCGCTAGGAATGTTGTCAAAAGTTACATCCGAGGTGCTAGGTTGCCTTAGGTTAGGATATATAACGTTATAGACGCATACAATGTTCCCACCGAGAAGTAGGGCCCGACAGGTTTGGAATGTTGGCAAATATTACATCCGAGGAGTTAGGTTGCCTTCCGTTAGGATATACAACGTTATAGACGCATATAAGGTTCCCACCGAGAAGTAGGGTCCGATACGCCAGGAATATTGTCAAATATTACATCCGAGTTATTAGGTTGACTTTGGATAGGATATATAACGTAATAGACGCATTTAATGTTCCCACCGAGAAGTAGGGTCCGACTCGCCAGGAATGTCGTCGAATGTTACATCCGAGGTGCTAGGTTCCCTTAGGTTAGGATATATAACCTTATAGACTGATATAATGTTCCCACCGAGAAGTAGGGCCCGACACGCTTGGAGTGTAGGCAAATGTTACATCCGAGGAGTTAGGTTGCCTTAGGTTAGGATATACAACGTTATTGACGCATATAATGCTCCCACCGAGAAGTAGGGTCCGACACACGTGGAATACTGTCAAATATTACATCCGAGTTATTAGGTTGCCTTAGGATAGGATATATAACGTTATAGACGCATTTAATGTTCCCACCGAGAAGTAGGGTCCGACTCGCCAGGAATGTTGTCAAATGTTACATCCGAGGTGCTAGGTTCCCTTAGGTTAGGATATATAACGTTATAGACTTATATAATGTTCCCACCGAGAAGTAGGGCCCGACACGCTTGGAGTGTTGTCAAATGTTACATACGAGGTGTTAGGTTGCCTTAGGTTAGGTTATATGACGTTATAGAGGCATATAATGTACCCACCGAGAAGTAGGTCTGACACGCCTGGATTGTTGTCAAATATTACATCCGAAGTGCTAGGTTGCGTTAGGTTAGGATATACAACGTTATTGAAGCATATAATGTTCCCACCGAGAAGTAGGGTCCGACACACCTGGAATGTTGTCAAATGTTACATCCGAAGTGCTAGGTTAACTTAGGTTGGGAGGTATAACGTTATAGACGTATACAATGTTCCGACCGAGAAGTAGGGTCCGACTCGCCAGGAATGTTGTCAAATGTTACATCTGAGGTGTTAGGTTGCCTTAGGTTAGGATATATAACGTTATAGACGCATACAATGTTCCCACCGAGAAGTAGGGCCCGACAGGTTTGGAATGTTGGCAAATATTACATCCGAGGAGTTAGGTTGCCTTAGGTTAGGATATACAACGTTATAGACGCATATAAGGTTCCCACCGAGAAGTAGGGTCCGACACGCCAGGAATATTGTCAAATATTACATCCGAGTTATTACGTTGCCTTAGGATAGGATATATAACGTTATAGACGCATTTAATGTTCCCACCGAGAAGTAGGGTCCGACTCGCCAGGAATGTTGTCAAATGTTACATCCGAGGTGCTAGGTTCCCTTAGGTTAGGATATATAACGTTATAGACTTATATAATGTTCCCACCGAGAAGTAGGGCCCGACACGCTTGGAGTGTTGTCAAATGTTACATCCGAGGTGTTAGGTTGCCTTAGGTTAGGATATACAAAGTTATTGACGCATATAATGTTCCCACCGAGAAGTAGGGTCCGACACACCTGGAATGTTGTCAAATGTTACATCCGAGGTGTTAGGTTGCCTTAGGTTAGGATATACAACGTTATAGACGCATATAAGGTTCCCACCGAGAAGTAGGGTCCGACACGCCAGGAATGTTGTCAAATGTTACATCTGAGGTGTTAGGTTGCCTTAGGTTAGGATATATAACGTTATAGACGCATACAATGTTCCCACCGAGAAGTAGGGTCCGACAGGTTTGGAATGTTGGCAAATATTACATCCGAGGAGTTAGGTTGCCTTAGGTTAGGATATACAACGTTATAGACGCATATAAGTTTCCCACCGAGAAGTAGGGTCCGACACGCCAGGAATATTGTCAAATATTACATCCGAGTTATTAGGTTGCCTTAGGATAGGGTATATAACGTTATAGACGCATTTAATGTTCCCACCGAGAAGTAGGGTCCGACTCGCCAGGAATGTTGTCAAATGTTACATCCGAGGTGCTAGATTCCCTTAGGTTAGGATATATAACGTTATAGACTTATATAATGTTCCCACCGAGAAGAAGGGTCCGACACACCTGGAATGTTGTCAAATGTTACATCCGAGGAGTTAGTTTGCCTTAGGTTAGGATATACAACGTTATAGACGCATATAAGTTTCCCACCGAGAAGTAGGGTCCGACACGCCAGGAATATTGTCAAATATTACATCCGAGTTATTAGGTTGCCTTAGGATAGGATATATAACGTTATAGACGCATTTAATGTTCCCACCGAGAAGTAGGGTCCGACTCGCCAGGAATGTTGTCAAATGTTACATCCGAGGTGCTAGGTTGCCTTAGGTTAGGTTATATGACGTTATAGAGGCATATAATGTCCCTACCGAGAAGTAGGTCCGACACGCCTGGATTGTTGTCAAATATTACATCCGAGGTGCTAGGTTGCTTTAGGTTAGGATATACAACGTTATTGACGCATATACTGTTCCCACCGAGAAGTAGGGTCCGACACACCTGGAATGTTGTCAAATGTTACATCCGAGGTGTTTGGTTGCCTTAGGTTAGGTTATATGACTTTATAGACGCATATAATGTTCCCACCCTGAAGTAGGTTCGACACGCCTGGATTGTTGTCAAATATTACATCCGAGACGTTAGGTTGCCTTAGGTTAGGATATACAAGGTTATTGAAGCATATAATGTTCCCACCGAGAAGTAGGGTCCGACACACCTGGAATGTTGTCAAATGTTACATCCGACGTGTTAGGTTAACTTAGGTTGGTATGTATAACGTTATAGACGTATACAATGTTCCGACCGAGAAGTAGGGTCCGACTCGCCAGGAATGTTGTCAAATGTTACATCTGAGGTGTTAGGTTGCCTTAGGTTATGATATATAACGTTATAGACGCATACAATGTTCCCACCGAGATGTAGGTTCCGACACGACGGGAATACTGTCAAATATTACATCCGAGTTATTAGGTTGCCTTAGGATAGGATATATAACGTTATAGACGCATTTAATGTTCCCACCGAGAAGTAGGGTCCGACTCGCCAGGAATGTTGTCAAATGTTACATCCGAGGTGCTAGGTTCCCTTAGGTTAGGATATATAACGTTATAGACTTATATAATGTTCGCACCGAGAAGTAGGGCCCGACACGCTTGGAGTGTTGTCAAATGTTACATACGAGGTGTTAGGTTGCCTTAGGTTAGGTTATATGACGTTATAGAGGCATATAATGTACCCACCGAGAAGTAGGTCCGACACGCCTGGATTGTTGTCAAATATTACATCCGAAATGCTAGGTTGCCTTAGGTTAGGATATACAACGTTATAGACGCATATAATGTTCCCACCGAGAAGCAGGGTCCGACACACCTGGAATGTTGTCAAATGTTACATCCGAGGTGTTTAGTTGCCTTAGGTTAGGCTGTATGAATTTATAGACGCATGTAATGTTCCCACCGAGAAGTAGGTCCGATACGCCTGGATTGTTGTCAAATATTACATCCGAGATGTTAGGTTGCCTTAGGTTAGGATATACAACGTTATTGACGCATATAATGTTCCCACCGAGAAGTAGGGTCCGACACACCTGGAATGTTGTCAAATGTTACATCCGAGGTGTTAGGTTAACTTTGGCTGGGATATATAACGTTATAGACGTATACAATGTTCCGACTGAGAAGTAGGGTCCGACTCGCCAGAAATGTTGTCAAATGTTACATCCGATGTGTTAGGTTGCCTTAGGTTAGGTTATATGACGTTATAGACGCATATAATGTTCCCACCGAGAAGTAGGGTTCGACACATATGGAATCTTGTCAAACATTACATCCGACGTGTTAGGTTGCCTTAGGTTAGGATATACAACGTTATAGACGCATATAATGTTCCCACCGAGAAGTAGGGTCCGACACACCTGGAATGTTGTCAAATGTTACATCTGAGGTGTTTGGTTGCCTTAGGTTAGGTTATATGACATTATAGACGCATATAATGTTCCCACCCAGAAGTAGGTTCGACACGCCTGGATTGTTGTCAAATATTACATCCGAGACGTTAGGTTGCCTTAGGTTAGGATATACAAGGTTATTGAAGCATATAATGTTCCCACCGAGAAGTAGGGTCCGACACACCTGGAATGTTGTCAAATGTTACATCCGACGTGTTAGGTTAACTTAGGTTGGTATGTATAACGTTATAGACGTATACAATGTTCCGACCGAGAAGTAGGGTCCGACTCGCCAGGAATGTTGTCAAATGTTACATCTGAGGTGTTAGGTTGCCTTAGGTTATGATATATAACGTTATAGACGCATACAATGTTCCCACCGAGATGTAGGTTCCGACACGACGGGAATACTGTCAAATATTACATCCGAGTTATTAGGTTGCCTTAGGATAGGATATATAACGTTATAGACGCATTTAATGTTCCCACCGAGAAGTAGGGTCCGACTCGCCAGGAATGTTGTCAAATGTTACATCCGAGGTGCTAGGTTCCCTTAGGTTAGGATATATAACGTTATAGACTTATATAATGTTCGCACCGAGAAGTAGGGCCCGACACGCTTGGAGTGTTGTCAAATGTTACATACGAGGTGTTAGGTTGCCTTAGGTTAGGTTATATGACGTTATAGAGGCATATAATGTACCCACCGAGAAGTAGGTCCGACACGCCTGGATTGTTGTCAAATATTACATCCGAAGTGCTAGGTTGCCTTAGGTTAGGATATACAACGTTATAGACGCATATAATGTTCCAACCGAGAAGCAGGGTCCGACACACCTGGAATGTTGTCAAATGTTACATCCGAGGTGTTTAGTTGCCTTAGGTTAGGCTGTATGAATTTATAGACGCATGTAATGTTCCCACCGAGAAGTAGGTCCGATACGTCTGGATTGTTGTCAAATATTACATCCGAGATGTTAGGTTGCCTTAGGTTAGGATATACAACGTTATTGACGCATATAATGTTCCCACCGAGAAGTAGGGTCCGACACACCTGGAATGTTGTCAAATGTTACATCCGAGGTGTTAGGTTAACTTTGGCTGGGATATATAACGTTATAGACGTATACAATGTTCCGACTGAGAAGTAGGGTCCGACTCGCCAGAAATGTTGTCAAATGTTACATCCGAGGTGTTAAGTTGCCTTAGGTTAGGTTATATGACGTTATAGACGCATTTAATGTACCCACCGAGAAGTACGGCCCGACACGCTTGGAATATTGTCAAATGTTACATCCGATGTGTTAGGTTGCCTTAGGTTAGGTTATATGACGTTATAGACGCATATAATGTTCCCACCGAGAAGTAGGGTTCGACACATATGGAATCTTGTCAAACATTACATCCGACGTGTTAGGTTGCCTTAGGTTAGGATATACAACGTTATAGACGCATATAATGTTCCCACCGAGAAGTAGGGTCCGACACACCTGGAATGTTGTCAAATGTTACATCTGAGGTGTTTGGTTGCCTTAGGTTAGGTTATATGACATTATAGACGCATATAATGTTCCCACCCAGAAGTAGGTTCGACACGCCTGGATTGTTGTCAAATATTACATCCGAGACGTTAGGTTGCCTTAGGTTAGGATATACAAGGTTATTGAAGCATATAATGTTCCCACCGAGAAGTAGGGTCCGAGACACCTGGAACGTTGTCAAATGTTACATCCGACGTGTTAGGTTAACTTAGGTTGGTATGTATAACGTTATAGACGTATACAATGTTCCGACCGAGAAGTAGGGTCCGACTCGCCAGGAATGTTGTCAAATGTTACATCCGAGGTGGTAGGTTGCATTAGGTTAGGATATATAACGTTATAGACGCATACAATGTTCCCACCGAGAAGTAGGGCCCAACAGGTTTGGAATGTTGGCAAATATTACATCCGAGGAGTTAGGTTGCCTTAGGTTAGGATATACAACGTTATAGACGCATATAATGTTCCCACCGAGAAGTAGGTCCGACACGCCTGTATTGTTGTCAAATATTACATCCGAGGTGCTAGGTTGCCTTAGGTTAGGATATACAACGTTATAGACGCATATAATGTTCCCACCGAGAAGTAGGTCCGACTCGCCAGGAATGTTGTCAAATGTTACATCCGAGGTGCTAGGTTCCCTTAGGTTAGGTTATATGACGTTATAGACGCATTTAATGTTCCCACCGAGAAGTAGGGCCCGACACGCTTGGAATATTGTCAAATGTTACATCCGATGTGTTAGGTTGCCTCAGGTTAGGTTATATGACGTTATAGACGCATATAATGTTCCCACCGAGAAGTAGGGTTCGACACATATGGAATATTGACAACTATTACATCCTAGTTGTTAGGTTGCCTCATTTTACGATATACAGCATTATAGACGCATACAATGTTCCCACCGAGAAGTAGGGCCCGACAGGATTGGAATGTTTCGAAATATTACATCCGAGGAGTTAGGTTGCCTTAGGTTAGGATATACAACGTTATAGACGCATATAATGTTCCCACCGAGAAGTAGGGTCCGACTCGCTAGGAATGTTGTCAAAAGTTACATCCGAGGTGCTAGGTTGCCTTAGGTTAGGATATATAACGTTATAGACGCATACAATGTTCCCACCGAGAAGTAGGGCCCGACAGGTTTGGAATGTTGGCAAATATTACATCCGAGGAGTTAGGTTGCCTTCCGTTAGGATATACAACGTTATAGACGCATATAAGGTTCCCACCGAGAAGTAGGGTCCGATACGCCAGGAATATTGTCAAATATTACATCCGAGTTATTAGGTTGACTTTGGATAGGATATATAACGTAATAGACGCATTTAATGTTCCCACCGAGAAGTAGGGTCCGACTCGCCAGGAATGTCGTCGAATGTTACATCCGAGGTGCTAGGTTCCCTTAGGTTAGGATATATAACCTTATAGACTTATATAATGTTCCCACCGAGAAGTAGGGCCCGACACGCTTGGAGTGTAGGCAAATGTTACATCCGAGGAGTTAGGTTGCCTTAGGTTAGGATATACAACGTTATTGACGCATATAATGCTCCCACCGAGAAGTAGGGTCCGACACACGTGGAATACTGTCAAATATTACATCCGAGTTATTAGGTTGCCTTAGGATAGGATATATAACGTTATAGACGCATTTAATGTTCCCACCGAGAAGTAGGGTCCGACTCGCCAGGAATGTTGTCAAATGTTACATCCGAGGTGCTAGGTTCCCTTAGGTTAGGATATATAACGTTATAGACTTATATAATGTTCCCACCGAGAAGTAGGGCCCGACACGCTTGGAGTGTTGTCAAATGTTACATACGAGGTGTTAGGTTGCCTTAGGTTAGGTTATATGACGTTATAGAGGCATATAATGTACCCACCGAGAAGTAGGTCTGACACGCCTGGATTGTTGTCAAATATTACATCCGAAGTGCTAGGTTGCCTTAGGTTAGGATATACAACGTTATTGAAGCATATAATGTTCCCACCGAGAAGTAGGGTCCGACACACCTGGAATGTTGTCAAATGTTACATCCGAAGTGCTAGGTTAACTTAGGTTGGGAGGTATAACGTTATAGACGTATACAATGTTCCGACCGAGAAGTAGGGTCCGACTCGCCAGGAATGTTGTCAAATGTTACATCTGAGGTGTTAGGTTGCCTTAGGTTAGGATATATAACGTTATAGACGCATACAATGTTCCCACCGAGAAGTAGGGCCCGACAGGTTTGGAATGTTGGCAAATATTACATCCGAGGAGTTAGGTTGCCTTAGGTTAGGATATACAACGTTATAGACGCATATAAGGTTCCCACCGAGAAGTAGGGTCCGACACGCCAGGAATATTGTCAAATATTACATCCGAGTTATTACGTTGCCTTAGGATAGGATATATAACGTTATAGACGCATTTAATGTTCCCACCGAGAAGTAGGGTCCGACTCGCCAGGAATGTTGTCAAATGTTACATCCGAGGTGCTAGGTTCCCTTAGGTTAGGATATATAACGCTATAGACTTATATAATGTTCCCACCGAGAAGTAGGGCCCGACACGCTTGGAGTGTTGTCAAATGTTACATCCGAGGTGTTAGGTTGCCTTAGGTTAGGATATACAAAGTTATTGACGCATATAATGTTCCCACCGAGAAGTAGGGTCCGACACACCTGGAATGTTGTCAAATGTTACATCCGAGGTGTTAGGTTGCCTTAGGTTAGGATATACAACGTTATAGACGCATATAAGGTTCCCACCGAGAAGTAGGGTCCGACACGCCAGGAATGTTGTCAAATGTTACATCCGAGGAGTTAGGTTGCCTTAGGTTAGGATATACAACGTTATAGACGCATATAATGTTCCCACCGAGAAGTAGGGTCCGACTCGCTAGGAATGTTGTCAAAAGTTACATCCGAGGTGCTAGGTTGCCTTAGGTTAGGATATATAACGTTATAGACGCATACAATGTTCCCACCGAGAAGTAGGGCCCGACAGGTTTGGAATGTTGGCAAATATTACATCCGAGTTATTAGGTTGCCTTAGGATAGGATATATAACGTTATAGACGCATTTAATGTTCCCACCGAGAAGTAGGGTCCGACTCGCCAGGAATGTTGTCAAATGTTACATCCGAGGTGCTAGGTTGCCTTAGGTTAGGTTATATGACGTTATAGAGGCATATAATGTCCCTACCGAGAAGTAGGTCCGACACGCCTGGATTGTTGTCAAATATTACATCCGAGGTGCTAGGTTGCTTTAGGTTAGGATATACAACGTTATTGACGCATATACTGTTCCCACCGAGAAGTAGGGTCCGACACACCTGGAATGTTGTCAAATGTTACATCCGAGGTGTTTGGTTGCCTTAGGTTAGGTTATATGACTTTATAGACGCATATAATGTGCCCACCCAGAAGTAGGTCCGACACGCCTGGATTGTTGTCAAATGTTACATCTGAGGTGTTTGGTTGCCTTAGGTTAGGTTATATGACATTATAGACGCATATAATGTTCCCACCCAGAAGTAGGTTCGACACGCCTGGATTGTTGTCAAATATTACATCCGAGACGTTAGGTTGCCTTAGGTTAGGATATACAAGGTTATTGAAGCATATAATGTTCCCACCGAGAAGTAGGGTCCGACACACCTGGAATGTTGTCAAATGTTACATCCGACGTGTTAGGTTAACTTAGGTTGGTATGTATAACGTTATAGACGTATACAATGTTCCGACCGAGAAGTAGGGTCCGACTCGCCAGGAATGTTGTCAAATGTTACATCCGAGGTGGTAGGTTGCATTAGGTTAGGATATATAACGTTATAGACGCATACAATGTTCCCACCGAGAAGTAGGGCCCAACAGGTTTGGAATGTTGGCAAATATTACATCCGACGAGTTAGGTTGCCTTAGGTTAGGATATACAACGTTATAGACGCATATAATGTTCCCACCGAGAAGTAGGTCCGACACGCCTGTATTGTTGTCAAATATTACATCCGAGGTGCTAGGTTGTCTTAGGTTAGGATATACAACGTTATAGACGCATATAATGTTCCCACCGAGAAGTAGGGTCCGACACACCTGGAATGTTGTCAAGTGTTACATCCGAGGTGTTTGGTTGCCTTAGGTTAGGCTGTATGACTTTATAGACGCATATAATGTTCCCACCGAGAAGTAGGTCCGACTCGCCAGGAATGTTGTCAAATGTTACATCCGAGGTGCTAGGTTCCCTTAGGTTAGGTTATATGACGTTATAGACGCATTTAATGTTCCCACCGAGAAGTAGGGCCTGACACGCTTGGAATATTGTCAAATGTTACATCCGATGTGTTAGGTTGCCTCAGGTTAGGTTATATGACGTTATAGACGCATATAATGTTCCCACCGAGAAGTAGGGTTCGACACATATGGAATATTGACAACTATTACATCCTAGTTGTTAGGTTGCCTCATTTTACGATATACAGCATTATAGACGCATACAATGTTCCCACCGAGAAGTAGGGCCCGACAGGATTGGAATGTTTCGAAATATTACATCCGAGGAGTTAGGTTGCCTTAGGTTAGGATATACAACGTTATAGACGCATATAATGTTCCCACCGAGAAGTAGGGTCCGACTCGCTAGGAATGTTGTCAAAAGTTACATCCGAGGTGCTAGGTTGCCTTAGGTTAGGATATATAACGTTATAGACGCATACAATGTTCCCACCGAGAAGTAGGGCCCGACAGGTTTGGAATGTTGGCAAATATTACATCCGAGGAGTTAGGTTGCCTTCCGTTAGGATATACAACGTTATAGACGCATATAAGGTTCCCACCGAGAAGTAGGGTCCGATACGCCAGGAATATTGTCAAATATTACATCCGAGTTATTAGGTTGACTTTGGATAGGATATATAACGTAATAGACGCATTTAATGTTCCCACCGAGAAGTAGGGTCCGACTCGCCAGGAATGTCGTCAAATGTTACATCCGAGGTGCTAGGTTCCCTTAGGTTAGGATATATAACCTTATAGACTTATATAATGTTCCCACCGAGAAGTAGGGCCCGACACGCTTGGAGTGTAGGCAAATGTTACATCCGAGGAGTTAGGTTGCCTTAGGTTAGGATATACAACGTTATTGACGCATATAATGCTCCCACCGAGAAGTAGGGTCCGACACACGTGGAATACTGTCAAATATTACATCCGAGTTATTAGGTTGCCTTAGGATAGGATATATAACGTTATAGACGCATTTAATGTTCCCACCGAGAAGTAGGGTCCGACTCGCCAGGAATGTTGTGAAATGTTACATCCGAGGTGCTAGGTTCCCTTAGGTTAGGATATATAACGTTATAGACTTATATAATGTTCCCACCGAGAAGTAGGGCCCGACACGCTTGGAGTGTTGTCAAATGTTACATCCGAGGTGTTAGGTTGCCTTAGGTTAGGATATACAAAGTTATTGACGCATATAATGTTCCCACCGAGAAGTAGGGTCCGACACACCTGGAATGTTGTCAAATGTTACATCCGAGGTGTTAGGTTGCCTTAGGTTAGGATATAAAACGTTATAGACGCATATAAGGTTCCCACCGAGAAGTAGGGTCCGACACGCCAGGAATGTTGTCAAATGTTACATCTGAGGTGTTAGGTTGCCTTAGGTTAGGATATATAACGTTATAGACGCATACAATGTTCCCACCGAGAAGTAGGGTCCGACAGGTTTGGAATGCTGGCAAATATTACATCCGAGGAGTTAGGTTGCCTTAGGTTAGGATATACAACGTTATAGACGCATATAAGTTTCCCACCGAGAAGTAGGGTCCGACACGCCAGGAATATTGTCAAATATTACATCCGAGTTATTAGGTTGCCTTAGGATAGGATATATAACGTTATAGACGCATTTAATGTTCCCACCGAGAAGTAGGGTCCGACTCGCCAGGAATGTTGTCAAATGTTACATCCGAGGTGCTAGATTCCCTTAGGTTAGGATATATAACGTTATAGACTTATATAATGTTCCCACCGAGAAGAAGGGTCCGACACACCTGGAATGTTGTCAAATGTTACATCCGAGGAGTTAGTTTGCCTTAGGTTAGGATATACAACGTTATAGACGCATATAATGTTCTCACCGAGAAGTAGGGTCCGACTCGCCAGGAATATTGTCAAATGTTACATCCGAGGTGCTAGGTTCCCTTAGGTTAGGATATATAACGTTATAGACGCATATAAGGTTCCCACAGAGAAGTAGGGCCCGACACGCTTGGAGTGTTGTCAAATGTTACATCCGAGGTGCTAGGTTGCCTTAGGTTAGGTTATATGACGTTATAGAGGCATATAATGTCCCTACCGAGAAGTAGGTCCGACACGCCTGGATTGTTGTCAAATATTACATCCGAGGTGCTAGGTTGCTTTAGGTTAGGATATACAACGTTATTGACGCATATACTGTTCCCACCGAGAAGTAGGGTCCGACACACCTGGAATGTTGTCAAATGTTACATCCGAGGTGTTTGGTTGCCTTAGGTTAGGTTATATGACTTTATAGACGCATATAATGTGCCCACCCAGAAGTAGGTCCGACACGCCTGGATTGTTGTCAAATGTTACATCTGAGGTGTTTGGTTGCCTTAGGTTAGGTTATATGACATTATAGACGCATATAATGTTCCCACCCAGAAGTAGGTTCGACACGCCTGGATTGTTGTCAAATATTACATCCGAGACGTTAGGTTGCCTTAGGTTAGGATATACAAGGTTATTGAAGCATATAATGTTCCCACCGAGAAGTAGGGTCCGACACACCTGGAATGTTGTCAAATGTTACATCCGACGTGTTAGGTTAACTTAGGTTGGTATGTATAACGTTATAGACGTATACAATGTTCCGACCGAGAAGTAGGGTCCGACTCGCCAGCAATGTTGTCAAATGTTACATCCGAGGTGGTAGGTTGCATTAGGTTAGGATATATAACGTTATAGACGCATACAATGTTCCCACCGAGAAGTAGGGCCCAACAGGTTTGGAATGTTGGCAAATATTACATCCGAGGAGTTAGGTTGCCTTAGGTTAGGATATACAACGTTATAGACGCATATAATGTTCCCACCGAGAAGTAGGTCCGACACGCCTGTATTGTTGTCAAATATTACATCCGAGGTGCTAGGTTGCCTTAGGTTAGGATATACAACGTTATAGACGCATATAATGTTCCCACCGAGAAGTAGGGTCCGACACACCTGGAATGTTGTCAAATGTTACATCCGAGGTGTTTGGTTGCCTTAGGTTAGGCTGTATGACTTTATAGACGCATATAATGTTCCCACCGAGAAGTAGGTCCGACTCGCCAGGAATGTTGTCAAATGTTACATCCGAGGTGCTAGGTTCCCTTAGGTTAGGTTATATGACGTTATAGACGCATTTAATGTTCCCACCGAGAAGTAGGGCCCGACACGCTTGGAATATTGTAAAATGTTACATCCGATGTGTTAGGTTGCCTCAGGTTAGGTTATATGACGTTATAGACGCATATAATGTTCCCACCGAGAAGTAGGGTTCGACACATATGGAATATTGACAACTATTACATCCTAGTTGTTAGGTTGCCTCATTTTACGATATACAGCATTATAGACGCATACAATGTTCCCACCGAGAAGTAGGGCCCGACAGGATTGGAATGTTTCGAAATATTACATCCGAGGAGTTAGGTTGCCTTAGGTTAGGATATACAACGTTATAGACGCATATAATGTTCCCACCGAGAAGTAGGGTCCGACTCGCTAGGAATGTTGTCAAAAGTTACATCCGAGGTGCTAGGTTGCCTTAGGTTAGGATATATAACGTTATAGACGCATACAATGTTCCCACCGAGAAGTAGGGCCCGACAGGTTTGGAATGTTGGCAAATATTACATCCGAGGAGTTAGGTTGCCTTCCGTTAGGATATACAACGTTATAGACGCATATAAGGTTCCCACCGAGAAGTAGGGTCCGATACGCCAGGAATATTGTCAAATATTACATCCGAGTTATTAGGTTGACTTTGGATAGGATATATAACGTTATAGACGCATTTAATGTTCCCACCGAGAAGTAGGGTCCGACTCGCCAGGAATGTCGTCAAATGTTACATCCGAGGTGCTAGGTTCCCTTAGGTTAGGATATATAACCTTACAGACTTATATAATGTTCCCACCGAGAAGTAGGGCCCGACACGCTTGGAGTGTAGGCAAATGTTACATCCGAGGAGTTAGGTTGCCTTAGGTTAGGATATACAACGTTATTGACGCATATAATGCTCCCACCGAGAAGTAGGGTCCGACACACGTGGAATACTGTCAAATATTACATCCGAGTTATTAGGTTGCCTTAGGATAGGATATATAACGTTATAGACGCATTTAATGTTCCCACCGAGAAGTAGGGTCCGACTCGCCAGGAATGTTGTCAAATGTTACATCCGAGGTGCTAGGTTCCCTTAGGTTAGGATATATAACGTTATAGACTTATATAATGTTCCCACCGAGAAGTAGGGCCCGACACGCTTGGAGTGTTGTCAAATGTTACATACGAGGTGTTAGGTTGCCTTAGGTTAGGTTATATGACGTTATAGACGCATTTAATGTACCCACCGAGAAGTAGGGCCCGACACGCTTGGAATATTGTCAAATGTTACATCCGATGTGTTAGGTTGCCTTAGGTTAGGTTATATGACGTTATAGACGCATATAATGTTCCCACCGAGAAGTAGGGTTCGACACATATGGAATCTTGTCAAACATTACATCCGACGTGTTAGGTTGCCTTAGGTTAGGATATACAACGTTATAGACGCATATAATGTTCCCACCGAGAAGTAGGGTCCGACACACCTGGAATGTTGTCAAATGTTACATCTGAGGTGTTTGGTTGCCTTAGGTTAGGTTATATGACATTATAGACGCATATAATGTTCCCACCCAGAAGTAGGTTCGACACGCCTGGATTGTTGTCAAATATTACATCCGAGACGTTAGGTTGCCTTAGGTTAGGATATACAAGGTTATTGAAGCATATAATGTTCCCACCGAGAAGTAGGGTCCGACACACCTGGAATGTTGTCAAATGTTACATCCGACGTGTTAGGTTAACTTAGGTTGGTATGTATAACGTTATAGACGTATACAATGTTCCGACCGAGAAGTAGGGTCCGACTCGCCAGGAATGTTGTCAAATGTTACATCTGAGGTGTTAGGTTGCCTTAGGTTATGATATATAACGTTATAGACGCATACAATGTTCCCACCGAGATGTAGGTTCCGACACGACGGGAATACTGTCAAATATTACATCCGAGTTATTAGGTTGCCTTAGGATAGGATATATAACGTTATAGACGCATTTAATGTTCCCACCGAGAAGTAGGGTCCGACTCGCCAGGAATGTTGTCAAATGTTACATCCGAGGTGCTAGGTTCCCTTAGGTTAGGATATATAACGTTATAGACTTATATAATGTTCGCACCGAGAAGTAGGGCCCGACACGCTTGGAGTGTTGTCAAATGTTACATACGAGGTGTTAGGTTGCCTTAGGTTAGGTTATATGACGTTATAGAGGCATATAATGTACCCACCGAGAAGTAGGTCCGACACGCCTGGATTGTTGTCAAATATTACATCCGAAGTGCTAGGTTGCCTTAGGTTAGGATATACAACGTTATAGACGCATATAATGTTCCAACCGAGAAGCAGGGTCCGACACACCTGGAATGTTGTCAAATGTTACATCCGAGGTGTTTAGTTGCCTTAGGTTAGGCTGTATGAATTTATAGACGCATGTAATGTTCCCACCGAGAAGTAGGTCCGATACGTCTGGATTGTTGTCAAATATTACATCCGAGTTATTACGTTGCCTTAGGATAGGATATATAACGTTATAGACGCATTTAATGTTCCCACCGAGAAGTAGGGTCCGACTCGCCAGGAATGTTGTCAAATGTTACATCCGAGGTGCTAGGTTCCCTTAGGTTAGGATATATAACGCTATAGACTTATATAATGTTCCCACCGAGAAGTAGGGCCCGACACGCTTGGAGTGTTGTCAAATGTTACATCCGAGGTGTTAGGTTGCCTTAGGTTAGGATATACAAAGTTATTGACGCATATAATGTTCCCACCGAGAAGTAGGGTCCGACACACCTGGAATGTTGTCAAATGTTACATCCGAGGTGTTAGGTTGCCTTAGGTTAGGATATACAACGTTATAGACGCATATAAGGTTCCCACCGAGAAGTAGGGTCCGACACGCCAGGAATGTTGTCAAATGTTACATCCGAGGAGTTAGGTTGCCTTAGGTTAGGATATACAACGTTATAGACGCATATAATGTTCCCACCGAGAAGTAGGGTCCGACTCGCTAGGAATGTTGTCAAAAGTTACATCCGAGGTGCTAGGTTGCCTTAGGTTAGGATATATAACGTTATAGACGCATACAATGTTCCCACCGAGAAGTAGGGCCCGACACGCTTGGAGTGTTGTCAAATGTTACATACGAGGTGTTAGGTTGCCTTAGGTTAGGTTATATGACGTTATAGACGCATTTAATGTACCCACCGAGAAGTAGGGCCCGACACGCTTGGAATATTGTCAAATGTTACATCCGATGTGTTAGGTTGCCTTAGGTTAGGTTATATGACGTTATAGACGCATATAATGTTCCCACCGAGAAGTAGGGTTCGACACATATGGAATCTTGTCAAACATTACATCCGACGTGTTAGGTTGCCTTAGGTTAGGATATACAACGTTATAGACGCATATAATGTTCCCACCGAGAAGTAGGGTCCGACACACCTGGAATGTTGTCAAATGTTACATCTGAGGTGTTTGGTTGCCTTAGGTTAGGTTATATGACATTATAGACGCATATAATGTTCCCACCCAGAAGTAGGTTCGACACGCCTGGATTGTTGTCAAATATTACATCCGAGACGTTAGGTTGCCTTAGGTTAGGATATACAAGGTTATTGAAGCATATAATGTTCCCACCGAGAAGTAGGGTCCGACACACCTGGAATGTTGTCAAATGTTACATCCGACGTGTTAGGTTAACTTAGGTTGGTATGTATAACGTTATAGACGTATACAATGTTCCGACCGAGAAGTAGGGTCCGACTCGCCAGGAATGTTGTCAAATGTTACATCTGAGGTGTTAGGTTGCCTTAGGTTATGATATATAACGTTATAGACGCATACAATGTTCCCACCGAGATGTAGGTTCCGACACGACGGGAATACTGTCAAATATTACATCCGAGTTATTAGGTTGCCTTAGGATAGGATATATAACGTTATAGACGCATTTAATGTTCCCACCGAGAAGTAGGGTCCGACTCGCCAGGAATGTTGTCAAATGTTACATCCGAGGTGCTAGGTTCCCTTAGGTTAGGATATATAACGTTATAGACTTATATAATGTTCGCACCGAGAAGTAGGGCCCGACACGCTTGGAGTGTTGTCAAATGTTACATACGAGGTGTTAGGTTGCCTTAGGTTAGGTTATATGACGTTATAGAGGCATATAATGTACCCACCGAGAAGTAGGTCCGACACGCCTGGATTGTTGTCAAATATTACATCCGAAGTGCTAGGTTGCCTTAGGTTAGGATATACAACGTTATAGACGCATATAATGTTCCAACCGAGAAGCAGGGTCCGACACACCTGGAATGTTGTCAAATGTTACATCCGAGGTGTTTAGTTGCCTTAGGTTAGGCTGTATGAATTTATAGACGCATGTAATGTTCCCACCGAGAAGTAGGTCCGATACGTCTGGATTGTTGTCAAATATTACATCCGAGATGTTAGGTTGCCTTAGGTTAGGATATACAACGTTATTGACGCATATAATGTTCCCACCGAGAAGTAGGGTCCGACACACCTGGAATGTTGTCAAATGTTACATCCGAGGTGTTAGGTTAACTTTGGCTGGGATATATAACGTTATAGACGTATACAATGTTCCGACTGAGAAGTAGGGTCCGACTCGCCAGAAATGTTGTCAAATGTTACATCCGAGGTGTTAAGTTGCCTTAGGTTAGGTTATATGACGTTATAGACGCATTTAATGTACCCACCGAGAAGTACGGCCCGACACGCTTGGAATATTGTCAAATGTTACATCCGATGTGTTAGGTTGCCTTAGGTTAGGTTATATGACGTTATAGACGCATATAATGTTCCCACCGAGAAGTAGGGTTCGACACATATGGAATCTTGTCAAACATTACATCCGACGTGTTAGGTTGCCTTAGGTTAGGATATACAACGTTATAGACGCATATAATGTTCCCACCGAGAAGTAGGGTCCGACACACCTGGAATGTTGTCAAATGTTACATCTGAGGTGTTTGGTTGCCTTAGGTTAGGTTATATGACATTATAGACGCATATAATGTTCCCACCCAGAAGTAGGTTCGACACGCCTGGATTGTTGTCAAATATTACATCCGAGACGTTAGGTTGCCTTAGGTTAGGATATACAAGGTTATTGAAGCATATAATGTTCCCACCGAGAAGTAGGGTCCGAGACACCTGGAACGTTGTCAAATGTTACATCCGACGTGTTAGGTTAACTTAGGTTGGTATGTATAACGTTATAGACGTATACAATGTTCCGACCGAGAAGTAGGGTCCGACTCGCCAGGAATGTTGTCAAATGTTACATCCGAGGTGGTAGGTTGCATTAGGTTAGGATATATAACGTTATAGACGCATACAATGTTCCCACCGAGAAGTAGGGCCCAACAGGTTTGGAATGTTGGCAAATATTACATCCGAGGAGTTAGGTTGCCTTAGGTTAGGATATACAACGTTATAGACGCATATAATGTTCCCACCGAGAAGTAGGTCCGACACGCCTGTATTGTTGTCAAATATTACATCCGAGGTGCTAGGTTGCCTTAGGTTAGGATATACAACGTTATAGACGCATATAATGTTCCCACCGAGAAGTAGGTCCGACTCGCCAGGAATGTTGTCAAATGTTACATCCGAGGTGCTAGGTTCCCTTAGGTTAGGTTATATGACGTTATAGACGCATTTAATGTTCCCACCGAGAAGTAGGGCCCGACACGCTTGGAATATTGTCAAATGTTACATCCGATGTGTTAGGTTGCCTCAGGTTAGGTTATATGACGTTATAGACGCATATAATGTTCCCACCGAGAAGTAGGGTTCGACACATATGGAATATTGACAACTATTACATCCTAGTTGTTAGGTTGCCTCATTTTACGATATACAGCATTATAGACGCATACAATGTTCCCACCGAGAAGTAGGGCCCGACAGGATTGGAATGTTTCGAAATATTACATCCGAGGAGTTAGGTTGCCTTAGGTTAGGATATACAACGTTATAGACGCATATAATGTTCCCACCGAGAAGTAGGGTCCGACTCGCTAGGAATGTTGTCAAAAGTTACATCCGAGGTGCTAGGTTGCCTTAGGTTAGGATATATAACGTTATAGACGCATACAATGTTCCCACCGAGAAGTAGGGCCCGACAGGTTTGGAATGTTGGCAAATATTACATCCGAGGAGTTAGGTTGCCTTCCGTTAGGATATACAACGTTATAGACGCATATAAGGTTCCCACCGAGAAGTAGGGTCCGATACGCCAGGAATATTGTCAAATATTACATCCGAGTTATTAGGTTGACTTTGGATAGGATATATAACGTAATAGACGCATTTAATGTTCCCACCGAGAAGTAGGGTCCGACTCGCCAGGAATGTCGTCGAATGTTACATCCGAGGTGCTAGGTTCCCTTAGGTTAGGATATATAACCTTATAGACTTATATAATGTTCCCACCGAGAAGTAGGGCCCGACACGCTTGGAGTGTAGGCAAATGTTACATCCGAGGAGTTAGGTTGCCTTAGGTTAGGATATACAACGTTATTGACGCATATAATGCTCCCACCGAGAAGTAGGGTCCGACACACGTGGAATACTGTCAAATATTACATCCGAGTTATTAGGTTGCCTTAGGATAGGATATATAACGTTATAGACGCATTTAATGTTCCCACCGAGAAGTAGGGTCCGACTCGCCAGGAATGTTGTCAAATGTTACATCCGAGGTGCTAGGTTCCCTTAGGTTAGGATATATAACGTTATAGACTTATATAATGTTCCCACCGAGAAGTAGGGCCCGACACGCTTGGAGTGTTGTCAAATGTTACATACGAGGTGTTAGGTTGCCTTAGGTTAGGTTATATGACGTTATAGAGGCATATAATGTACCCACCGAGAAGTAGGTCTGACACGCCTGGATTGTTGTCAAATATTACATCCGAAGTGCTAGGTTGCCTTAGGTTAGGATATACAACGTTATTGAAGCATATAATGTTCCCACCGAGAAGTAGGGTCCGACACACCTGGAATGTTGTCAAATGTTACATCCGAAGTGCTAGGTTAACTTAGGTTGGGAGGTATAACGTTATAGACGTATACAATGTTCCGACCGAGAAGTAGGGTCCGACTCGCCAGGAATGTTGTCAAATGTTACATCTGAGGTGTTAGGTTGCCTTAGGTTAGGATATATAACGTTATAGACGCATACAATGTTCCCACCGAGAAGTAGGGCCCGACAGGTTTGGAATGTTGGCAAATATTACATCCGAGGAGTTAGGTTGCCTTAGGTTAGGATATACAACGTTATAGACGCATATAAGGTTCCCACCGAGAAGTAGGGTCCGACACGCCAGGAATATTGTCAAATATTACATCCGAGTTATTACGTTGCCTTAGGATAGGATATATAACGTTATAGACGCATTTAATGTTCCCACCGAGAAGTAGGGTCCGACTCGCCAGGAATGTTGTCAAATGTTACATCCGAGGTGCTAGGTTCCCTTAGGTTAGGATATATAACGCTATAGACTTATATAATGTTCCCACCGAGAAGTAGGGCCCGACACGCTTGGAGTGTTGTCAAATGTTACATCCGAGGTGTTAGGTTGCCTTAGGTTAGGATATACAAAGTTATTGACGCATATAATGTTCCCACCGAGAAGTAGGGTCCGACACACCTGGAATGTTGTCAAATGTTACATCCGAGGTGTTAGGTTGCCTTAGGTTAGGATATACAACGTTATAGACGCATATAAGGTTCCCACCGAGAAGTAGGGTCCGACACGCCAGGAATGTTGTCAAATGTTACATCCGAGGAGTTAGGTTGCCTTAGGTTAGGATATACAACGTTATAGACGCATATAATGTTCCCACCGAGAAGTAGGGTCCGACTCGCTAGGAATGTTGTCAAAAGTTACATCCGAGGTGCTAGGTTGCCTTAGGTTAGGATATATAACGTTATAGACGCATACAATGTTCCCACCGAGAAGTAGGGCCCGACAGGTTTGGAATGTTGGCAAATATTACATCCGAGTTATTAGGTTGCCTTAGGATAGGATATATAACGTTATAGACGCATTTAATGTTCCCACCGAGAAGTAGGGTCCGACTCGCCAGGAATGTTGTCAAATGTTACATCCGAGGTGCTAGGTTGCCTTAGGTTAGGTTATATGACGTTATAGAGGCATATAATGTCCCTACCGAGAAGTAGGTCCGACACGCCTGGATTGTTGTCAAATATTACATCCGAGGTGCTAGGTTGCTTTAGGTTAGGATATACAACGTTATTGACGCATATACTGTTCCCACCGAGAAGTAGGGTCCGACACACCTGGAATGTTGTCAAATGTTACATCCGAGGTGTTTGGTTGCCTTAGGTTAGGTTATATGACTTTATAGACGCATATAATGTGCCCACCCAGAAGTAGGTCCGACACGCCTGGATTGTTGTCAAATGTTACATCTGAGGTGTTTGGTTGCCTTAGGTTAGGTTATATGACATTATAGACGCATATAATGTTCCCACCCAGAAGTAGGTTCGACACGCCTGGATTGTTGTCAAATATTACATCCGAGACGTTAGGTTGCCTTAGGTTAGGATATACAAGGTTATTGAAGCATATAATGTTCCCACCGAGAAGTAGGGTCCGACACACCTGGAATGTTGTCAAATGTTACATCCGACGTGTTAGGTTAACTTAGGTTGGTATGTATAACGTTATAGACGTATACAATGTTCCGACCGAGAAGTAGGGTCCGACTCGCCAGGAATGTTGTCAAATGTTACATCCGAGGTGGTAGGTTGCATTAGGTTAGGATATATAACGTTATAGACGCATACAATGTTCCCACCGAGAAGTAGGGCCCAACAGGTTTGGAATGTTGGCAAATATTACATCCGACGAGTTAGGTTGCCTTAGGTTAGGATATACAACGTTATAGACGCATATAATGTTCCCACCGAGAAGTAGGTCCGACACGCCTGTATTGTTGTCAAATATTACATCCGAGGTGCTAGGTTGTCTTAGGTTAGGATATACAACGTTATAGACGCATATAATGTTCCCACCGAGAAGTAGGGTCCGACACACCTGGAATGTTGTCAAGTGTTACATCCGAGGTGTTTGGTTGCCTTAGGTTAGGCTGTATGACTTTATAGACGCATATAATGTTCCCACCGAGAAGTAGGTCCGACTCGCCAGGAATGTTGTCAAATGTTACATCCGAGGTGCTAGGTTCCCTTAGGTTAGGTTATATGACGTTATAGACGCATTTAATGTTCCCACCGAGAAGTAGGGCCTGACACGCTTGGAATATTGTCAAATGTTACATCCGATGTGTTAGGTTGCCTCAGGTTAGGTTATATGACGTTATAGACGCATATAATGTTCCCACCGAGAAGTAGGGTTCGACACATATGGAATATTGACAACTATTACATCCTAGTTGTTAGGTTGCCTCATTTTACGATATACAGCATTATAGACGCATACAATGTTCCCACCGAGAAGTAGGGCCCGACAGGATTGGAATGTTTCGAAATATTACATCCGAGGAGTTAGGTTGCCTTAGGTTAGGATATTTAACGTTATAGACGCATATAATGTTCCCACCGAGAAGTAGGGTCCGACTCGCTAGGAATGTTGTCAAAAGTTACATCCGAGGTGCTAGGTTGCCTTAGGTTAGGATATATAACGTTATAGACGCATACAATGTTCCCACCGAGAAGTAGGGCCCGACAGGTTTGGAATGTTGGCAAATATTACATCCGAGGAGTTAGGTTGCCTTCCGTTAGGATATACAACGTTATAGACGCATATAAGGTTCCCACCGAGAAGTAGGGTCCGATACGCCAGGAATATTGTCAAATATTACATCCGAGTTATTAGGTTGACTTTGGATAGGATATATAACGTAATAGACGCATTTAATGTTCCCACCGAGAAGTAGGGTCCGACTCGCCAGGAATGTCGTCAAATGTTACATCCGAGGTGCTAGGTTCCCTTAGGTTAGGATATATAACGTTATAGACTTATATAATGTTCCCACCGAGAAGAAGGGTCCGACACACCTGGAATGTTGTCAAATGTTACATCCGAGGAGTTAGTTTGCCTTAGGTTAGGATATACAACGTTATAGACGCATATAATGTTCTCACCGAGAAGTAGGGTCCGACTCGCCAGGAATATTGTCAAATGTTACATCCGAGGTGCTAGGTTCCCTTAGGTTAGGATATATAACGTTATAGACGCATATAAGGTTCCCACAGAGAAGTAGGGCCCGACACGCTTGGAGTGTTGTCAAATGTTACATCCGAGGTGCTAGGTTGCCTTAGGTTAGGTTATATGACGTTATAGAGGCATATAATGTCCCTACCGAGAAGTAGGTCCGACACGCCTGGATTGTTGTCAAATATTACATCCGAGGTGCTAGGTTGCTTTAGGTTAGGATATACAACGTTATTGACGCATATACTGTTCCCACCGAGAAGTAGGGTCCGACACACCTGGAATGTTGTCAAATGTTACATCCGAGGTGTTTGGTTGCCTTAGGTTAGGTTATATGACTTTATAGACGCATATAATGTGCCCACCCAGAAGTAGGTCCGACACGCCTGGATTGTTGTCAAATGTTACATCTGAGGTGTTTGGTTGCCTTAGGTTAGGTTATATGACATTATAGACGCATATAATGTTCCCACCCAGAAGTAGGTTCGACACGCCTGGATTGTTGTCAAATATTACATCCGAGACGTTAGGTTGCCTTAGGTTAGGATATACAAGGTTATTGAAGCATATAATGTTCCCACCGAGAAGTAGGGTCCGACACACCTGGAATGTTGTCAAATGTTACATCCGACGTGTTAGGTTAACTTAGGTTGGTATGTATAACGTTATAGACGTATACAATGTTCCGACCGAGAAGTAGGGTCCGACTCGCCAGGAATGTTGTCAAATGTTACATCCGAGGTGGTAGGTTGCATTAGGTTAGGATATATAACGTTATAGACGCATACAATGTTCCCACCGAGAAGTAGGGCCCAACAGGTTTGGAATGTTGGCAAATATTACATCCGAGGAGTTAGGTTGCCTTAGGTTAGGATATACAACGTTATAGACGCATATAATGTTCCCACCGAGAAGTAGGTCCGACACGCCTGTATTGTTGTCAAATATTACATCCGAGGTGCTAGGTTGCCTTAGGTTAGGATATACAACGTTATAGACGCATATAATGTTCCCACCGAGAAGTAGGGTCCGACACACCTGGAATGTTGTCAAATGTTACATCCGAGGTGTTTGGTTGCCTTAGGTTAGGCTGTATGACTTTATAGACGCATATAATGTTCCCACCGAGAAGTAGGTCCGACTCGCCAGGAATGTTGTCAAATGTTACATCCGAGGTGCTAGGTTCCCTTAGGTTAGGTTATATGACGTTATAGACGCATTTAATGTTCCCACCGAGAAGTAGGGCCCGACACGCTTGGAATATTGTAAAATGTTACATCCGATGTGTTAGGTTGCCTCAGGTTAGGTTATATGACGTTATAGACGCATATAATGTTCCCACCGAGAAGTAGGGTTCGACACATATGGAATATTGACAACTATTACATCCTAGTTGTTAGGTTGCCTCATTTTACGATATACAGCATTATAGACGCATACAATGTTCCCACCGAGAAGTAGGGCCCGACAGGATTGGAATGTTTCGAAATATTACATCCGAGGAGTTAGGTTGCCTTAGGTTAGGATATACAACGTTATAGACGCATATAATGTTCCCACCGAGAAGTAGGGTCCGACTCGCTAGGAATGTTGTCAAAAGTTACATCCGAGGTGCTAGGTTGCCTTAGGTTAGGATATATAACGTTATAGACGCATACAATGTTCCCACCGAGAAGTAGGGCCCGACAGGTTTGGAATGTTGGCAAATATTACATCCGAGGAGTTAGGTTGCCTTCCGTTAGGATATACAACGTTATAGACGCATATAAGGTTCCCACCGAGAAGTAGGGTCCGATACGCCAGGAATATTGTCAAATATTACATCCGAGTTATTAGGTTGACTTTGGATAGGATATATAACGTTATAGACGCATTTAATGTTCCCACCGAGAAGTAGGGTCCGACTCGCCAGGAATGTCGTCAAATGTTACATCCGAGGTGCTAGGTTCCCTTAGGTTAGGATATATAACCTTACAGACTTATATAATGTTCCCACCGAGAAGTAGGGCCCGACACGCTTGGAGTGTAGGCAAATGTTACATCCGAGGAGTTAGGTTGCCTTAGGTTAGGATATACAACGTTATTGACGCATATAATGCTCCCACCGAGAAGTAGGGTCCGACACACGTGGAATACTGTCAAATATTACATCCGAGTTATTAGGTTGCCTTAGGATAGGATATATAACGTTATAGACGCATTTAATGTTCCCACCGAGAAGTAGGGTCCGACTCGCCAGGAATGTTGTCAAATGTTACATCCGAGGTGCTAGGTTCCCTTAGGTTAGGATATATAACGTTATAGACTTATATAATGTTCCCACCGAGAAGTAGGGCCCGACACGCTTGGAGTGTTGTCAAATGTTACATACGAGGTGTTAGGTTGCCTTAGGTTAGGTTATATGACGTTATAGAGGCATATAATGTACCCACCGAGAAGTAGGTCTGACACGCCTGGATTGTTGTCAAATATTACATCCGAAGTGCTAGGTTGCCTTAGGTTAGGATATACAACGTTATTGAAGCATATAATGTTCTCACCGAGAAGTAGGGTCCGACACACCTGGAATGTTGTCAAATGTTACATCCGAAGTGCTAGGTTAACTTAGGTTGGGAGGTATAACGTTATAGACGTATACAATGTTCCGACCGAGAATTAGGGTCCGACTCGCCAGGAATGTTGTCAAATGTTACATCTGAGGTGTTAGGTTGCCTTAGGTTAGGATATATAACGTTATAGACGCATACAATGTTCCCACCGAGAAGTAGGGCCCGACAGGTTTGGAATGTTGGCAAATATTACATCCGAGGAGTTAGGTTGCCTTAGGTTAGGATATACAACGTTATAGACGCATATAAGGTTCCCATCGAGAAGTAGGGTCCGACACGCCAGGAATATTGTCAAATATTACATCCGAGTTATTACGTTGCCTTAGGATAGGATATATAACGTTATAGACGCATTTAATGTTCCCACCGAGAAGTAGGGTCCGACTCGCCAGGAATGTTGTCAAATGTTACATCCGAGGTGCTAGGTTCCCTTAGGTTAGGATATATAACGTTATAGACTTATATAATGTTCCCACCGAGAAGTAGGGCCCGACACGCTTGCTGTGTTGTCAAATGTTACATCCGAGGTGTTAGGTTGCCTTAGGTTAGGATATACAAAGTTATTGACGCATATAATGTTCCCACCGAGAAGTAGGGTCCGACACACCTGGAATGTTGTCAAATGTTACATCCGAGGTGCTAGGTTTCCTTAGGTTAGGATATATAACGTTATAGACGTACATACTGTTCCCACCGAGAAGTAGGGTCCGACACACGTAGAATGTTGTCAAATGTTACATCCGAGTTGTTAGGTTGCCTTAGGTTAGGTTATATGACGTTATAGACGCATATAATGTTCCCACCGAGAAGCAGGTCCGACACGCCTGGATTGTTGTCAGATATTACATCTGAGGTGATAGGTTGCCTTAGGTTAGGATATACAACGTTATAGACGCATATAATGTTCCCACCGAGAAGTAGGGTCCGACACACCTGGAATGTTGTCAAATGTTACATCCGAGGTGTTAGGTTGCCTTAGGTTAGGTTATATCACGTTATAGACGCATTTAATGAACCCACCGAGAAGTAGGGCCCGACACGCTTGGAATATTGTCAAATGTTACATCCGATGTGTTAGGTTGCCTTAGGTTAGGTTATATGACGTTATAGACGCATATAATGTTCCCACCGAGAAGTAGGTCCGACATGCCAGGAATATTGACAAATATTACATCCGAGTTGTTACTTTGCCTTATTATACGATATACAGCGTTATAGACGCATACGATGTTCCCACCGAGATGTAGGGTCCGACAGGCTTGGAATGTTGACAAATATTACATTCGTGGAGTTAGGTTGCCTTAGGTTAGGATATACAACGTTATAGACGCATATAATATTCCCACCGAGAAGTAGGGTCCGACAAACCTGCAATGTTGTCAAATGTTACATCCGAGGTGTTAGGTTGCCTTAGGTTAGGATATATAACGTTATAGACGCATATAATGTTTCCACTGAGAAGTAGGCTCCGACTCGCCAGGAATGTTGTCAAATGTTACATCCGAGGTGCTAGGTTGAGTTAGGTTAGAATATAAAACGTTAAAGACGGATATACTGTTCCCACCGTGAAGTCGGTTCCGACACACCAGGAATATTGACAAATATTACATCCGAGTTGTTAGGTTGCCTTATTTTACGATATACAGGGTTATAGACGCATACAATGTTCCCACCGAGAAGTAGGATCCGACAGGTTTGGAATGTTGGCAAATATTACATCCGAGGAGTTAGGTTGCCTTAGGTTAGGATATACAACGTTATAGACGCATATAATGTTCCCACCGAGAAATAGGGTCCGACTCGCCAGAAATGTTGTCAAATATTACATCCGAGGTGTTAGGTTGCCTTAGGTTAGGTTATATGACGTTATAGACGCATATAATGTTCCCACCGAGACGTAGGTCCGACACGCCTAGATTGTTGTGAAATATTACATCCGAGATGTTAGGTTGCCTTAGGTTAGGATATATAACGTTATAGACGTATATACTGTTCCGACCGAGAAGTAGGGTCCGACACACGTGAAATGTTGTCATATGTTTCATCCTAGGTGTTAGGTTGCCTTAGGTTAGGATATACAACGTTATAGACGCATTTAATGTTCCCACCGAGAAGTAGGGTCCGACTCGCCAGGAATGTTGTCAAATGTTACATCCGAGGTGTTTAGTTGCCTTAGGTTAGGCTGTATGAATTTATAGACGCATGTAATGTTCCCACCGAGAAGTAGGTCCGATACGCCTGGATTGTTGTCAAATATTACATCCGAGATGTTAGGTTGCCTTAGGTTAGGATATACAACGTTATTGACGCATATAATGTTCCCACCGAGAAGTAGGGTTCGACACATATGGAATCTTGTCAAACATTACATCCGACGTGTTAGGTTGCCTTAGGTTAGGATATACAACGTTATAGACGCATATAATGTTCCCACCGAGAAGTAGGGTCCGACACACCTGGAATGTTGTCAAATGTTACATCTGAGGTGTTTGGTTGCCTTAGGTTAGGTTATATGACATTATAGACGCATATAATGTTCCCACCCAGAAGTAGGTTCGACACGCCTGGATTGTTGTCAAATATTACATCCGAGACGTTAGGTTGCCTTAGGTTAGGATATACAAGGTTATTGAAGCATATAATGTTCCCACCGAGAAGTAGGGTCCGACACACCTGGAATGTTGTCAAATGTTACATCCGACGTGTTAGGTTAACTTAGGTTGGTATGTATAACGTTATAGACGTATACAATGTTCCGACCGAGAAGTAGGGTCCGACTCGCCAGGAATGTTGTCAAATGTTACATCTGAGGTGTTTGGTTGCCTTATGTTAGGTTATATGACATTATAGACGCATATAATGTTCCCACCCAGAAGTAGGTTCGACACGCCTGGATTGTTGTCAAATATTACATCCGAGACGTTAGGTTGCCTTAGGTAAGGATATACAAGGTTATTGAAGCATATAATGTTCCCACCGAGAAGTAGGGTCCGACACACCTGGAATGTTGTTAAATGTTACATCCGACGTGTTAGGTTAACTTAGGTTGGTATGTATAACGTTATAGACGTATACAATGTTCCGACCGAGAAGTAGGGTCCGACTCGCCAGGAATGTTGTCAAATGTTACATCCGAGGTGTTAGGTTGCATTAGGTTAGGATATATAACGTTATAGACGCATACAATGTTCCCACCGAGAAGTAGGGCCCAACAGGTTTGGAATGTTGGCAAATATTACATCCGAGGAGTTAGGTTGCCTTAGGTTAGGATATACAACGTTATAGACGCATATAATGTTCCCACCGAGAAGTAGGTCCGACACGCCTGTATTGTTGTCAAATATTACATCCGAGGTGCTAGGTTGCCTTAGGTTAGGATATACAACGTTATAGACGCATATAATGTTCCCACCGAGAAGTAGGGTCCGACACACCTGGAATGTTGTCAAATGTTACATCCGAGGTGTTTGGTTGCCTTAGGTTAGGCTGTATGACTTTATAGACGCATATAATGTTCCCACCGAGAAGTAGGTCCGACTCGCCAGGAATGTTGTCAAATGTTACATCCGAGGTGCTAGGTTCCCTTAGGTTAGGTTATATGACGTTATAGACGCATTTAATGTTCCCACCGAGAAGTAGGGCCCGACACGCTTGGAATATTGTCAAATGTTACATCCGATGTGTTAGGTTGCCTCAGGTTAGGTTATATGACGTTATAGACGCATATAATGTTCCCACCGAGAAGTAGGGTTCGACACATATGGAATATTGACAACTATTACATCCTAGTTGTTAAGTTGCCTCATTTTACGATATACAGCATTATAGACGCATACAATGTTCCCACCGAGAAGTAGGGCCCGACAGGATTGGAATGTTTCGAAATATTACATCCGAGGAGTTAGGTTGCCTTAGGTTAGGATATACAACGTTATAGACGCATATCATGTTCCCACCGAGAAGTAGGGTCCGCCTCGCTAGGAATGTTGTCAAAAGTTACATCCGAGGTGCTAGGTTGCCTTAGGTTAGGATATATAACGTTATAGACGCATACAATGTTCCCACCGAGAAGTAGGGCCCGACAGGTTTGGAATGTTGGCAAATATTACATCCGAGGAGTTAGGTTGCCTTAGGTTAGGATATACAACGTTATAGACGCATATAAGGTTCCCACCGAGAAGTAGGGTCCGATACGCCAGGAATATTGTCAAATATTACATCCGAGTTATAAGGTTGACTTTGGATAGGATATATAACGTTATAGACGCATTTAATGTTCCCACCGAGAAGTAGGGTCCGACTCGCCAGGAATGTCGTCAAATGTTACATCCGAGGTGCTAGGTTCCCTTAGGTTAGGATATATAACGTTATGGACTTATATAATGTTCCCACCGAGAAGTAGGGCCCGACACGCTTGGAGTGTAGGCAAATGTTACATCCGAGGAGTTAGGTTACCTTAGGTTAGGATATACAACGTTATTGACGCATATAATGCTCCCACCGAGAAGTAGGGTCCGACACACGTGGAATACTGTCAAATATTACATCCGAGTTATTAGGTTGCCTTAGGATAGGATATATAACGTTATAGACGCATTTAATGTTCCCACCGAGAAGTAGGGTCCGACTCGCCAGGAATGTTGTCAAATGTTACATCCGAGGTACTAGGTTCCCTTAGGTTAGGATATATAACGTTATAGACTTATATAATGTTCCCACCGAGAAGTAGGGCCCGACACGCTTGGAGTGTTGTCAAATGTTACATACGAGGTGTTAGGTTGCCTTAGGTTAGGTTATATGACGTTATAGAGGCATATAATGTACCCACCGAGAAGTAGGTCCGACACGCCTGGATTGTTGTCAAATATTACATCCGAAGTGCTAGGTTAACTTAGGTTAGGATATACAACGTTATAGACGCATATAAAGTTCCCACCGAGAAGTAGGGTCCGACACGCCAGGAATATTGTCAAATATTACGTCCGAGTTATTACGTTGCCTTAGGATAGGATATATAACGTTATAGACGCATTTAATGTTCCCACCGAGAAGTAGGGTCCGACTCGCCAGGAATGTTGTCAAATGTTACATCCGAGGTGCTAGGTTCCCTTAGGTTTTGATATATAACGTTATAGACTTATATAATGTTCCCACCGAGAAGTAGGGCCCAACAGGTTTGGAATGTTGGCAAATATTACATCCGAGGAGTTAGGTTGCCTCAGGTTAGGTTATATGACGTTATAGACGCATATAATGTTCCCACCGAGAAGTAGGGTTCGACACATATGGAATATTGACAACTATTACATCCTAGTTGTTAGGTTGCCTCATTTTACGATATACAGCATTATAGACGCATACAATGTTCCCACCGAGAAGTAGGGCCCGACAGGATTGGAATGTTTCGAAATATTACATCCGAGGAGTTAGGTTGCCTTAGGTTAGGATATACAACGTTATAGACGCATATCATGTTCCCACCGAGAAGTAGGGTCCGCCTCGCTAGGAATGTTGTCAAAAGTTACATCCGAGGTGCTAGGTTGCCTTAGGTTAGGGTATATAACGTTATAGACGCATACAATGTTCCCACCGAGAAGTAGGGCCCGACAGGTTTGGAATGTTGGCAAATATTACATCCGAGGAATTAGGTTGCCTTAGGTTAGGATATACAACGTTATAGACGCATATAAGTTTCCCACCGAGAAGTAGGGTCCGATACGCCAGGAATATTGTCAAATATTACATCCGAGTTATTAGGTTGACTTTGGATAGGATATATAACGTTATAGACGCATTTAATGTTCCCACCGAGAAGTAGGGTCCGACTCGCCAGGAATGTCGTCAAATGTTACATCCGAGGTGCTAGGTTCCCTTAGGTTAGGATATATAACGTTATGGACTTATATAATGTTCCCACCGAGAAGTAGGGCCCGACACGCTTGGAGTGTAGGCAAATGTTACATCCGAGGAGTTAGGTTGCCTTAGGTTAGGATATACAACGTTATTGACGCATATAATGCTCCCACCGAGAAGTAGGGTCCGACACACGTGGAATACTGTCAAATATTACATCCGAGTTATTAGGTTGCCTTAGGATAGGATATATAACGTTATAGACGCATTTAATGTTCCCACCGAGAAGTAGGGTCCGACTCGCCAGGAATGTTGTCAAATGTTACATCCGAGGTACTAGGTTCCCTTAGGTTAGGATATATAACGTTATAGACTTATATAATGTTCCCACCGAGAAGTAGGGCCCGACACGCTTGGAGTGTTGTCAAATGTTACATACGAGGTGTTAGGTTGCCTTAGGTTAGGTTATATGACGTTATAGAGGCATATAATGTACCCACCGAGAAGTAGGTCCGACACGCCTGGATTGTTGTCAAATATTACATCCGAAGTGCTAGGTTAACTTAGGTTAGGATATACAACGTTATAGACGCATATAAGGTTCCCACCGAGAAGTAGGGTCCGACACGCCAGGAATATTGTCAAATATTACGTCCGAGTTATTACGTTGCCTTAGGATAGGATATATAACGTTATAGACGCATTTAATGTTCCCACCGAGAAGTAGGGTCCGACTCGCCAGGAATGTTGTCAAATGTTACATCCGAGGTGCTAGGTTCCCTTAGGTTATGATATATAACGTTATAGACTTATATAATGTTCCCACCGAGAAGTAGGGCCCAACAGGTTTGGAATGTTGGCAAATATTACATCCGAGGAGTTAGGTTGCCTTAGGTTAGGATATACAACGTTATAGACGCATATAATGTTCCCACCGAGAAGTAGGTCCGACACGCCTGTATTGTTGTCAAATATTACATCCGAGGTGCTAGGTTGCCTTAGGTTAGGATATACAACGTTATAGACGCATATAATGTTCGCACCGAGAAGTAGGGTCCGACACACCTGGAATGTTGTCAAATGTTACATCCGAGGTGTTTGGTTGCCTTAGGTTAGGTTATATGACAATATAGACGCATATAATGTTCCCACCCAGAAGTAGGTCCGATACGCCTGGAATATTGTCAAATATTACATCCCAGATGTTAGGTTGCCTTAGGTTAGGATATACAACGTTATTGACGCATATAATGTTCCCACCGAGAAGTAGGGTCCGACACACCTGGAATGTTGTCAAATGTTACATCCGAGGTGTTAGGTTAACTTTGGTTGGGATATATAACGTTATAGACGTATACAATGTTCCGACTGAGATGTAGGGTCCGACTCGCCAGAAATGTTGTCAAATGTTACATCCGAGGTGCTAAGTTGCCTTAGGTTAGGTTATATGTCGTTATAGACGCATTTAATGTTCCCACCGAGAAGTAGGGCCCGACACGCTTGGAATATTGTCAAATGTTACATCCGATATGTTAGGTTGCCTTAGGTTAGGATATACAACGTTATAGACGCATATAATGTTCCCACCGAGAAGTAGGGACCGACACACCTGGAATGTTGTCAAATGTTACATCCGAGGTGTTTGGTTGCCTTAGGTGAGGTTATATGACATTATAGACGCATATAATGTTCCCACCCAGAAGTAGGTCCGACACGCCTGGATTGTTGTCAAATATTACATCCGAGATGTTAGGTTGCCTCAGGTTAGGATATACAACGTTATTGAAGCATTTAATGTTCCCACCGAGAAGTAGGGCCCGACACGCTTGGAATATTGTCAAATGTTACATACGAGGTGTTAGGTTGCCTTAGGTTAGGTTATATGACGTTATAGAGGCATATAATGTACCCACCGAGAAGTAGGTCTGACACGCCTGGATTGTTGTCAAATATTACATCCGAAGTGCTAGGTTGCCTTAGGTTAGGATATACAACGTTATTGAAGCATATAATGTTCTCACCGAGAAGTAGGGTCCGACACACCTGGAATGTTGTCAAATGTTACATCCGAAGTGCTAGGTTAACTTAGGTTGGGAGGTATAACGTTATAGACGTATACAATGTTCCGACCGAGAATTAGGGTCCGACTCGCCAGGAATGTTGTCAAATGTTACATCTGAGGTGTTAGGTTGCCTTAGGTTAGGATATATAACGTTATAGACGCATACAATGTTCCCACCGAGAAGTAGGGCCCGACAGGTTTGGAATGTTGGCAAATATTACATCCGAGGAGTTAGGTTGCCTTAGGTTAGGATATACAACGTTATAGACGCATATAACGTTCCCATCGAGAAGTAGGGTCCGACACGCCAGGAATATTGTCAAATATTACATCCGAGTTATTACGTTGCCTTAGGATAGGATATATAACGTTATAGACGCATTTAATGTTCCCACCGAGAAGTAGGGTCCGACTCGCCAGGAATGTTGTCAAATGTTACATCCGAGGTGCTAGGTTCCCTTAGGTTAGGATATATAACGTTATAGACTTATATAATGTTCCCACCGAGAAGTAGGGCCCGACACGCTTGCTGTGTTGTCAAATGTTACATCCGAGGTGTTAGGTTGCCTTAGGTTAGGATATACAAAGTTATTGACGCATATAATGTTCCCACCGAGAAGTAGGGTCCGACACACCTGGAATGTTGTCAAATGTTACATCCGAGGTGCTAGGTTTCCTTAGGTTAGGATATATAACGTTATAGACGTACATACTGTTCCCACCGAGAAGTAGGGTCCGACACACGTAGAATGTTGTCAAATGTTACATCCGAGTTGTTAGGTTGCCTTAGGTTAGGTTATATGACGTTATAGACGCATATAATGTTCCCACCGAGAAGCAGGTCCGACACGCCTGGATTGTTGTCAGATATTACATCTGAGGTGATAGGTTGCCTTAGGTTAGGATATACAACGTTATAGACGCATATAATGTTCCCACCGAGAAGTAGGGTCCGACACACCTGGAATGTTGTCAAATGTTACATCCGAGGTGTTAGGTTGCCTTAGGTTAGGTTATATCACGTTATAGACGCATTTAATGAACCCACCGAGAAGTAGGGCCCGACACGCTTGGAATATTGTCAAATGTTACATCCGATGTGTTAGGTTGCCTTAGGTTAGGTTATATGACGTTATAGACGCATATAATGTTCCCACCGAGAAGTAGGTCCGACATGCCAGGAATATTGACAAATATTACATCCGAGTTGTTACTTTGCCTTATTATACGATATACAGCGTTATAGACGCATACGATGTTCCCACCGAGATGTAGGGTCCGACAGGCTTGGAATGTTGACAAATATTACATTCGTGGAGTTAGGTTGCCTTAGGTTAGGATATACAACGTTATAGACGCATATAATATTCCCACCGAGAAGTAGGGTCCGACAAACCTGCAATGTTGTCAAATGTTACATCCGAGGTGTTAGGTTGCCTTAGGTTAGGATATATAACGTTATAGACGCATATAATGTTTCCACTGAGAAGTAGGCTCCGACTCGCCAGGAATGTTGTCAAATGTTACATCCGAGGTGCTAGGTTGAGTTAGGTTAGAATATAAAACGTTAAAGACGGATATACTGTTCCCACCGTGAAGTCGGGTCTGACACACCAGGAATATTGACAAATATTACATCCGAGTTGTTAGGTTGCCTTATTTTACGATATACAGGGTTATAGACGCATACAATGTTCCCACCGAGAAGTAGGATCCGACAGGTTTGGAATGTTGGCAAATATTACATCCGAGGAGTTAGGTTGCCTTAGGTTAGGATATACAACGTTATAGACGCATATAATGTTCCCACCGAGAAATAGGGTCCGACTCGCCAGAAATGTTGTCAAATATTACATCCGAGGTGTTAGGTTGCCTTAGGTTAGGTTATATGACGTTATAGACGCATATAATGTTCCCACCGAGACGTAGGTCCGACACGCCTAGATTGTTGTGAAATATTACATCCGAGATGTTAGGTTGCCTTAGGTTAGGATATATAACGTTATAGACGTATATACTGTTCCGACCGAGAAGTAGGGTCCGACACACGTGAAATGTTGTCATATGTTTCATCCTAGGTGTTAGGTTGCCTTAGGTTAGGATATACAACGTTATAGACGCATTTAATGTTCCCACCGAGAAGTAGGGTCCGACACACCTGGAATGTTGTCAAATGTTACATCCGAGGTGTTAGGTTAACTTTGGCTGGGATATATAACGTTATAGACGTATACAATGTTCCGACTGAGAAGTAGGGTCCGACTCGCCAGAAATGTTGTCAAATGTTACATCCGAGGTGTTAAGTTGCCTTAGGTTAGGTTATATGACGTTATAGACGCATTTAATGTACCCACCGAGAAGTAGGGCCCGACACGCTTGGAATATTGTCAAATGTTACATCCGATGTGTTAGGTTGCCTTAGGTTAGGTTATATGACGTTATAGACGCATATAATGTTCCCACCGAGAAGTAGGGTTCGACACATATGGAATCTTGTCAAACATTACATCCGACGTGTTAGGTTGCCTTAGGTTAGGATATACAACGTTATAGACGCATATAATGTTCCCACCGAGAAGTAGGGTCCGACACACCTGGAATGTTGTCAAATGTTACATCTGAGGTGTTTGGTTGCCTTATGTTAGGTTATATGACATTATAGACGCATATAATGTTCCCACCCAGAAGTAGGTTCGACACGCCTGGATTGTTGTCAAATATTACATCCGAGACGTTAGGTTGCCTTAGGTAAGGATATACAAGGTTATTGAAGCATATAATGTTCCCACCGAGAAGTAGGGTCCGACACACCTGGAATGTTGTTAAATGTTACATCCGACGTGTTAGGTTAACTTAGGTTGGTATGTATAACGTTATAGACGTATACAATGTTCCGACCGAGAAGTAGGGTCCGACTCGCCAGGAATGTTGTCAAATGTTACATCCGAGGTGTTAGGTTGCATTAGGTTAGGATATATAACGTTATAGACGCATACAATGTTCCCACCGAGAAGTAGGGCCCAACAGGTTTGGAATGTTGGCAAATATTACATCCGAGGAGTTAGGTTGCCTTAGGTTAGGATATACAACGTTATAGACGCATATAATGTTCCCACCGAGAAGTAGGTCCGACACGCCTGTATTGTTGTCAAATATTACATCCGAGGTGCTAGGTTGCCTTAGGTTAGGATATACAACGTTATAGACGCATATAATGTTCCCACCGAGAAGTAGGGTCCGACACACCTGGAATGTTGTCAAATGTTACATCCGAGGTGTTTGGTTGCCTTAGGTTAGGCTGTATGACTTTATAGACGCATATAATGTTCCCACCGAGAAGTAGGTCCGACTCGCCAGGAATGTTGTCAAATGTTACATCCGAGGTGCTAGGTTCCCTTAGGTTAGGTTATATGACGTTATAGACGCATTTAATGTTCCCACCGAGAAGTAGGGCCCGACACGCTTGGAATATTGTCAAATGTTACATCCGATGTGTTAGGTTGCCTCAGGTTAGGTTATATGACGTTATAGACGCATATAATGTTCCCACCGAGAAGTAGGGTTCGACACATATGGAATATTGACAACTATTACATCCTAGTTGTTAAGTTGCCTCATTTTACGATATACAGCATTATAGACGCATACAATGTTCCCACCGAGAAGTAGGGCCCGACAGGATTGGAATGTTTCGAAATATTACATCCGAGGAGTTAGGTTGCCTTAGGTTAGGATATACAACGTTATAGACGCATATCATGTTCCCACCGAGAAGTAGGGTCCGCCTCGCTAGGAATGTTGTCAAAAGTTACATCCGAGGTGCTAGGTTGCCTTAGGTTAGGATATATAACGTTATAGACGCATACAATGTTCCCACCGAGAAGTAGGGCCCGACAGGTTTGGAATGTTGGCAAATATTACATCCGAGGAGTTAGGTTGCCTTAGGTTAGGATATACAACGTTATAGACGCATATAAGGTTCCCACCGAGAAGTAGGGTCCGATACGCCAGGAATATTGTCAAATATTACATCCGAGTTATAAGGTTGACTTTGGATAGGATATATAACGTTATAGACGCATTTAATGTTCCCACCGAGAAGTAGGGTCCGACTCGCCAGGAATGTCGTCAAATGTTACATCCGAGGTGCTAGGTTCCCTTAGGTTAGGATATATAACGTTATGGACTTATATAATGTTCCCACCGAGAAGTAGGGCCCGACACGCTTGGAGTGTAGGCAAATGTTACATCCGAGGAGTTAGGTTACCTTAGGTTAGGATATACAACGTTATTGACGCATATAATGCTCCCACCGAGAAGTAGGGTCCGACACACGTGGAATACTGTCAAATATTACATCCGAGTTATTAGGTTGCCTTAGGATAGGATATATAACGTTATAGACGCATTTAATGTTCCCACCGAGAAGTAGGGTCCGACTCGCCAGGAATGTTGTCAAATGTTACATCCGAGGTACTAGGTTCCCTTAGGTTAGGATATATAACGTTATAGACTTATATAATGTTCCCACCGAGAAGTAGGGCCCGACACGCTTGGAGTGTTGTCAAATGTTACATACGAGGTGTTAGGTTGCCTTAGGTTAGGTTATATGACGTTATAGAGGCATATAATGTACCCACCGAGAAGTAGGTCCGACACGCCTGGATTGTTGTCAAATATTACATCCGAAGTGCTAGGTTAACTTAGGTTAGGATATACAACGTTATAGACGCATATAAAGTTCCCACCGAGAAGTAGGGTCCGACACGCCAGGAATATTGTCAAATATTACGTCCGAGTTATTACGTTGCCTTAGGATAGGATATATAACGTTATAGACGCATTTAATGTTCCCACCGAGAAGTAGGGTCCGACTCGCCAGGAATGTTGTCAAATGTTACATCCGAGGTGCTAGGTTCCCTTAGGTTTTGATATATAACGTTATAGACTTATATAATGTTCCCACCGAGAAGTAGGGCCCAACAGGTTTGGAATGTTGGCAAATATTACATCCGAGGAGTTAGGTTGCCTCAGGTTAGGTTATATGACGTTATAGACGCATATAATGTTCCCACCGAGAAGTAGGGTTCGACACATATGGAATATTGACAACTATTACATCCTAGTTGTTAGGTTGCCTCATTTTACGATATACAGCATTATAGACGCATACAATGTTCCCACCGAGAAGTAGGGCCCGACAGGATTGGAATGTTTCGAAATATTACATCCGAGGAGTTAGGTTGCCTTAGGTTAGGATATACAACGTTATAGACGCATATCATGTTCCCACCGAGAAGTAGGGTCCGCCTCGCTAGGAATGTTGTCAAAAGTTACATCCGAGGTGCTAGGTTGCCTTAGGTTAGGGTATATAACGTTATAGACGCATACAATGTTCCCACCGAGAAGTAGGGCCCGACAGGTTTGGAATGTTGGCAAATATTACATCCGAGGAATTAGGTTGCCTTAGGTTAGGATATACAACGTTATAGACGCATATAAGGTTCCCACCGAGAAGTAGGGTCCGATACGCCAGGAATATTGTCAAATATTACATCCGAGTTATTAGGTTGACTTTGGATAGGATATATAACGTTATAGACGCATTTAATGTTCCCACCGAGAAGTAGGGTCCGACTCGCCAGGAATGTCGTCAAATGTTACATCCGAGGTGCTAGGTTCCCTTAGGTTAGGATATATAACGTTATGGACTTATATAATGTTCCCACCGAGAAGTAGGGCCCGACACGCTTGGAGTGTAGGCAAATGTTACATCCGAGGAGTTAGGTTGCCTTAGGTTAGGATATACAACGTTATTGACGCATATAATGCTCCCACCGAGAAGTAGGGTCCGACACACGTGGAATACTGTCAAATATTACATCCGAGTTATTAGGTTGCCTTAGGATAGGATATATAACGTTATAGACGCATTTAATGTTCCCACCGAGAAGTAGGGTCCGACTCGCCAGGAATGTTGTCAAATGTTACATCCGAGGTACTAGGTTCCCTTAGGTTAGGATATATAACGTTATAGACTTATATAATGTTCCCACCGAGAAGTAGGGCCCGACACGCTTGGAGTGTTGTCAAATGTTACATACGAGGTGTTAGGTTGCCTTAGGTTAGGTTATATGACGTTATAGAGGCATATAATGTACCCACCGAGAAGTAGGTCCGACACGCCTGGATTGTTGTCAAATATTACATCCGAAGTGCTAGGTTAACTTAGGTTAGGATATACAACGTTATAGACGCATATAAGGTTCCCACCGAGAAGTAGGGTCCGACACGCCAGGAATATTGTCAAATATTACGTCCGAGTTATTACGTTGCCTTAGGATAGGATATATAACGTTATAGACGCATTTAATGTTCCCACCGAGAAGTAGGGTCCGACTCGCCAGGAATGTTGTCAAATGTTACATCCGAGGTGCTAGGTTCCCTTAGGTTATGATATATAACGTTATAGACTTATATAATGTTCCCACCGAGAAGTAGGGCCCAACAGGTTTGGAATGTTGGCAAATATTACATCCGAGGAGTTAGGTTGCCTTAGGTTAGGATATACAACGTTATAGACGCATATAATGTTCCCACCGAGAAGTAGGTCCGACACGCCTGTATTGTTGTCAAATATTACATCCGAGGTGCTAGGTTGCCTTAGGTTAGGATATACAACGTTATAGACGCATATAATGTTCGCACCGAGAAGTAGGGTCCGACACACCTGGAATGTTGTCAAATGTTACATCCGAGGTGTTTGGTTGCCTTAGGTTAGGTTATATGACAATATAGACGCATATAATGTTCCCACCCAGAAGTAGGTCCGATACGCCTGGAATATTGTCAAATATTACATCCCAGATGTTAGGTTGCCTTAGGTTAGGATATACAACGTTATTGACGCATATAATGTTCCCACCGAGAAGTAGGGTCCGACACACCTGGAATGTTGTCAAATGTTACATCCGAGGTGTTAGGTTAACTTTGGTTGGGATATATAACGTTATAGACGTATACAATGTTCCGACTGAGATGTAGGGTCCGACTCGCCAGAAATGTTGTCAAATGTTACATCCGAGGTGCTAAGTTGCCTTAGGTTAGGTTATATGTCGTTATAGACGCATTTAATGTTCCCACCGAGAAGTAGGGCCCGACACGCTTGGAATATTGTCAAATGTTACATCCGATATGTTAGGTTGCCTTAGGTTAGGATATACAACGTTATAGACACATATAATGTTCCCACCGAGAAGTAGGGACCGACACACCTGGAATGTTGTCAAATGTTACATCCGAGGTGTTTGGTTGCCTTAGGTGAGGTTATATGACATTATAGACGCATATAATGTTCCCACCCAGAAGTAGGTCCGACACGCCTGGATTGTTGTCAAATATTACATCCGAGATGTTAGGTTGCCTCAGGTTAGGATATACAACGTTATTGAAGCATTTAATGTTCCCACCGAGAAGTAGGGCCCGACACGCTTGGAATATTGTCAAATGTTACATCCGATATGTTAGGTTGCCTTAGGTTAGGATATACAACGTTATAGACGCATATAATGTTCCCACCGAGAAGTAGGGACCGACACACCTGGAATGTTGTCAAATGTTACATCCGAGGTGTTTGGTTGCCTTAGGTGAGGTTATATGACATTATAGACGCATATAATGTTCCCACCCAGAAGTAGGTCCGACACGCCTGGATTGTTGTCAAATATTACATCCGAGATGTTAGGTTGCCTCAGGTTAGGATATACAACGTTATTGAAGCATATAATGTTGCCACCGAGGAGTAGGGTCCGACACACCTGGAATGTTGTCAAATGTTACATCCGAGGTGCTAGGTTTCCTTAGGTTAGGATATATAACGTTATAGACGTATATACTGTTCCCACCGAGAAGTAGGGTCCGACACACGTGGAATGTTGTCAAATGTTACATCCGAGTTGTTAGGTTGCTTTAGGTTAGGTTATATGACGCTATAGACGCATATAATGTTCCCACCGAGAAGCAGGTCCGACACGCCTGGATTGTTGTCAGATATTACATCTGAGGTGATAGGTTGCCTTAGGTTAGGATATACAACGTTATAGACGCATATAATGTTCCCACCGAGAAGTAGGGTCCGACACACCTGGAATGTTGTCAAATGTTACATCCGAGGTGTTAGGTTGACTTTGGTTGGGATATATAACGTTATCGACGTATACAATGTTCCGCCTGAAAAGTAGGGTCCGACTCGCCAGAAATGTTGTCAAATGTTACATCCGAGGTGTTAGGTTGCCTTAGGTTAGGTTATATCACGTTATAGACGCATTTAATGAACCCACCGAGGAGTAGGGCCCGACACGCTTGGAATATTGTCAAATGTTACATCCGATGTGTTAGGTTGCCTTAGGTTAGGTTATATGACGTTATAGACGCATATAATGTTCCCACCGAGAAGTAGGTCCGACATGCCAGGAATATTGACAAATATTACATCCGAGTTGTTACTTTGCCTTATTATACGATATACAGCGTTATAGACGCATACGATGTTCCCACCGAGATGTACGGTCCGACAGGCTTGGAATGTTGACAAATATTACATTCGTGGAGTTAGGTTGCCTTAGGTTAGGATATACAACGTTATAGACGCATATAATATTCCCACCGAGAAGTAGGGTCCGACAAACCTGCAATGTTGTCAAATGTTACATCCGAGGTGTTAGGTTGCCTTAGGTTAGGATATATAACGTTATAGACGCATATAATGTTTCCACTGAGAAGTAGGTTCCGACTCGCCAGGAATGTTGTCAAATGTTACATCCGAGGTGCTAGGTTGAGTTAGGTTAGAATATAAAACGTTAAAGACGGATATACTGTTCCCACCGTGAAGGCGGGTCCGACACACCAGGAATATTGACAAATATTACATCCGAGTTGTTAGGTTGCCTTATTTTACGATATACAGGGTTATAGACGCATACAATGTTCCCACCGAGAAGTAGGATCCGACAGGTTTGGAATGTTGGCAAATATTACATCCGAGGAGTTAGGTTGCCTTAGGTTAGGATATACAACGTTATAGACGCATATAATGTTCCCACCGAGAAATAGGGTCCGACTCGCCAGAAATGTTGTCAAATATTACATCCGAGGTGTTAGGTTGCCTTAGGTTAGGTTATATGACGTTATAGACGCATATAATGTTCCCACCGAGACGTAGGTCCGACACGCCTGGATTGTTGTGAAATATTACATCCGAGATGTTAGGTTGCCTTAGGGTAGGATATATAACGTTATAGACGTATACACTGTTCCGACCGAGAAGTAGGGTCCGACACACGTGAAATGTTGTCATATGTTTCATCCTAGGTGTTAGGTTGCCTTAGGTTAGGATATACAACGTTATAGACGCATATAATGTTCCCACCGAGAAGTAGGGTCCGACTCGCTAGGAATGTTGTCAAAAGTTACCTCCGAGGTGCTAGGTTGCCTTAGGTTAGGATAAATAACGTTATAGACGCATACAATGTTCCCACCGAGAAGTAGGGCCCGACAGGTTTGGAATGTTGGCAAATATTACATCCGAGGAGTTAGGTTGCCTTAGGTTAGGATATACAACGTTATAGACGCATATAACGTTCCCACCGAGAAGTAGGGTCCGACACGCCAGGAATATTGTCAAATATTACATCCGAGTTATTAGGTTGACTTTGGATAGGATATATAACGTTATAGACGCATGTAATGTTCCCACCGAGAAGTAGGCACCGACACACTTGGAATGTTGTCAAATGTTACATCCGAGGTGTTTGGTTGCCTTAGGTTAGGTTATATGACATTATAGACGCATATAATGTTCCCACCCAGAAGTAGGTCCGACACGCATGGATTGTTGTCAAATATTACATCCGAGATGTTAGGTTGCCTTAGGTTAGGATATACAACGTTATTGAAGCATATAATGTTCCCACCGAGAAGTAGGGTCCGACACACCTGGAATGTTGTCAAATGTTACATCCGAAGTGCTAGGTTAACTTAGGTTGGGAGGTATAACGTTATAGACGTATACAATGTTCCGACCGAGAAGTAGGGTCCGACTCGCCAGGAATGTTGTCAAATGTTACATCCGAGGTGCTAGGTTCCCTTAGGTTAGGATATATAACGTTATAGACTTATATAATGTTCCCACCGAGAAGTAGGGCCCGACACGCTTGGAGTGTTGTCAAATGTTACATCCGAGGTGTTAGGTTGCCTTAGGTTAGGTTATATGACGTTATAGAGGCATATAATGTACCCACCGAGAAGTAGGTGCGACACGCCTGGATTGTTGTCAAATATTACATCCGAGGTGCTAGGTTGCCTTAGGTTAGGATATACAACGTTATAGACGCATATAATGTTCGCACCGAGAAGTAGGGTCCGACACACCTGGAATGTTGTCAAATGTTACATCCGAGGTGTTTGGTTGCCTTAGGTTAGGTTATATGACATTATAGACGCATATAATGTTCCCACCCAGAAGTAGGTCCGACACGCCTGGATTGTTGTCAAATGTTACATCCGAGGTGCTAGGTTCCCTTAGGTTAGGTTATATGACGTTATAGACGCATTTAATGTTCCCACCGAGAAGTAGGGCCAGACACGCTTGGAATATTGTCAAATGTTACATCCGATGTGTTAGGTTGCCTCAGGTTAGGTTATATGACGTTATAGACGCATACAATGTTCCCACCGAGAAGTAGGGCCCGACAGGTTTGGAATGTTGGCAAATATTACATCCGAGGAGTTAGGTTGCCTTAGGTTAGGATATACAACGTTATAGACGCATATAAGGTTCCCACCGAGAAGTAGGGTCCGACACGCCAGGAATATTGTCAAATATTACATCCGAGTTATTAGGTTGACTTTGGATAGGATATATAACGTTATAGACGCATTTAATGTTCCCACCGAGAAGTAGGGTCCGACTCGCCAGGAATGTCGTCAAATGTTACATCCGAGGTGCTAGGTTCCCTTAGGTTAGGATATATAACGTTATAGACTTATATAATGTTCCCACCGAGAAGTAGGGCCCGACACGCTTGGAGTGTAGGCAAATGTTACATCCGAGGAGTTAGGTTGCCTTATGTTAGGATATACAACGTTATTGACGCATATAATGCTCCCACCGAGAAGTAGGGTCCGACACACGTGGAATGTTGTCAAATGTTACATCCGAGTTGTTAGGTTGCCTTAGGTTAGGTTATATGACGTTATAGACGCATATAATGTTCCCACCGAGAAGCAGGTCCGACACGCCTGGATTGTTGTCAAATGTTACATCCGAAGTGCTAGGTTAACTTAGGTTGGGAGGTATAACGTTATAGACGTATACAATTTTCCGACCGAGAAGTAGGGTCCGACTCGCCAGGAATGTTGTCAAATGTTACATCTGAGGTGTTAAGTTGCCTTAGGTTAGGATATATAACGTTATAGACGCATACAATGTTCCCACCGAGAAGTAGGGCCCAACAGGTTTGGAATGTTGGCAAATATTACATCCGAGGAGTTAGGTTGCCATAGGTTAGGATATACAACGTCATAGACGCATATAATGTTCCCACCGAGAAGTAGGTCCGACACGCCTGGATTGTTGTCAAATATTACATCCGAGGTGCTAGGTTGCCTTAGGTTAGGATATACAACGTTATAGACGCATATAATGTTCCCACCGAGAAGTAGGGTCCGACACACCTGGAATGTTGTCAAATATTACATCCGAGGTGTTTGGTTGCCTTAGGTTAGGCTGTATGACTTTATAGACGCATATAATGTTCCCACCGAGAAGTAGGTCCGACTCGCCAGGAATGTTGTCAAATGTTACATCCGAGGTGCTAGGTTCCCTTAGGTTAGGTTATATGACGTTATAGACGCATTTAATGTTCCCACCGAGAAGTAGGGCCCGACACGCTTGGAATATTGTCAAATGTTACATCCGATGTGTTAGGTTGCCTCAGGTTAGGTTATATGACGTTATAGACGCATATAATGTTCCCACCGAGAAGTAGGGTTCGACACATATGGAATATTGACAACTATTACATCCTAGTTGTTAGGTTGCCTCATTTTACGATATACAGCATTATAGACGCATACAATGTTCCCACCGAGAAGTAGGGCCCGACAGGATTGGAATGTTTCGAAATATTACATCCGAGGAGTTAGGTTGCCTTAGGTTAGGATATACAACGTTATAGACGCATATAATGTTCCCACCGAGAAGTAGGGTCCGACTCGCTAGGAATGTTGTCAAAAGTTACCTCCGAGGTGCTAGGTTGCCTTAGGTTAGGATAAATAACGTTATAGACGCATACAATGTTCCCACCGAGAAGTAGGGCCCGACAGGTTTGGAATGTTGGCAAATATTACATCCGAGGAGTTAGGTTGCCTTAGGTTAGGATATACAACGTTATAGACGCATATAAGGTTCCCACCGAGAAGTAGGGTCCGACACGCCAGGAATATTGTCAAATATTACATCCGAGTTATTAGGTTGACTTTGGATAGGATATATAACGTTATAGACGCATGTAATGTTCCCACCGAGAAGTAGGCACCGACACACCTGGAATGTTGTCAAATGTTACATCCGAGGTGTTTGGTTGCCTTAGGTTAGGTTATATGACATTATAGACGCATATAATGTTCCCACCCAGAAGTAGGTCCGACACGCATGGATTGTTGTCAAATATTACATCCGAGATGTTAGGTTGCCTTAGGTTAGGATATACAACGTTATTGAAGCATATAATGTTCCCACCGAGAAGTAGGGTCCGACACACCTGGAATGTTGTCAAATGTTACATCCGAAGTGCTAGGTTAACTTAGGTTGGGAGGTATAACGTTATAGACGTATACAATGTTCCGACCGAGAAGTAGGGTCCGACTCGCCAGGAATGTTGTCAAATGTTACATCTGAGGTGTTAGGTTGCCTTAGGTTAGGATATGTAACGTTATAGACGCATACAATGTTCCCACCGAGAAGTAGGGCCCGACAGGTTTGGAATGTTGGCAAATATTACATCCGAGGAGTTAGGTTGCCTTAGGTTAGGATATACAACGTTATAGACGCATATAAGGTTCCCACCGAGAAGTAGGGTCCGACACGCCAGGAATATTGTCAAATATTACATCCGAGTTATTACGTTGCCTTAGGATAGGATATATAACGTTATAGACGCATTTAATGTTCCCACCGAGAAGTAGGGTCCGACTGGCCAGGAATGTTGTCAAATGTTACATCCGAGGTGCTAGGTTCCCTTAGGTTAGGATATATAACGTTATAGACTTATATAATGTTCCCACCGAGAAGTAGGGCCCGACACGCTTGGAGTGTTGTCAAATGTTACATCCGAGGTGTTAGGTTGCCTTAGGTTAGGTTATATGACGTTATAGAGGCATATAATGTACCCACCGAGAAGTAGGTCCGACACGCCTGGATTGTTGTCAAATATTACATCCGAGGTGCTAGGTTGCCTTAGGTTAGGATATACAACGTTATAGACGCATATAATGTTCGCACCGAGAAGTAGGGTCCGACACACCTGGAATGTTGTCAAATGTTACATCCGAGGTGTTTGGTTGCCTTAGGTTAGGTTATATGACATTATAGACGCATATAATGTTCCCACCCAGAAGTAGGTCCGACACGCCTGGATTGTTGTCAAATATTACATCCGAGATGTTAGGTTGCCTCAGGTTAGGATATACAACGTTATTGAAGCATATAATGTTGCCACCGAGAAGTAGGGTCCGACACACCTGGAATGTTGTCAAATGTTACATCCGAGGTGTTTGGTTGCCTTAGGTTAGGCTGTATGACTTTATAGACGCATATAATGTTCCCACCGAGAAGTAGGTCCGACTCGCCAGGAATGTTGTCAAATGTTACATCCGAGGTGCTAGGTTCCCTTAGGTTAGGTTATATGACGTTATAGACGCATTTAATGTTCCCACCGAGAAGTAGGGCCAGACACGCTTGGAATATTGTCAAATGTTACATCCGATGTGTTAGGTTGCCTCAGGTTAGGTTATATGACGTTATAGACGCATACAATGTTCCCACCGAGAAGTAGGGCCCGACAGGTTTGGAATGTTGGCAAATATTACATCCGAGGAGTTAGGTTGCCTTAGGTTAGGATATACAACGTTATAGACGCATATAAGGTTCCCACCGAGAAGTAGGGTCCGACACGCCAGGAATATTGTCAAATATTACATCCGAGTTATTAGGTTGACTTTGGATAGGATATATAACGTTATAGACGCATTTAATGTTCCCACCGAGAAGTAGGGTCCGACTCGCCAGGAATGTTGTCAAATGTTACATCCGAGGTGCTAGGTTCCCTTAGGTTAGGATATATAACGTTATAGACTTATATAATGTTCCCACCGAGAAGTAGGTCCCGACACCCTTGGAGTGTTGTCAAATGTTACATCCGAGGTGTTAGGTTGCCTTAGGTTAGGTTATATGACGTTATAGAGGCATATAATGTACCCACCGAGAAGTAGGTCCGACACGCCTGGATTGTTGTCAAATATTACATCCGAGGTGCTAGGTTGCCTTAGGTTAGGATATACAACGTTATAGACGCATATAATGTTCGCACCGAGAAGTAGGGTCCGACACACCTGGAATGTTGTCAAATGTTACATCCGAGGCGTTTGGTTGCCTTAGGTTAGGTTATATGACATTATAGACGCATATAATGTTCCCACCCAGAAGTAGGTCCGATACGCCTGGATTATTGTCAAATATTACATCCCAGATGTTAGGTTGCCTTAGGTTAGGATATACAACGTTATTGACGCATATAATGTTCCCACCGAGAAGTAGGGTCCGACACACCTGGAATGTTGTCAAATGTTACATCCGAGGTGTTAGGTTAACTTTGGTTGGGATATATAACGTTATAGACGTATACAATGTTCCGACTGAGAAGTAGGGTCCGACTCGCCAGAAATGTTGTCAAATGTTACATCCGAGGTGTTAAGTTGCCTTAGGTTAGGTTATATGACGTTATAGACGCATTTAATGTTCCCACCGAGAAGTAGGGCCCGACAAGCTTGGAATATTGTCAAATGTTACATCCGATGTGTTAGGTTGCCTTAGGTTAGGATATACAACGTTATAGACGCATATAATGTTCGCACCGAGAAGTAGGGTCCGACACACCTGGAATGTTGTCAAATGTTACATCCGAGGTGTTTGGTTGCCTTAGGTTAGGTTATATGACATTATAGACGCATATAATGTTCCCACCCAGAAGTAGGTCCGATACGCCTGGATTATTGTCAAAAATTACATCCCAGATGTTAGGTTGCCTTAGGTTAGGATATACAACGTTATTGACGCATATAATGTTCCCACCGAGAAGTAGGGTCCGACACACCTGGAATGTTGTCAAATGTTACATCCGAGGTGTTAGGTTAACTTTGGTTGGGATATATAACGTTATAGACGTATACAATGTTCCGACTGAGAAGTAGGGTCCGACTCGCCAGAAATGTTGTCAAATGTTACATCCGAGGTGTTAAGTTGCCTTAGGTTAGGTTATATGACGTTATAGACGCATTTAATGTTCCCACCGAGAAGTAGGGCCCGACAAGCTTGGAATATTGTCAAATGTTACATCCGATGTGTTAGGTTGCCTTAGGTTAGGATATACAACGTTATAGACGCATATAATGTTCCCACCGAGAAGTAGGGTCCGACACACCTGGAATGTTGTCAAATGTTACATCCGAGGTGTTTGGTTGCCTTAGGTGAGGTTATATGACATTATAGACGCATATAATGTTCCCACCCAGAAGTAGGTCCGACACGCCTGGATTGTTGTCAAATATTACATCCGAGATGTTAGGTTGCCTCAGGTTAGGATATACAACGTTATTGAAGCATATAATGTTGCCACCGAGAAGTAGGGTCCGACACACCTGGAATGTTGTCAAATGTTACATCCGAGGTGCTAGGTTCCCTTAGGTTAGGATATACAACGTTATAGACGCATATAATGTTCCCACCGAGAAGTAGGGTCCGACACACCTGGAATGTTGTCAAATGATACATCTGAGGTGTTTGGTTGCCTTAGGTTAGGTTATATGACATTATAGACGCATATAATGTTCCCACCCAGAAGTAGGTTCGACACGCCTGGATTGTTGTCAAATATTACATCCGAGACGTTAGGTTGCCTTAGGTTAGGATATACAAGGTTATTGAAGCATATAATGTTCCCACCGAGAAGTAGGGTCCGACACACCTGGAATGGTGTCAAATGTTACATCCGAGGTGTTAGGTTAACTTAGGTTGGGATGTATAACGTTATAGACGTATACAATGTTCCGACCGAGAAGTAGGGTCCGACTCGCCAGGAATGTTGTCAAATGTTACATCCGAGGTGTTAGGTTGCATTAGGTTAGGATATATAACGTTATAGACTTATATAATGTTCCCACCGCGAAGTAGGGCCCGACACGCCTGGATTGTTGTCAAATATTACATCCGAGGTGCTAGGTTGCCTTAGGTTAGGATATACAACGTTATAGACGCATATAATGTTCCCACCGAGAAGTAGGGTCCGACACACCTGGAATGTTGTCAAATATTCCATCCGAGGTGTTTGGTTGCCTTAGGTTAGGCTGTATGACTTTATAGACGCATATAATGTTCCCACCGAGAAGTAGGTCCGACACGCCAGGAATGTTGTCAAATATTACATCCGAGGTGCTAGGTTCCCTTAGGTTAGGTTATATGACGTTATAGACGCATTTAATGTTCCCACCGAGAAGTAGGGCCCGACACGCTTGGAATATTGTCAAATGTTACATCCGATGTGTTAGGTTGCCTCAGGTTAGGTTATATGACGTTATAGACGCATATAATGTTCCCACCGAGAAGTAGGGTTCGACACATATGGAATATTGACAACTATTACATCCTAGTTGTTAGGTTGCCTCATTTTACGATATACAGCATTATAGACGCATACAATGTTCCCACCGAGAAGTAGGGCCCGACAGGATTGGAGTGTTTCGAAATATTACATCCGAGGAGTTAGGTTGCCTTAGGTTAGGATATACAACGTTATAGACGCATATAAGGTTCCCACCGAGAAGTAGGGTCCGACACGCCAGGAATATTGCCAAATATTACATCCGAGTTATTAGGTTGACTTTGGATAGGATATATAACGTTATAGACGCATGTAATGTTCCCACCGATAAGTAGGGACCGACACACCTGGAATGTTGTCAAATGTTACATCCGAGGTGTTTGGTTGCCTTAGGTTAGGTTATATGACATTATAGACGCATATAATGTTCCCACCCAGAAGTAGGTCCGACACGCATGGATTGTTGTCAAATATTACATCCGAGATGTTAGGTTGCCTTAGGTTAGGATATACAACGTTATTGAAGCATATAATGTTCCCACCGAGAAGTAGGGTCCGACACACCTGGAATGTTGTCAAATGTTACATCCGAGGTGCTAGGTTCCCTTAGGTTAGGATATATAACGTTATAGACTTATATAATGTTCCCACCGAGAAGTAGGGCCCGACACGCTTGGAGTGTTGTCAAATGTTACATCCGAGGTGTTAGGTTGCCTTAGGTTAGGTTATATGACGTTATAGAGGCACATAATGTACCCACCGAGAAGTAGGTCCGACACGCCTGGATTGTTGTCAAATATTACATCCGAGGTGCTACGTTGCCTTAGGTTAGGATATACAACGTTATAGACGCATATAATGTTCGCACCGAGAAGTAGGGTCCGACACACCTGGAATGTTGTCAAATGTTACATTCGAGGTGTTTGGTTGCCTTAGGTTAGGTTATATGACATTATAGACGCATATAATGTTCCCACCCAGAAGTAGGTCCGACACGCCTGGATTGTTGTCAAATATTACATCCGAGATGTTAGGTTGCCTCAGGTTAGGATATACAACGTTATTGAAGCATATAATGTTGCCACCGAGAAGTAGGGTCCGACACACCTGGAATGTTGTCAAATGTTACATCCGAGGTGTTTGGTTGCCTTAGGTTAGGCTGTATGACTTTATAGACGCATATAATGTTCCCACCGAGAAGTAGGTCCGACTCGCCAGGAATGTTGTCAAATGTTACATCCGAGGTGCTAGGTTCCCTTAGGTTAGGTTATATGACGTTATAGACGCATTTAATGTTCCCACCGAGAAGTAGGGCCCGACACGCTTGGAATATTGTCAAATGTTACATCCGATGTGTTAGGTTGCCTCAGGTTAGGTTATATGACGTTATAGACGCATATAATGTTCCCACCGAGAAGTAGGGTTCGACACATATGGAATATTGACAACTATTACATCCTAGTTGTTAGGTTGCCTCGTTCTACGATATACAGCATTATAGACGCATACAATGTTCCCACCGAGAAGTAGGGTCCGACAGGATTGGAATGTTTCGAAATATTACATCCGAGGAGTTAGGTTGCCTTAGGTTAGGATATACAACGTTATAGACGCATATAATGTTCCCACCGAGAAGTAGGGTCCGACTCGCTAGGAATGTTGTCAAAAGTTACATCCGAGGTGCTAGGTTGCCTTAGGTTAGGATATATAACGTTATAGACGCATACAATGTTCCCACCGAGAAGTAGGGCCCGACAGGTTTGGAATGTTGGCAAATATTACATCCGAGGAGTTAGGTTGCCTTAGGTTAGGATATACAACGTTGTAGACGCATATAAGGTTCCCACCGAGAAGTAGGGTCCGAAACGCCAGGAATATTGTCAAATATTACATCCGAGTTATTAGGTTGACTTTGGATAGGATATATAACGTTATAGACGCATTTAATGTTCCCACCGAGAAGTAGGGTCCGACTCGCCAGGAATGTCGTCAAATGTTACATCCGAGGTGCTAGGTTCCCTTAGGTTAGGATATATAACGTTATAGACTTATATAATGTTCCCACCGAGAAGTAGGGCCCGACACGCTTGGAGTGTAGGCAAATGTTACATCCGAGGAGTTAGGTTGCCTTAGGTTAGGATATACAACGTTATTGACGCATATAATGCTCCCACCGAGAAGTAGGGTCCGACACACGTGGAATGTTGTCAAATGTTACATCCGAGTTGTTAGGTTGCCTTAGGTTAGGTTATATGACGTTATAGACGCATATAATGTTCCCACCGAGAAGCAGGTCCGACACGCCTGGATTGTTGTCAGATATTACATCCGAGGTGCTAGGTTGCCTTAGGTTAGGATATACAACGTTATAGACGCATGTAATGTTCCCACCGAGAAGTAGGGACCGACACACCTGGAATGTTGTCAAATGTTACATCCGAGGTGTTTGGTTGCCTTAGGTTAGGTTATATGACATTATAGACGCATATAATGTTCCCACCCAGAAGTAGGTCCGATACGCCTGGATTGTTGTCAAATATTACATCCGAGATGTTAGGTTGCCTTAGGTTAGGATATACAACGTTATTGAAGCATATAATGTTCCCACCGAGAAGTAGGGTCCGACACACCTGGAATGTTGTCAAATGTTACATCCGAAGTGCTAGGTTAACTTAGGTTGGGAGGTATAACGTTATAGACGTATACAATTTTCCGACCGAGAAGTAGGGTCCGACTCGCCAGGAATGTTGTCAAATGTTACATCTGAGGTGTTAAGTTGCCTTAGGTTAGGATATATAACGTTATAGACGCATACAATGTTCCCACCGAGAAGTAGGGCCCGACAGGTTTGGAATGTTGGCAAATATTACATCCGAGGAGTTAGGTTGCCTTAGGTTAGGATATACAACGTTATAGACGCATATAAGGTTCCCACCGAGAGGTAGGGTCCGACACGCCAGGAATATTGTCAAATATTACATCCGAGTTATTACGTTGCCTTAGGATAGGATATATAACGTTATAGACGCATTTAATGTTCCCACCGAGAAGTAGTGTCCGACTCGCCAGGAATGTTGTCAAATGTTACATCCGAGGTGCTAGGTTCCCTTAGGTTAGGATATATAACGTTATAGACTTATATAATGTTCCCACCGAGAAGTAGGGCCCGACACGCTTGGAGTGTTGTCAAATGTTACATCCGAGGTGTTAGGTTGCCTTAGGTTAGGTTATATGACGTTATAGAGGCATATAATGTACCCACCGAGAAGTAGGTCCGACACGCCTGGATTGTTGTCAAATATTACATCCGAGGTGCTAGGTTGCCTTAGGTTAGGATATACAACGTTATAGAAGCATATAATGTTCGCACCGAGAAGTAGGGTCCGACACACCTGGAATGTTGTCAAATGTTACATCCGAGGTGTTTGGTTGCCTTAGGTTAGGTTATATGACATTATAGACGCATATAATGTTCCCACCCAGAAGTAGGTCCGATACGCCTGGATTATTGTCAAATATTACATCCCAGATGTTAGGTTGCCTTAGGTTAGGATATACAACGTTATTGACGCATATAATGTTCCCACCGAGAAGTAGGGTCCGACACACCTGGAATGTTGTCAAATGTTACATCCGAGGTGTTAGGTTAACTTTGGTTGGGATATATAACGTTATAGACGTATACAATGTTCCGACTGAGAAGTAGGGTCCGACTCGCCAGAAATGTTGTCAAATGTTACATCCGAGGTGTTAAGTTGCCTTAGGTTAGGTTATATGACGTTATAGACGCATTTAATGTTCCCACCGAGAAGTAGGGCCCGACACGCTTGGAATATTGTCAAATGTTACATCCGATGTGTTAGGTTGCCTTAGGTTAGGATATACAACGTTATAGACGCATATAATGTTCCCACCGAGAAGTAGGGTCCGACACACCTGGAATGTTGTCAAATGTTACATCCGAGGTGTTTGGTTGCCTTAGGTGAGGTTATATGACATTATAGACGCATATAATGTTCCCACCCAGAAGTAGGTCCGACACGCCTGGATTGTTGTCAAATATTACATCCGAGATGTTAGGTTGCCTCAGGTTAGGATATACAACGTTATTGAAGCATATAATGTTGCCACCGAGAAGTAGGGTCCGACACACCTGGAATGTTGTCAAATGTTACATCCGAGGTGCTAGGTTCCCTTAGGTTAGGATATATAACGTTATAGACGTATATACTGTTCCCAGCGAGAAGTAGGGTCCGACACACGTGGAATGTTGTCAAATGTTACATCCGAGTTGTTTGGTTGCCTTAGGTTAGGTTATATGACATTATAGACGCATATAATGTTCCCACCCAGAAGTAGGTCCGACACGCATGGATTGTTGTCAAATATTACATCCGAGATGTTAGGTTGCCTTAGGTTAGGATATACAACGTTATTGAAGCATATAATGTTCCCACCGAGAAGTAGGGTCCGACACACCTGGAATGTTGTCAAATGTTACATCCGAGGTGTTAGGTTAACTTTGGTTGGGATATATAACGTTATAGACGTATACAATGTTCCGACCGAGAAGTAGGGTCCGACTCGCCAGGAATGTTGTCAAATGTTACATCTGAGGTGTTAGGTTGCCTTAGGTTAGGATATGTAACGTTATAGACGCATACAATGTTCCCACCGAGAAGTAGGGCCCGACACGCTTGGATTGTAGGCAAATGTTACATCCGAGGAGTTAGGTTGCCTTAGGTTAGGATATACAACGTTATTGACGCATATAATGCTCCCTCCGAGAAGTAGGGTCCGACACACGTGGAATGTTGTCAAATGTTACATCCGAGTTGTTAGGTTGCCTTACGTTAGGTTATATGACGTTATAGACGCATATAATGTTCCCACCGAGAAGCAGGTCCGACACGCCTGGATTGTTGTCAGATATTACATCCGAGGTGCTAGGTTGCCTTAGGTTAGGATATACAACGTTATAGACGCATATAAGGTTCCCACCGAGAAGTAGGGTCCGACACGACAGGAATATTGTCAAATATTACATCCGAGTTATTACGTTGCCTTAGGATAGGTTATATGACATTATAGACGCATTTAATGTTCCCACCCAGAAGTAGGGTCCGACTCGCCAGGAATGTTGTCAAATGTTACATCCGAGGTGCTAGGTTCCCTTAGGTTAGGATATATAACGTTATAGACTTATATCATGTTCCCACCGAGAAGTAGGGTCCGACACGCCAGGAATATTGTCAAATATTACATCCGAGTTATTACGTTGCCTTAGGATAGCATATATAACGTTATAGACGCATTTAATGTTCCCACCGAGAAGTAGGGTCCGACTCGCCAGGAATGTTGTCAAATGTTACATTCGAGGTGCTAGGTTCCCTTAGGTTAGGATATATAACGTTATAGACTTATATAATGTTCCCACCGAGAAGTAGGGCCCGACACGCTTGGAGTGTAGGCAAATGTTACATCCGAGGAGTTAGGTTGCCTTAGGTTAGGATATACAACGTTATTGACGCATATAATGCTCCCACCGAGAAGTAGGGTCCGACACACGTGGAATGTTGTCAAATGTTACATCCGAGTTGTTAGGTTGCCTTAGGTTAGGTTATATGACGTTATAGACGCATATAATGTTCCCACCGAGAAGCAGGTCCGACACGCCTGGATTGTTGTCAGATATTACATCCGAGGTGCTAGGTTGCCTTAGGTTAGGATATACAACGTTATAGACGCATGTAATGTTCCCACCGAGAAGTAGGGACCGACACACCTGGAATGTTGTCAAATGTTACATCCGAGGTGTTTGGTTGCCTTAGGTTAGGTTATATGACATTATAGACGCATATAATGTTCCCACCCAGAAGTAGGTCCGATACGCCTGGATTGTTGTCAAATATTACATCCGAGATGTTAGGTTGCCTTAGGTTAGGATATACAACGTTATTGAAGCATATAATGTTCCCACCGAGAAGTAGGGTCCGACACACCTGGAATGTTGTCAAATGTTACATCCGAAGTGCTAGGTTAACTTAGGTTGGGATATACAACGTTATAGACGCATGTAATGTGCCCACCGAGAAGTAGGGACCGACACACCTGGAATGTTGTCAAATGTTACATCCGAGGTGTTTGGTTGCCTTAGGTTAGGTTATATGACATTATAGACGCATTTAATGTTCCCACCCACAAGTAGGGTCCGACTCGCCAGGAATGTTGTCAAATGTTACATCCGAGGTGCTAGGTTCCCTTAGGTTAGGATATATAACGTTATAGACTTATATCATGTTCCCACCGAGAAGTAGGGTCCGACACGCCAGGAATATTGTCAAATATTACATCCGAGTTATTACGTTGCCTTAGGATAGCATATATAACGTTATAGACGCATTTAATGTTCCCACCGAGAAGTAGGGTCCGACTCGCCAGGAATGTTGTCAAATGTTACATCCGAGGTGTTAGGTTGCCTTAGGTTAGGTTATATGACGTTATAGAGGCATATAATGTTCCCACCGAGAAGTAGGTCCGATACGCCTGGATTGTTGTCAAATATTACATCCAAGGTGCTAGGTTGCCTTAGGTTAGGATATACAACGTTATAGACGCATATAATGTTCCCACCGAGAAGTAGGGCCCGACACGCTTGGAGTGTTGTCAAATGTTACATCCGACGTGTTAGGTTGCCTTAGGTTAGGTTATATGACGTTATAGAGGCATATAATGTACCCACCGAGAAGTAGGTCCGACACGCCTGGATTGTTGTCAAATATTACATCCGAGGTGCTAGGTTGCCTTAGGTTAGGATATACAACGTTATAGACGCATATAATGTTCCCACAGAGAAGTAGGGTCCGACACAACCTGGAATGTTGTCAAATGTTACATCCGAGGTGTTTGGTTGCCTTAGGTTAGGTTATATGACGTTATAGACGCATATAATGTTCCCACCGAGAAGCAGGTCCGACACGCCTGGATTGTTGTCAGATATTACATCCGAGGTGCTAGGTTGCCTTAGGTTAGGATATACAACGTTATAGACGCATATAATGTTCCCACCGAGAAGTAGGGTCCGACACACCTGGAATGTTGTCAAATGTTACATCCGAGGTGTTTAGTTGCCTTAGGTTAGGCTGTATGAATTTATAGACGCATGTAATGTTCCCACCGAGAAGTAGGTCCGATACGCCTGGATTGTTGTCAAATATTACATCCGAGAAGTTAGTTTGCCTTAGGTTAGGATATAAAACGTTATTGACGCATATAATGTTCCCACCGAGAAGTAAGGTCCGACACACCTGGAATGTTGTCAAATGTTACATCCGAGGTGTTAGGTTAACTTAGGTTGGGATGTATAACGTTATAGACGTATACAATGTTCCGACCGAGAAGTAGGGTCCGACTCGCCAGGAATGTTGTCAAATGTTACATCCGAGGTGTTAGGTTGCATTAGGTTAGGATATATAACGTTATAGACGCATACAATGTTCCCACCGAGAAGTAGGGCCCAACAGGTTTGGAATGTTGGCAAATATTACATCCGAGGAGTTAGGTTGCCATAGGTTAGGATATACAACGTCATAGACGCATATAATGTTCCCACCGAGAAGCAGGTCCGACACGCCTGGATTGTTGTCAGATATTACATCCGAGGTGCTAGGTTGCCTTAGGTTAGGATATACAACGTTATAGACGCATATAATGTTCCCACCGAGAAGTAGGGTCCGACACACCTGGAATGTTGTCAAATGTTACATCCGAGGTGTTTGGTTGCCTTAGGTTAGGCTGTATGACTTTATAGACGCATATAATGTTCCCACCGAGAAGTAGGTCCGATACGCCTGGATTGTTGTCAAATATTACATCCGAGATGTTAGGTTGCCTTAGGTTAGAATATAAAACGTTATTGACGCATATAATGTTCCCACCGAGAAGTAGGGTCCGACACACCTGGAATGTTGTCAAATGTTACATCCGAGCTGTTAGGTTAACTTTGGTTGGGATATATAACGTTATAGACGTATACAATGTTCCGACTGAAAAGTAGGGTCCGACTCGCCAGAAATGTTGTCAAATGTTACATCCGAGGTGTTAGGTTGCCTTAGGTTAGGTTATATCACGTTATAGACGCATTTAATGAACCCACCGAGAAGTAGGGCCCGACACGCTTGGAATATTGTCAAATGTTACATCCGATGTGTTAGGTTGCCTTAGGTTAGGTTATATGACGTTATAGACGCATATAATGTTCCCACCAAGAAGTAGGTCCGACTCGCCAGGAATGTTGTCAAATGTTACATCCGAGGTGCTAGGTTCCCTTAGGTTAGGATATATAACGTTATAGACGCATATAATGTTCCCACCGAGAAGTAGGTCCCGACACGCTTGGAATGTAGTCAAATGTTACATCCGAGGTGTTAGGTTGCCTTAGGTTAGGTTATATGACGTTATAGACGCATATAATGTTCCCACCGAGAAGTAGGTCAGACACGCCTGGATTGTTGTCAAATATTACATCCGAGATTTTAGGTTGCCTTAGGTTAGGATATATAACGTTATAGAGGTATATAATGTTCCCACCGAGAAGTAGGGTCCGACACACCTGGAATGTTGTCAAATGTTACATACGAGGTGTTAGGTTGCCTTAGGTTAGGTTATATGACGTTATAGAGGCATATAATGTACCCACCGAGAAGTAGGTCCGACACGCCTGGATTGTTGTCAAATATTACATCCGAAGTGCTAGGTTGCCTTAGGTTAGGATATACAAGGTTATAGAGGCATATAATGTTCCCACCGAGAAGTAGGGTCCGACACACCTGGAATGTTGTCAAATGTTACATCCGAGGTGTTTAGTTGCCTTAGGTTAGGCTGTATGAATTTATAGACGCATGTAATGTTCCCACCGAGAAGTAGGTCCGATACGCCTGGATTGTTGTCAAATATTACATCCGAGAAGTTAGTTTGCCTTAGGTTAGGATATAAAACGTTATTGACGCATATAATGTTCCCACCGAGAAGTAAGGTCCGACACGCCTGGAATGTTGTCAAATGTTACATCCGAGGTGTTAGGTTAACTTAGGTTGGGATGTATAACGTTATAGACGTATACAATGTTCCGACCGAGAAGTAGGGTCCGACTCGCCAGGAATGTTGTCAAATGTTACATCCGAGGTGTTAGGTTGCATTAGGTTAGGATATATAACGTTATAGACGCATACAATGTTCCCACCGAGAAGTAGGGCCCAACAGGTTTGGAATGTTGGCAAATATTACATCCGAGGAGTTAGGTTGCCATAGGTTAGGATATACAACGTCATAGACGCATATAATGTTCCCACCGAGAAGTAGGTCCGACACGCCTGGATTGTTGTCAAATATTACATCCGAGGTGCTAGGTTGCCTTAGGTTAGGATATACAACGTTATAGACGCATATAATGTTCCCACAGAGAAGTAGGGTCCGACACACCTGGAATGTTGTCAAATGTTACATCCGAGGTGTTTGGTTGCCTTAGGTTAGGCTGTATGACTTTATAGACGCATATAATGTTCCCACCGAGAAGTAGGTCCGATACGCCTGGATTGTTGTCAAATATTACATCCGAGATGTTAGGTTGCCTTAGGTTAGAATATACAACGTTATTGACGCATATAATGTTCCCACCGAGAAGTAGGGTCCGACACACCTGGAATGTTGTCAAATGTTACATCCGAGCTGTTAGGTTAACTTTGGTTGGGATATATAACGTTATAGACGTATACAATGTTCCGACTGAAAAGTAGGGTCCGACTCGCCAGAAATGTTGTCAAATGTTACATCCGAGGTGTTAGGTTGCCTTAGGTTAGGTTATATCACGTTATAGACGCATTTAATGAACCCACCGAGAAGTAGGGCCCGACACGCTTGGAATATTGTCAAATGTTACATCCGATGTGTTAGGTTGCCTTAGGTTAGGTTATATGACGTTATAGACGCATATAATGTTCCCACCGAGAAGTAGGTCAGACACGCCTGGATTGTTGTCAAATATTACATCCGAGATTTTAGGTTGCCTTAGGTTAGGATATATAACGTTATAGAGGTATATAATGTTCCCACCGAGAAGTAGGGTCCGACACACCTGGAATGTTGTCAAATGTTACATACGAGGTGTTAGGTTGCCTTAGGTTAGGTTATATGACGTTATAGAGGCATATAATGTACCCACCGAGAAGTAGGTCCGACACGCCTGGATTGTTGTCAAATATTACATCCGAAGTGCTAGGTTGCCTTAGGTTAGGATATACAAGGTTATAGAGGCATATAATGTTCCCACCGAGAAGTAGGGTCCGACACACCTGGAATGTTGTCAAATGTTACATCCGAGGTGTTTAGTTGCCTTAGGTTAGGCTGTATGAATTTATAGACGCATGTAATGTTCCCACCGAGAAGTAGGTCCGATACGCCTGGATTGTTGTCAAATATTACATCCGAGAAGTTAGTTTGCCTTAGGTTAGGATATAAAACGTTATTGACGCATATAATGTTCCCACCGAGAAGTAAGGTCCGACACGCCTGGAATGTTGTCAAATGTTACATCCGAGGTGTTAGGTTAACTTAGGTTGGGATGTATAACGTTATAGACGTATACAATGTTCCGACCGAGAAGTAGGGTCCGACTCGCCAGGAATGTTGTCAAATGTTACATCCGAGGTGTTAGGTTGCATTAGGTTAGGATATATAACGTTATAGACGCATACAATGTTCCCACCGAGAAGTAGGGCCCAACAGGTTTGGAATGTTGGCAAATATTACATCCGAGGAGTTAGGTTGCCATAGGTTAGGATATACAACGTCATAGACGCATATAATGTTCCCACCGAGAAGTAGGTCCGACTCGCCTGGATTGTTGTCAAATATTACATCCGAGGTGCTAGGTTGCCTTAGGTTAGGATATACAACGTTATAGACGCATATAATGTTCCCACCGAGAAGTAGGGTCCGACACACCTGGAATGTTGTCAAATATTACATCCGAGGTGTTTGGTTGCCTTAGGTTAGGCTGTATGACTTTATAGACGCATATAATGTTCCCACCGAGAAGTAGGTCCGACTCGCCAGGAATGTTGTCAAATGTTACATCCGAGGTGCTAGGTTCCCTTAGGTTAGGATATATAACGTTATAGACGCATATAATGTTCCCACCGAGAAGTAGGTCCCGACACGCTTGGAATGTTGTCAAATGTTACATCCGAGGTGTTAGGTTGCCTTAGGTTAGGTTATATGACGTTATAGACGCATATAATGTTCCCACCGAGAAGTAGGTCCGACACGCCTGGATTGTTGTCAAATATTACATCCGAGATTTTAGGTTGCCTTAGGTTAGGATATATAACGTTATAGAGGTATATAATGTTCCCACCGAGAAGTAGGGTCCGACACACCTGGAATGTTGTCAAATGTTACATCCGAGGTGTTTAGTTGCCTTAGGTTAGGCTGTATGAATTTATAGACGCATGTAATGTTCCCACCGAGAAGTAGGTCCGATACGCCTGGATTGTTGTCAAATATTACATCCGAGATGTTAGGTTGCCTTAGGTTAGGATATACAAGGTTATTGAAGCATATAATGTTCCCACCGAGAAGTAGGGTCCGACACACCTGGAATGTTGTCAAATGTTACATCCGAGGTGTTAGGTTAACTTAGGTTGGGATGTATAACGTTATAGACGTATACAATGTTCCGACCGAGAAGTAGGGTCCGACTCGCCAGGAATGTTGTCAAATGTTACATCCGAGGTGTTAGGTTGCATTAGGTTAGGATATATAACGTTATAGACGCATACAATGTTCCCACCGAGAAGTAGGGCCCAACAGGATTGGAATGTTGGCAAATATTACATTCGAGGAGTTAGGTTGCCTTAGGTTAGGATATACAACGTCATAGACGCATATAATGTTCCCACCGAGAAGTAGGTCCGACACGCCTGGATTGTTGTCCAATATTACATCCGAGGTGCTAGGTTGCCTTAGGTTAGGATATACAACGTTATAGACGCATATAATGTTCCCACCGAGAAGTAGAGTCCGACACACCTGGAATGTTGTCAAATATTACATCCGAGGTGTTTGGTTGCCTTAGGTTAGGCTGTATGACTTTATAGACGCATATAATGTTCCCACCGAGAAGTAGGTCCGACTCGCCAGGAATGTTGTCAAATGTTATATCCGAGGTGCTAGGTTCCCTTAGGTTAGGATATATAACGTTATAGACGCATATAATGTTCCCACCGAGAAGTAGGTCCGACACGCCTGGATTGTTGTCAAATATTACATCCGAGATTTTAGGTTGCCTTAGGTTAGGATATATAACGTTATAGAGGTATATAATGTTCCCACCGAGAAGTAGGGTCCGACACACCTGGAATGTTGTCAAATGTTACATCCGAGGTGTTTAGTTGCCTTAGGTTAGGCTGTATGAATTTATAGACGCATGTAATGTTCCCACCGAGAAGTAGGTCCGATACGCCAGGATTGTTGTCAAATATTACATCCGAGATGTTAGGTTGCCTTAGGTTAGGATATACAACGTTATTGACGCATATAATGTTCCCACCGAGAAGTAGGGTCCGACAAACCTGGAATGTTGTCAAATGTTACATCCGAGGTGTTAGGTTAACTTTGGCCGGGATATATAACGTTATAGACGTATACAATGTTCCGACTGAGAAGTAGGGTCCGACTCGCCAGAAATGTTGTCAAATGTTACATCCGATGTGTTAGGTTGCCTTAGGTTAGGTTATATGACGTTATAGACACATATAATGTTCCCACCGAGAAGTAGGGCCCGACACGCTTGGAATATTGTCAAATGTTACATCCGATGTGTTAGGTTGCCTTAGGTTAGGTTATATGACGTTATAGACGCATATAATGTTCCCACCGAGAAGTAGGGTTCGACACATATGGAATCTTGTCAAACATTACATCTGACGTGTTAGGTTGCCTTAGGTTAGGTTATATGACGTTATAGACGCATATAATGTTCGCACTGTGAAGTAGGGTCCGACACACCAGGAATATTGACAACTATTACATCCTAGTTGTTAGGTTGCCTTATTTTACGATATACAGCATTATAGACGCATACAATGTTCCCACCGATAAGTAGGGCCCGACAGGTTTGGAATGTTTCGAAATATTACATCCGAGGAGTTAGGTTGCCTTAGGTTGGGATGTATAACGTTATAGACGTATACAATGTTCCGACCGAGAAGTAGGGTCCGACTCGCCAGGAATGTTGTCAAATGTTACATCCGAGGTGTTAGGTTGCATTAGGTTAGGATATATAACGTTATAGACGCATACAATGTTCCGACTGAAAAGTAGGGTCCGTCTCGCCAGAAATGTTGTCAAATGTTACATCCGAGGTGTTAGGTTGCCTTAGGTTAGGTTATATCACGTTATAGACGCATTTAATGAACCCACCGAGAAGTAGGGCCCGACACGCTTGGAATATTGTCAAATGTTACATCCGATGTATTAGGTTGCCTTAGGTTAGGTTATATGACGTTATAGACGCATATAATGTTCCCACCGAGAAGTAGGGTTCGACACATATGGAATCTTGTCAAATATTACATCCGAGGTGTTAGGTTGCCTTAGGTTAGGTTATATGACGTTATAGACGCATATAATGTTCCCACCGAGAAGTAGGGCCCGACACGCTTGGAATATTGTCAAATGTTACATCCGATGTGTTAGGTTGCCTTAGGTTATGTTATATGACGTTATAGATGCATATAATGTTCCCACCGAGAAGTAGGTCCGACATGCCAGGAATATTGACAAATATTACATCCGAGTTGTTACTTTGCCTTATTATACGATATACAGCGTTATAGACGCATACGATGTTCCCACCGAGATGTAGGGTCCGACAGGCTTGGAATGTTGACAAATATTACATTCGTGGAGTTAGGTTGCCTTAGGTTAGGATATACAACGTTATAGACGCATATAATATTCCCACCGAGAGGTAGGGTCCGACACACCTGCAATGTTGTCAAATGTTACATCCGAGGTGTTAGGTTGCCTTAGGTTAGGATATATAACGTTATAGACGCATATAATGTTCGCACTGAGAAGTAGGTTCCGACTCGCCAGGAATGTTGTCAAATGTTACATCCGAGGTGCTAGGTTGCGTTAGAATAGAATATAAAACGTTAAAGACGGATATACTGTTCCCACCGTGAAGTCGGGTCCGACACACCAGCAATATTGACAAATATCACATCCGAGTTGTTAGGTTGCCTTATTTTACGATATACAGCGTTATAGACGCATACAATGTTCCCACCGAGAAGTAGGATCCGACAGGTTTGGAATGTTGGCAAATATTACATCCGAGGAGTTAGGTTGCCTTAGGTTAGGATATACAACGTTATAGACGCATATAATGTTCCCACCGAGAAATAGGGTCCGACTCGCCAGAAATGTTGTCAAATATTACATCCGAGGTGTTAGGTTGCCTTAGGTTAGGTTATATGACGTTATAGACGCATATAATGTTCCCACCGAGACGTAGGTCCGACACGCCTGGATTGTTGTGAAATATTACATCCGAGATGTTAGGTTGCCTTAGGTTAGGATATATAACGTTATAGACGTATATACTGTTCCGACCGAGAAGTAGGGTCCGACACACGTGAAATGTTGTCATATGTTTCATCCTAGGTGTTAGGTTGCCTTAGGTTAGGATATATAACGTTATAGACTTATATAATGTTCCCACCGAGAAGTAGGGCCCGACACGTTTGGAGTGTTGTCAAATGTTACATCCGTGGTGTTAGGTTGCCTTAGGTTAGGTTATATGACGTTATAGAGGCATATAATGTTCCCACCGAGAAGTAGGTCCGACACGCTTGGATTGTTGTCAAATATTACATCCGTGGTGCTAGGTTGCCTTAGGTTAGGATATACAACGTTATAGACGCATATAATGTTCCCACCGAGAAGTAGGGCCCGACACGCTTGGAGTGTTGTCAAATGTTACATCCGAGGTGTTAGGTTGCCTTAGGTTAGGTTATATGACGTTATAGAGGCATATAATGTACCCAACGAGAAGTAGGTCCGACACGCCTGGATTGTTGTCAAATATTACATCCGAGGTGCTAGGTTGCCTTAGGTTAGGATATACAGCGTTATAGACGCATACAATGTTCCCACCGAGAAGTAGGATCCGACAGGTTTGGAATGTTGGCAAATATTACATCCGAGGAGTTAGGATGCCTTAGGTTAGGATATACAACGTTATAGACGCATATTATGTTCCCACCGAGAAATAGGGTCCGACTCGCCAGAAATGTTGTCAAATATTACATCCGAGATGTTAGGTTGCCTTAAGTTAGGTTATATCATGTTATAGACGCATTTAATGAACCCACCGAGAAGTAGGGTCCGACACACCTGGAATGTTGTCAAATGTTACATCCGAGGTGTTAGGTTAACTTAGGTTGGGATGTATAACGTTATAGACGTATACAATGTTCCGACCGAGAAGTAGGGTCCGACTCGCCAGGAATGTTGTCAAATGTTACATCCGAGGTGTTAGGTTGCATTAGGTTAGGATATATAACGTTATAGACGCATACAATGTTCCCACCGAGAAGTGGGGCCCAACAGGTTTGGAATGTTGGCAAATATTACATCCGAGGAGTTAGGTTGCCTTAGGTTAGGATATACAACGTCATAGACGCATATAATGTTCCCACCGAGAAGTAGGTCCGACACGCCTGGATTGTTGTCCAATATTACATCCGAGGTGCTAGGTTGCCTTAGGTTAGGATATACAACGTTATAGACGCATATAATGTTCCCACCGAGAAGTAGAGTCCGACACACCTGGAATGTTGTCAAATATTACATCCGAGGTGTTTGGTTGCCTTAGGTTAGGCTGTATGACTTTATAGACGCATATAATGTTCCCACCGAGAAGTAGGTCCGACTCGCCAGGAATGTTGTCAAATGTTACATCCGAGGTGCTAGGTTCCCTTAGGTTAGGATATATAACGTTATAGACGCATATAATGTTCCCACCGAGAAGTAGGTCCGACACGCCTGGATTGTTGTCAAATATTACATCCGAGATTTTAGGTTGCCTTAGGTTAGGATATATAACGTTATAGAGGTATATAATGTTCCCACCGAGAAGTAGGGTCCGACACACCTGGAATGTTGTCAAATGTTACATCCGAGGTGTTTAGTTGCCTTAGGTTAGGCTGTATGAATTTATAGACGCATGTAATGTTCCCACCGAGAAGTAGGTCCGATACGCCTGGATTGTTGTCAAATATTACATCCGAGATGTTAGGTTGCCTTAGGTTAGGATATACAACGTTATTGACGCATATAATGTTCCCACCGAGAAGTAGGGTCCGACAAACCTGGAATGTTGTCAAATGTTACATCCGAGGTGTTAGGTTAACTTTGGCCGGGATATATAACGTTATAGACGTATACAATGTTCCGACTGAGAAGTAGGGTCCGACTCGCCAGAAATGTTGTCAAATGTTACATCCGATGTGTTAGGTTGCCTTAGGTTAGGTTATATGACGTTATAGACGCATATAATGTTCCCACCGAGAAGTAGGGCCCGACACGCTTGGAATATTGTCAAATGTTACATCCGATGTGTTAGGTTGCCTTAGGTTAGGTTATATGACGTTATAGACGCATATAATGTTCCCACCGAGAAGTAGGGTTCGACACATATGGAATCTTGTCAAACATTACATCTGACGTGTTAGGTTGCCTTAGGTTAGGTTATATGACGTTATAGACGCATATAATGTTCGCACTGTGAAGTAGGGTCCGACACACCAGGAATATTGACAACTATTACATCCTAGTTGTTAGGTTGCCTTATTTTACGATATACAGCATTATAGACGCATACAATGTTCCCACCGATAAGTAGGGCCCGACAGGTTTGGAATGTTTCGAAATATTACATCCGAGGAGTTAGGTTGCCTTAGGTTGGGATGTATAACGTTATAGACGTATACAATGTTCCGACCGAGAAGTAGGATCCGACTCGCCAGGAATGTTGTCAAATGTTACATCCGAGGTGTTAGGTTGCATTAGGTTAGGATATATAACGTTATAGACGCATACAATGTTCCGACTGAAAAGTAGGGTCCGACTCGCCAGAAATGTTGTCAAATGTTACATCCGAGGTGTTAGGTTGCCTTAGGTTAGGTTATATCACGTTATAGACGCATTTAATGAACCCACCGAGAAGTAGGACCCGACACGCTTGGAATATTGTCAAATGTTACATCCGATGTGTTAGGTTGCCTTAGGTTAGGATATACAACGTTATAGACGCATATAATGTTCCCACCGAGAAGTAGGGTTCGACACATATGGAATCTTGTCAAATATTACATCCGAGGTGTTAGGTTGCCTTAGGTTAGGTTATATGACGTTATAGACGCATATAATGTTCCCACAGAGAAGTAGGGCCCGACACGCTTGGAATATTGTCAAATGTTACATCCGATGTGTTAGGTTGCCTTAGGTTAGGTTATATGACGTTATAGACGCATATAATGTTCCCACCGAGAAGTAGGTCCGACATGCCAGGAATATTGACAAATATTACATCCGAGTTGTTACTTTGCCTTATTCTACGATATACAGCGTTATAGACGCATACGATGTTCCCACCGAGATGTAGGGTCCGACAGGCTTGAAATGTTGACAAATATTACATTCGTGGAGTTAGGTTGCCTTAGGTTAGGATATACAACGTTATAGACGCATATAATATTCCCACCGAGAAGTAGGGTCCGACACACCTGCAATGTTGTCAAATGTTACATCCGAGGTGTTAGGTTGCCTTAGGTTAGGATATATAACGTTATAGACGGATATAATGTTCCCACTGAGAAGTAGGTTCCGACTCGCCAGTAATGTTGTCAAATGTTACATCCGAGGTGCTAGGTTGCGTTAGGTTAGAATATAAAACGTTAAAGACGGATATACTGTTCCCACCGTGAAGTCGGGTCCGACACACCAGGAATATTGACAAATATTACATCCGAGTTGTTAGGTTGCCTTATTTTACGATATACAGCGTTATAGACGCATACAATGTTCCCACCGAGAAGTAGGATCCGACAGGTTTGGACTGTTGGCAAATATTACATCCGAGGAGTTAGGTTGCCTTAGGTTAGGATATACAACGTTATAGACGCATATAATGTTCCCACCGAGAAATAGGGTCCGACTCGCCAGAAATGTTGTCAAATATTACATCCGAGGTGTTAGGTTGCCTTAGGTTAGGTTATATGACGTTATAGACGCATATAATGTTCCCACCGAGACGTAGGTCCGACACGCCTGGATTGTTGTGAAATATTACATCCGAGATGTTAGGTTGCCTTAGGTTAGGATATATAACGTTATAGACGTATATACTGTTCCCACCGAGAAGTAGGGTCCGACACACGTGAAATGTTGTCATATGTTTCATCCTACGTGTTAGGTTGCCTTAGGTTAGGATATATAACGTTATAGACTTATATAATGTTCCCACCGAGAAGTAGGGCCCGACACGCTTGGAGTGTTGTCAAATGTTACATCCGAGGTGTTAGGTTGCCTTAGGTTAGGTTATATGACGTTATAGAGGCATATAATGTTCCCACCGAGAAGTAGGTCCGACACGCCTGGATTGTTGTCAAATATTACATCCGAGGTGCTAGGTTGCCTTAGGTTAGGATATACAACGTTATAGACGCATATAATGTTCCCACCGAGAAGTTGGGCCCGACACGCTTGGAGTGTTGTCAAATGTTACATCCGAGGTGTTAAGTTGCCTTAGGTTAGGTTATATGACGTTATAGAGGCATATAATGTACCCACCGAAAAGTTGGTCCGACACGCCTGGATTGTTGTCAAATATTACATCCGAGGTGCTAGGTTGCCTTAGGTTAGGATATACAACGTTATAGACGCATATAATGTTCCCACCGAGAAGTAGGGTCCGACACACCTGGAATGTTGTCAAATGTTACATCCGAGGTGTTTGGTTGCCTTAGGTTAGGCTGTATGTCTTTATAGACGCATATAATGTTCCCACCGAGAAGTAGGTCCGATACGCCTGGATTGTTATCAAATATTACATCCGAGATGTTAGGTTGCCTTAGGTTAGAATATACAACGTTATTGACGCATATAATGTTCCCACCGAGAAGTAGGGTCCGACACACCTGGAATGTTGTCAAATGTTACATCCGAGGTGTTAGGTTAACTTTGGTTGGGATGTATAACGTTATAGACGTATACAATGTTCCGACTGAAAAGTAGGGTCCGACTCGCCAGAAATGTTGTCAAATGTTACATCCGAGGTGTTAGGTTGCCTTAGGTTAGGTTATATCACGTTATAGACGCATTTAAAGAACCCACCGAGAAGTAGGACCCGACACGCTTGGAATATTGTCAAATGTTACATCCGATGTGTTAGGTTGCCTTAGGTTAGGATATACAACGTTATAGACGCATATAATGTTCCCACCGAGAAGTAGGGTTCGACACATATGGAATCTTGTCAAATATTACATCCGAGGTGTTAGGTTGCCTTAGGTTAGGTTATATGACGTTATAGACGCATATAATGTTCCCACAGAGAAGTAGGGCCCGACACGCTTGGAATATTGTCAAATGTTACATCCGATGTGTTAGGTTGCCTTAGGTTAGGTTATATGACGTTATAGACGCATATAATGTTCCCACCGAGAAGTAGGTCCGACATGCCAGGAATATTGACAAATATTACATCCGAGTTGGAGTTTGCCTTATTCTACGATATACAGCGTTATAGACGCATACGATGTTCCCACCGAGATGTAGGGTCCGACAGGCTTGGAATGTTGACAAATATTACATTCGTGGAGTTAGGTTGCCTTAGGTTAGGATATACAACGTTATAGACGCATATAATATTCCCACCGAGAAGTAGGGTCCGACACACCTGCAATGTTGTCAAATGTTACATCCGAGGTGTTAGGTTGCCTTAGGTTAGGATATATAACGTTATAGACGGATATAATGTTCCCACTGAGAAGTAGGTTCCGACTCGCCAGTAATGTTGTCAAATGTTACATCCGAGGTGCTAGGTTGCGTTAGGTTAGAATATAAAACGTTAAAGACGGATATACTGTTCCCACCGTGAAGTCGGGTCCGACACACCAGGAATATTGACAAATATTACATCCGAGTTGTTAGGTTGCCTTATTTTACGATATACAGCGTTATAGACGCATACAATGTTCCCACCGAGAAGTAGGATCCGACAGGTTTGGAATGTTGGCAAATATTACATCCGAGGAGTTAGGTTGCCTTAGGTTAGGATATACAACGTTATAGACGCATATAATGTTCCCACCGAGAAATAGGGTCCGACTCGCCAGAAATGTTGTCAAATATTACATCCGAGGTGTTAGGTTGCCTTAGGTTAGGTTATATGACGTTATAGACGCATATAATGTTCCCACCGAGACGTAGGTCCGACACGCCTGGATTGTTGTGAAATATTACATCCGAGATGTTAGGTTGCCTTAGGTTAGGATATATAACGTTATAGACTTATATAATGTTCCCACCGAGAAGTAGGGCCCGACACGCTTGGAGTGTTGTCAAATGTTACATCCGAGGTGTTAGGTTGCCTTAGGTTAGGTTATATGACGTTATAGACGCATATAATGTTCCCACCGAGAAGTAGGTCCGACATGCCAGGAATATTGACAAATATTACATCCGAGTTGTTACTTTGCCTTATTCTACGATATACAGCGTTATAGACGCATACGATGTTCCCACCGAGATGTAGGGTCCGACAGGCTTGGAATGTTGACAAATATTACATTCGTGGAGTTAGGTTGCCTTAGGTTAGGATATACAACGTTATAGACGCATATAATATTCCCACCGAGAAGTAGGGTCCGACACACCTGCAATGTTGTCAAATGTTACATCCGAGGTGTTAGGTTGCCTTAGGTTAGGATATATAACGTTATAGACGGATATAATGTTCCCACTGAGAAGTAGGTTCCGACTCGCCAGTAATGTTGTCAAATGTTACATCCGAGGTGCTAGGTTGCGTTAGGTTAGAATATAAAACGTTAAAGACGGATATACTGTTCCCACGGTGAAGTCGGGTCCGACACACCAGGAATATTGACAAATATTACATCCGAGGTGTTAGGTTGCCTTATTTTACGATATACAGCGTTATAGACGCATACAATGTTCCCACCGAGAAGTAGGATCCGACAGGTTTGGAATGTTGGCAAATATTACATCCGAGGAGTTAGGTTGCCTTAGGTTAGGATATACAACGTTATAGACGCATATAATGTTCCCACCGAGAAATAGGGTCCGACTCGCCAGAAATGTTGTTAAATATTACATCCGAGGTGTTAGGTTGCCTTAGGTTAGGTTATATGACGTTATAGACGCATATAATGTTCCCACCGAGACGTAGGTCCGACACGCCTGGATTGTTGTGAAATATTACATCCGAGATGTTAGGTTGCCTTAGGTTAGGATATATAACGTTATAGACGTATATACTGTTCCCACCGAGAAGTAGGGTCCGACACACGTGAAATGTTGTCATATGTTTCATCCTACGTGTTAGGTTGCCTTAGGTTAGGATATATAACGTTATACACTTATATAATGTTCCCACCGAGAAGTAGGGCCCGACACGCTTGGAGTGTTGTCAAATGTTACATCCGAGGTGTTAGGTTGCCTTAGGTTAGGTTATATGACGTTATAGAGGCATATAATGTTCCCACCGAGAAGTAGGTCCGACACGCCTGGATTGTTGTCAAATATTACATCCGAGGTGCTAGGTTGCCTTAGGTTAGGATATACAACGTTATAGACGCATATAATGTTCCCACCGAGAAGTTGGGCCCGACACGCTTGGAATATTGTCAAATGTTACATCCGATGTGTTAGGTTGCCTTAGGTTAGGTTATATGACGTTATAGACGCATATAATGTTCCCAACGAGAAGTAGGTCCGACATGCCAGGAATATTGACAAATATTACATCCGAGTTGTTACTTTGCCTTATTCTACGATATACAGCGTTATAGACGCATACGATGTTCCCACCGAGATGTAGGGTCCGACAGGCTTGGAATGTTGACAAATATTACATTCGTGGAGTTAGGTTGCCTTAGGTTAGGATATACAACGTTATAGACGGATATAATATTCCCACCGAGAAGTAGGGTCCGACACACCTGCAATGTTGTCAAATGTTACATCCGAGGTGTTAGGTTGCCTTAGGTTAGGATATATAACGTTATAGACGGATATAATGTTCCCACTGAGAAGTAGGATCCGACTCGCCAGTAATGTTGTCAAATGTTACATCCGAGGTGCCAGGTTGCGTTAGGTTAGAATATAAAACGTTAAAGACGGATATACTGTTCCCACCGTGAAGTCGGGTCCGACACACCAGGAATATTGACAAATATTACATCCGAGTTGTTAGGTTGCCTTATTTTACGATATACAGCGTTATAGACGCATACAATGTTCCCACCGAGAAGTAGGATCCGACAGGTTTGGAATGTTGGCAAATATTACATCCGAGGAGTTAGGTTACCTTAGGTTAGGATATACAACGTTATAGACGCATATAATGTTCCCACCGAGAAGTAGGGTTCGACACATATGGAATCTTGTCAAATATTACATCCGAGGTGTTAGGTTGCCTTAGGTTAGGTTATATGACGTTATAGACGCATATAATGTTCCCACCGAGACGTAGGTCCGACACGCCTGGATTGTTGCGAAATATTACATCCGAGATGTTAGGTTGCCTTAGGTTAGGATATATAACGTTATAGACGTATATACTGTTCCCACCGAGAAGTAGGGTCCGACACACGTGAAATGTTGTCATATGTTTCATCCTACGTGTTAGGTTGCCTTAGGTTAGGATATATAACGTTATAGACTTATATAATGTTCCCACCGAGAAGTAGGGCCCGACACGCTTGGAGTGTTGTCAAATGTTACATCCGAGGTGTTAGGTTGCCTTAGGTTAGGTTATATGACGTTGTAGAGGCATATCATGTTCCCACCGAGAAGTAGGTCCGACACGCCTGGATTGTTGTCAAATATTACATCCGAGGTGCTAGGTTGCCTTAGGTTAGGATATACAACGTTATAGACGCATATAATGTTCCCACCGAGAAGTTGGGCCCGACACGCTTGGAGTGTTGTCAAATGTTACATCCGAGGTGTTAGGTTGCCTTAGGTTAGGTTATATGACGTTATAGAGGCATATAATGTACCCACCGAAAAGTTGGTCCGACACGCCTGGATTGTTGTCAAATATTACATCCGAGGTGCTAGGTTGCCTTAGGTTAGGATATACAACGTTATAGACGCATATAATGTTCCCACCGAGAAGTAGGGTCCGACACACCTGGAATGTTGTCAAATGTTACATCCGAGGTGTTTGGTTGCCTTAGGTTAGGCTGTATGTCTTTATAGACGCATATAATGTTCCCACCGAGAAGTAGGTCCGATACGCCTGGATTGTTATCAAATATTACATCCGAGATGTTAGGTTGCCTTAGGTTAGAATATACAACGTTATTGACGCATATAATGTTCCCACCGAGAAGTAGGGTCCGACACACCTGGAATGTTGTCAAATGTTACATCCGAGGTGTTAGGTTAACTTTGGTTGGGATGTATAACGTTATAGACGTATACAATGTTCCGACTGAAAAGTAGGGTCCGACTCGCCAGAAATGTTGTCAAATGTTACATCCGAGGTGTTAGGTTGCCTTAGGTTAGGTTATATCACGTTGTAGACGCATTTAATGAACCCACCGAGAAGTAGGACCCGACACGCTTGGAATATTGTCAAATGTTACAACCGATGTGTTAGGTTGCCTTAGGTTAGGATATACAACGTTATAGACGCATATAATGTTCCCACCGAGAAGTAGGGTTCGACACATATGGAATCTTGTCAAATATTACATCCGAGGTGTTAGGTTGCCTTAGGTTAGGTTATATGACGTTATAGACGCATATAATGTTCCCACAGAGAAGTAGGGCCCGACACGCTTGGACTATTGTCAAATGTTACATCCGATGTGTTAGGTTGCCTTAGGTTAGGTTATATGACGTTATAGACGCATATAATGTTCCCACCGAGAAGTAGGTCCGACATGCCAGGAATATTGACAAATATTACATCCGAGTTGTTACTTTGCCTTATTCTACGATATACAGCGTTATAGACGCATACGATGTTCCCACCGAGATGTAGGGTCCGACAGGCTTGGAATGTTGACAAATATTACATTCGTGGAGTTAGGTTGCCTTAGGTTAGGATATACAACGTTATAGACGCATATAATATTCCCACCGAGAAGTAGGGTCCGACACACCTGCAATGTTGTCAAATGTTACATCCGAGGTGTTAGGTTGCCTTAGGTTAGGATATATAACGTTATAGACGGATATAATGTTCCCACTGAGAAGTAGGTTCCGACTCGCCAGTAATGTTGTCAAATGTTACATCCGAGGTGCTAGGTTGCGTTAGGTTAGAATATAAAACGTTAAAGACGGATATACTGTTCCCACCGTGAAGTCGGGTCCGACACACCAGGAATATTGACAAATATTACATCCGAGTTGTTAGGTTGCCTTATTTTACGATATACAGCGTTATAGACGCATACAATGTTCCCACCGAGAAGTAGGATAAGACAGGTTTGGAATGTTGGCAAATATTACATCCGAGGAGTTAGGTTGCCTTAGGTTAGGATATACAACGTTATAGACGCATATAATGTTCCCACCGAGAAATAGGGTCCGACTCGCCAGAAATGTTGTCAAATATTACATCCGAGGTGTTAGGTTGCCTTAGGTTAGGTTATATGACGTTATAGACGCATATAATGTTCCCACCGAGACGTAGGTCCGACACGCCTGGATTGTTGTGAAATATTACATCCGAGATGTTAGGTTGCCTTAGGTTAGGATATATAACGTTATAGACGTATATACTGTTCCCACCGAGAAGTAGGGTCCGACACACGTGAAATGTTGTCATATGTTTCATCCTACGTGTTAGGTTGCCTTAGGTTAGGATATATAACGTTATAGACTTATATAATGTTCCCACCGAGAAGTAGGGCCCGACACGCTTGGAGTGTTGTCAAATGTTACATCCGAGGTGTTAGGTTGCCTTAGGTTAGGTTATATGACGTTATAGAGGCATATCATGTTCCCACCGAGAAGTAGGTCCGACACGCCTGGATTGTTGTCAAATATTACATCCGAGGTGCTAGGTTGCCTTAGGTTAGGATATACAACGTTATAGACGCATATAATGTTCCCACCGAGAAGTTGGGCCCGACACGCTTGGAGTGTTGTCAAATGTTACATCCGAGGTGTTAGGTTGCCTTAGGTTAGGTTATATGACGTTATAGAGGCATATAATGTACCCACCGAAAAGTTGGTCCGACACGCCTGGATTGTTGTCAAATATTACATCCGAGGTGCTAGGTTGCCTTAGGTTAGGATATACAACGTTATAGACGCATATAATGTTCCCACCGAGAAGTAGGGTCCGACACACATGGAATGTTGTCAAATGTTACATCCGAGGTGTTTGGTTGCCTTAGGTTAGGCTGTATGTCTTTATAGACGCATATAATGTTCCCACCGAGAAGTAGGTCCGATACGCCTGGATTGTTATCAAATATTACATCCGAGATGTTAGGTTGCCTTAGGTTAGAATATACAACGTTATTGACGCATATAATGCTCCCACCGAGAAGTAGGGTCCGACACACCTGGAATGTTGTCAAATGTTACATCCGAGGTGTTAGGTTAACTTTGGTTGGGATGTATAACGTTATAGACGTATACAATGTTCCGACTGAAAAGTAGGGTCCGACTCGCCAGAAATGTTGTCAAATGTTACATCCGAGGTGTTAGGTTGCCTTAGGTTAGGTTATATCACGTTGTAGACGCATTTAATGAACCCACCGAGAAGTAGGACCCGACACGCTTGGAATATTGTCAAATGTTACATCCGATGTGTTAGGTTGCCTTAGGTTAGGATATACAACGTTATAGACGCATATAATGTTCCCACCGAGAAGTAGGGTCCGACACACCTGGAATGTTGTCAAATGTTACATCCGAGGTGTTTGGTTGCCTTAGGTTAGGCTGTATGTCTTTATAGACGCATATAATGTTCCCACCGAGAAGTAGGTCCGATACGCCTGGATTGTTATCAAATATTACATCCGAGATGTTAGGTTGCCTTAGGTTAGAATATACAACGTTATTGACGCATATAATGTTCCCACCGAGAAGTAGGGTCCGACACACCTGGAATGTTGTCAAATGTTACATCCGAGGTGTTAGGTTAACTTTGGTTGGGATGTATAACGTTATAGACGTATACAATGTTCCGACTGAAAAGTAGGGTCCGACTCGCCAGAAATGTTGTCAAATGTTACATCCGAGGTGTTAGGTTGCCTTAGGTTAGGTTATATCACGTTATAGACGCATTTAATGAACCCACCGAGAAGTAGGACCCGACACGCTTGGAATATTGTCAAATGTTACATCCGATGTGTTAGGTTGCCTTAGGTTAGGATATACAACGTTATAGACGCATATAATGTTCCCACCGAGAAGTAGGGTTCGACACATATGGAATCTTGTCAAATATTACATCCGAGGTGTTAGGTTGCCTTAGGTTAGGTTATATGACGTTATAGACGCATATAATGTTCCCACAGAGAAGTAGGGCCCGACACGCTTGGAATATTGTCAAATGTTACATCCGATGTGTTAGGTTGCCTTAGGTTAGGTTATATGACGTTATAGACGCATATAATGTTCCCACCGAGAAGTAGGTCCGACATGCCAGGAATATTGATAAATATTACATCCGAGATGTTAGGTTGCCTTAGGTTAGGATATATAACGTTATAGACGTATATACTGTTCCCACCGAGAAGTAGGGTCCGACACACGTGAAATGTTGTCATATGTTTCATCCTACGTGTTAGGTTGCCTTAGGTTAGGATATATAACGTTATAGACTTATATAATGTTCCCACCGAGAAGTAGGGCCCGACACGCTTGGAGTGTTGTCAAATGTTACATCCGAGGTGTTAGGTTGCCTTAGGTTAGGTTATATGACGTTATAGAGGCATATAATGTTCCCACCGAGAAGTAGGTCCGACACGCCTGGATTGTTGTCAAATATTACATCCGAGGTGCTAGGTTGCCTTAGGTTAGGATATACAACGTTATAGACGCATATAATGTTCCCACCGAGAAGTTGGGCCCGACACGCTTGGAGTGTTGTCAAATGTTACATCCGAGGTGTTAGGTTGCCTTAGGTTAGGTTATATGACGTTATAGAGGCATATAATGTACCCACCGAAAAGTTGGTCCGACACGCCTGGATTGTTGTCAAATATTACATCCGAGGTGCTAGGTTGCCTTAGGTTAGGATATACAACGTTATAGACGCATATAATGTTCCCACCGAGAAGTAGGGTCCGACACACCTGGAATGTTGTCAAATGTTACATCCGAGGTGTTTGGTTGCCTTAGGTTAGGCTGTATGTCTTTATAGACGCATATAATGTTCCCACCGAGAAGTAGGTCCGATACGCCTGGATTGTTATCAAATATTACATCCGAGATGTTAGGTTGCCTTAGGTTAGAATATACAACGTTATTGACGCATATAATGTTCACACCGAGAAGTAGGGTCCGACACACCTGGAATGTTGTCAAATGTTACATCCGAGGTGTTAGGTTAACTTTGGTTGGGATGTATAACGTTATAGACGTATACAATGTTCCGACTGAAAAGTAGGGTCCGACTCGCCAGAAATGTTGTCAAATGTTACATCCGAGGTGTTAGGTTGCCTTAGGTTAGGTTATATCACGTTGTAGACGCATTTAATGAACCCACCGAGAAGTAGGACCCGACACGCTTGGAATATTGTCAAATGTTACATCCGATGTGTTAGGTTGCCTTAGGTTAGGATATACAACGTTATAGACGCATATAATGTTCCCACCGAGAAGTAGGGTTCGACACATATGGAATCTTGTCAAATATTACATCCGAGGTGTTAGGTTGCCTTAGGTTAGGTTATATGACGTTATAGACGCATATAATGTTCCCACCGAGAAGTAGGTCCGACATGCCAGGAATATTGACAAATATTACATCCGAGTTGTTACTTTGCCTTATTCTACGATATACAGCGTTATAGACGCATACGATGTTCCCACCGAGATGTAGGGTCCGACAGGCTTGGAATGTTGACAAATATTACATTCGTGGAGTTAGGTTGCCTTAGGTTAGGATATACAACGTTATAGACGCATATAATATTCCCACCGAGAAGTAGGGTCCGACACACCTGCAATGTTGTCAAATGTTACATCCGAGGTGTTAGGTTGCCTTAGGTTAGGATATATAACGTTATAGACGGATATAATGTTCCCACTGAGAAGTAGGTTCCGACTCGCCAGTAATGTTGTCAAATGTTACATCCGAGGTGTTAGGTTGCCTTAGGTTAGGATATATAACGTTATAGACGCATACAATGTTCCCACCGAGAAGCCGGGCCCGACAGGTTTGGAATGTTGGCAAATATTATATCCGAGTAGTTAGGTTGCCTTAGGTTAGGATATACAACGTTATAGACTTACATAATGTTCCCACCCAGAAGTAGGTCCGACATGCCAGGAATATTGACAAATATTACATCCGAGTTGTTACTTTGCCTTATTATACGATATACAGCGTTATAGACGCATACGATGTTCCCACCGAGATGTAGGGTCCGACAGGCTTGGAATGTTGACAAATATTACATTCGTGGAGTTAGGTTCCTTAGGTTATGATATACAACGTTATAGACGCATATAATATTCCCACTGAGAAGTAGGTTCCGACTCGCCAGGAATGTTGTCAAATGTTACATCCGAGGTGCTAGGTTGCGTTAGGTTAGGATATAAAACGTTATAGACGGATATACTGTTCCCACCGTGAAGTCGGGTCCGACACACCAGGAATATTGACAAATATTACATCCGAGTTGTTAGGTTGCCTTGTTTTACGATATACAGCGTTATAGACGCATACAATGTTCCCACCGAGAAGTAGGTCCGACACGCCTGGATTGTTGTCAAATATTACATCCGAAGTGTTTGGTTGCCTTAGGTTAGGATATATAACGTTATAGACGCATATAATGTTCCCACCGAGAAGTAGGGTCCGACACATATGGAATCTTGTCAAGTGTTACATCCGAGGTGTTAGGTTGCCTTAGGTTAATATATATAACGTTACAGACTCATATAAAGTTCCCACCGAGAAGTAGGGTTCGACTCGCCAGAAATGTTGTCAAATGTTACATCCGAGGTGTTTGGTTGCCTTAGGTTAGGTTATATGACGTTATAGACGCATATAATGTTCCAACCGAGAAGTAGGTCCGACACGCCTGGATTGTTTTCAAATATTACATCCGAGATGTTAGGTTGCCTTAGGTTAGGATATACAACGTTATAGACGCATATAATGTTCCCACCGAGAAATAGGGTCCGACTCGCCAGAAATGTTGTCAAATATTACATCCGAGGTGTTAGGTTGCCTTAGGTTAGGTTATATGACGTTATAGACGCATATAATGTTCCCACCGAGACGTAGGTCCGACACGCCTGGATTGTTGTGAAATATTACATCCGAGATGTTAGGTTGCTTTAGGTTAGGATATATAACGTTATAGACGTATATACTGTTCCCACCGAGAAGTAGGGTCCGACACACGTGAAATGTTGTCATATGTTTCATCCTACGTGTTAGGTTGCCTTAGGTTAGGATATATAACGTTATAGACTTATATAATGTTCCCACCGAGAAGTAGGGCCCGACACGCTTGGAGTGTTGTCAAATGTTACATCCGAGGTGTTAGGTTGCCTTAGGTTAGGTTATATGACGTTATAGAGGCATATAATGTTCCCACCGAGAAGTAGGTCCGACACGCCTGGATTGTTGTCAAATATTACATCCGAGGTGCTAGGTTGCCTTAGGCTAGGATATACAACGTTATAGACGCATATAATGTTCCCACCGAGAAGTTGGGCCCGACACGCTTGGAGTGTTGTCAAATGTTACATCCGAGGTGTTAGGTTGCCTTAGGTTAGGTTATATGACGTTATAGAGGCATATAATGTACCCACCGAAAAGTTGGTCCGACACGCCTGGATTGTTGTCAAATATTACATCCGAGGTGCTAGGTTGCCTTAGGTTAGGATATACAACGTTATAGACGCATATAATGTTCCCACCGAGAAGTAGGGTCCGACACACCTGGAATGTTGTCAAATGTTACATCCGAGGTGTTAGGTTAACTTTGGTTGGGATGTATAACGTTATAGACGTATACAATGTTCCGACTGAAAAGTAGGGTCCGACTCGCCAGAAATGTTGTCAAATGTTACATCCGAGGTGTTAGGTTGCCTTAGGTTAGGTTATATCACGTTATAGACGCATTTAATGAACCCACCGAGAAGTAGGACCCGACACGCTTGGAATATTGTCAAATGTTACATCCGATGTGTTAGGTTGCCTTAGGTTAGGATATACAACGTTATAGACGCATATAATGTTCCCACCGAGAAGTAGGGTCCGACACACCTGCAATGTTGTCAAATGTTACATCCGAGGTGTTAGGTTGCCTTAGGTTAGGATATATAACGTTATAGACGGATATAATGTTCCCACTGAGAAGTAGGTTCCGACTCGCCAGTAATGTTGTCAAATGTTACATCCGAGGTGCTAGGTTGCGTTAGGTTAGAATATAAAACGTTAAAGACGGATATACTGTTCCCACCGTGAAGTCGGGTCCGACACACCAGGAATATTGACAAATATTACATCCGAGTTGTTAGGTTGCCTTATTTTACGATATACAGCGTTATAGACGCATACAATGTTCCCACCGAGAAGTAGGATCCGACAGGTTTGGAATGTTGGCAAATATTACATCCGAGGAGTTAGGTTGCCTTAGGTTAGGATATACAACGTTATAGACGCATATAATGTTCCCACCGAGAAATAGGGTCCGACTCGCCAGAAATGTTGTCAAATATTACATCCGAGGTGTTAGGTTGCCTTAGGTTAGGTTATATGACGTTATACACGCATATAATGTTCCCACCGAGACGTAGGTCCGACACGCCTGGATTGTTGTGAAATATTACATCCGAGATGTTAGGTTGCCTTAGGTTAGGATATATAACGTTATAGACGTATATACTGTTCCCACCGAGAAATAGGGTCCGACACACGTGAAATGTTGTCATATGTTTCATCCTACGTGTTAGGTTGCCTTAGGTTAGGATATATAACGTTATAGACTTATATAATGATCCCACCGAGAAGTAGGGCCCGACACGCTTGGAGTGTTGTTAAATGTTACATCCGAGGTGTTAGGTTGCCTTAGGTTAGGTTATACGACGTTATAGAGGCATATAATGTTCCCACCGAGAAGTAGGTCCGACACGCCTGGATTGTTGTCAAATATTACATCCGAGGTGCTAGGTTGCCTTAGGTTAGGATATACAACGTTATAGACGCATATAATGTTCCCACCGAGAAGTAGGTCCCGACACGCTTGGAGTGTTGTCAAATGTTACATCCGAGGTGTTAGGTTGCCTTAGGTTAGGTTATATGACGTTATAGAGGCATATAATGTACCCACCGAGAAGTAGGTCCGACACGCCTGGATTGTTGTCAAATATTACATCCGAGGTGCTAGGTTGCCTTAGGTTAGGATATACAACGTTATAGACCCATATAATGTTCCCACCGAGAAGTAGGGTCCGACACACCTGGAATGTTGTCAAATGATACATCCGAGGTGTTTAGTTGCCTTAGGTTAGGTTATATGACATTATAGACGCATATAATTTTCCCACCCAGAAGTAGGTTCGACACGCCTGGATTGTTGTCAAATATTACATCCGAGATGTTAGGTTGCCTTAGGTTAGGACATACAAGGTTATTGAAGCATATAATGTTCCCACCGAGGAGTAGGGTCTGACACACCTGGAATGTTGTCAAATGTTACATCCGAGGTGTTAGGTTAACTTAGGTTGGGATGTATAACGTTATAGACGTATACAATGTTCCGACCGAGAAGTAGGGTCCGACTCGCCAGGAATGTTGTCAAATGTTACATCTGAGGTGTTAGGTTGCCTTAGGTTAGGATATATAACGTTATAGACGCATATAATGTTCCCACCGGGAAGTAGGGCCCGATACGCTTGGAATGTTGTCAAATGTAACATCCGAGGTGTTAGGTTGCCTTATGTTAGGTTATATGAAGTTATAGACGCATATAATGTTCGCACCGTTAAGTAGGGTCCGACACACCAGGAATATTGACAACTATTACATCCGAGTTGTTAGGTTGCCTTATTTTACGATATACAGCGTTATAGACGCATACAATGTTCCCACCGAGAAGTAGGGCCCGACAGGTTTGGAATGTTGGCAAATATTACATCCGAGGAGTTAGGTTGCCTTAGGTTAGGATATACAACGTTATAGACGCATATAATGTTCCCACCGAGATGTAGGGTCCGACTCGCTAGGAATGTTGTCAAATGTTACATCCGAGGTGCTCGGTTGCCTTAGGTTAGGATATATAACGCTATAGACGCATACAATGTTCCCACCGAGAAGTAGGGCCTTTCAGGTTTGGAATGTTGGCAAATATTACATCCGAGGAGTTAGGTTGCCTTAGGTTAGGATATACAACGTTATAGACGCATATAAGGTTCCCACCGAGAAGTAGGGTCCGACACGCCAGGAATATTGTCAAATATTACATCCGAGTTATTAGGTTGCCTTTGGATAGGATATATAACGTTATAGACGCATTTAATGTTCCGACCGAGAAGTAGGGTCCGACTCGCCAGGAATGTTGTCAAATGTTACATCCGAGGTGCTAGGTTCCCTTAGGTTAGGATATATAACGTTATAGACTTATATAATGTTCCCACCGAGAAGTAGGGCCCGACACGCTTGGAGTGTAGGCAAATGTTACATCCGAGGTGTTAGGTTGCCTTAGGTTAGGATATATAACGTTATAGACGCATACAATGTTCCCACCGAGAAGCAGGGCCCGACAGGTTTGGAATGTTGGCAAATATTATATCCGAGTAGTTAGGTTGCCTTAGGTTAGGATATACAACGTTATAGACTTACATAATGTTCCCACCCAGAAGTAGGTCCGACATGCCAGGAATATTGACAAATATTACATCCGAGTTGTTACTTTGCCTTATTATACGATATACAGCGTTATAGACGCATACGATGTTCCCACCGAGATGTAGGGTCCGACAGGCTTGGAATGTTGACAAATATTACATTCGTGGAGTTAGGTTGCCTTAGGTTATGATATACAACGTTATAGACGCATATAATATTCCCACCGAGAAGTAGGGTCCGACACAACAGGAATATTGACAAATATTACATCCGAGTTGTTAGGTTGCCTTAGGTTAGGATATATAACGTTATAGACGCATATAATATTCCCACTGAGAAGTAGGTTCCGACTCGCCAGGAATGTTGTCAAATGTTACATCCGAGGTGCTAGGTTGCGTTAGGTTAGGATATAAAACGTTATAGACGGATATACTGTTCCCACCGTGAAGTCGGGTCCGACACACCAGGAATATTGACAAATATTACATCCGAGTTGTTAGGTTGCCTTGTTTTACGATATACAGCGTTATAGACGCATACAATGTTCCCACCGAGAAGTAGGTCTGACACGCCTGGATTGTTGTCAAATATTACATCCGAAGTGTTTGGTTGCCTTAGGTTAGGATATATAACGTTATAGACGCATATAATGTTCCCACCGAGAAGTAGGGTCCGACACATATGGAATCTTGTCAAGTGTTACATCCGAGGTGTTAGGTTGCCTTAGGTTAATATATATAACGTTACAGACTCATATAAAGTTCCCACCGAGAAGTAGGGTTCGACTCGCCAGAAATGTTGTCAAATGTTACATCCGAGGTGTTTGGTTGCCTTAGGTTAGGTTATATGACGTTATAGACGCATATAATGTTCCAACCGGGAAGTAGGTCCGACACGCCTGGATTGTTGTCAAATATTACATCCGAGATGTTAGGTTGTCTTAGGTTAGGATATATAACGTTATAGACGTATATACTGTTCCCACCGTGAAGTAGGGTCCGACACAACAGGAATATTGACAAATATTACATCCGAGTTGTTAGGTTGCCTTAGGTTAGGTTATATGACGTTATAGACGCATATAATGTTCCAACCGAGAAGTAGGTCCGACACGCCTGGATTGTTGTCAAATATTACATCCGAGATGTTAGGTTGTCTTAGGTTAGGATATATAACGTTATAGACGTATATACTGTTCCCACCGTGAAGTAGGGTCCGACACAACAGGAATATTGACAAATATTACATCCGAGATGTTAGGTTGCCTTAGGTTAGGATATACAACGTTATAGACGCATATAATGTTCCCACCGAGAAATAGGGTCCGACTCGCCAGAAATGTTGTCAAATATTACATCCGAGGTGTTTGGTTGCCTTAGGTTAGGTTATATGACGTTATAGACGTATATAATGTTCCCACCGAGAAGTAGGACCGACACGCCTGGATTGTTGGCAAATATTACATCCGAGATGTTAGGTTGCCTTAGGTTAGGATGTATAACGTTATAGACTTATATAATGTTCCCACCGAGAATTAGGGCCCGACACGCTTGGAGTGTTGTCATATGTTACATCCGAGGTGTTAGGTTGCCTTAGGTTAGGTTATATGACGTTATAGAGGCATATAATGTTCCCACTGAGAAGTAGGTTCCGACTCGCCAGGAATGTTGTCAAATGTTACATCCGAGGTGCTAGGTTGCGTTAGGTTAGGATATAAAACGTTAAAGACGGATATACTGTTCCCACCGTGAAGTCGGGTCCGACACACCAGGAATATTGACAAATATTACATCCGAGTTGTTAGGTTGCCTTATTTTACGATATACAGCGTTATAGACGCATACAATGTTCCCACCGAGAAGTAGGATCCGACAGGTTTGGAATGTTGGCAAATATTACATCCGAGGAATTAGGTTGCCTTAGGTTAGGATATACAACGTTATAGACGCATATAATGTTCCCACCGAGAAGTAGGGTCCGACTCGCCAGAAATGTTGTCAAATGTTACATCCGAGGTGTTAGGTTGCCTTAGGTTAGGTTATATGACGTTATAGACGCATATAATGTTCCCACCGAGAAGTAGGTCCGACACGCCTGGATTGTTGTGAAATATTACATCCGAGATGTTCGGTTGCCTTAGGTTAGGATATATAACGTTATAGACGTATATACTGTTCCGTCCGAGAAGTAGGGTCCGACACACGTGGAATGTTGTCATATGTTTCATCCTAGGTGTTAGGTTGCCTTAGGTTAGGATATATAACGTTATAGACGCATACAATGTTCCCACCGAGAAGTAGGGCCCGACAGGTTTGGAATGTTGGCAAATATTACATCCGAGATGTTAGGTTGCCTTAGGTTAGGATATATAACGTTATAGACTTATATAATGTTCCCACCGAGAAGTAGGGCCCGACACGCTTGGAGTGTTGTCAAATGTTACATCCGAGGTGTTAGGTTGCCTTAGGTTAGGTTATATGACGTTATAGAGGCATATAATGTTCCCACCGAGAAGTAGGTCCGACACGCGTGGATTGTTGTCAAATATTACATCCGAGGTGCTAGGTTGCCTTAGGTTAGGATATACAACGTTATAGACGCATATAATGTTCCCACCGAGAAGTAGGTTCCGACACACCTGGATTGTTGTCAAATATTACATCCGAGGTGTTTGGTTGCCTTAGGTTAGGATATATAACGTTATAGACGCATATAATGTTCCCACCGAGAAGTAGGGTCCGACACATATGGAATCTTGTCAAGTGTTACATCCGAGGTGTTAGGTTGCCTTAGTTTAATATATATAACGTTATAGACTCATATAAAGTTCCCACCGAGAAGTAGGGTTCGACTCGCCAGAAATGTTGTCAAATGTTACATCCGAGTTGTTTGGTTGCCTTAGGTTAGGTTATATGACGTTATAGACGCATATAATGTTCCAACCGGGAAGTAGGTCCGACACGCCAGGAATATTGACAAATATTACATTCGAGTTTTTACTTTGCCTTATTTTGCGATATACAGCGTTATAGACGCATACAATGTTCCCACCGAGATGTAGGTTCCGACAGGCTTGGAATGTTGACAAATATTACATCCGTGGAGTTAGGTTGCCTTAGGTTAGGATATACAACGTTATAGACGCATATAATGTTCCCACCGAGAAGTAGGGTCCGACACACCTGGAATGTTGTCAAATGTTACATCCGAGGTGTTAGGTTAACTTTGGTTGGGATGTATAACGTTATAGACGTATACAATGTTCCGACTGAAAAGTAGGGTCCGACTCGCCAGAAATGTTGTCAAATGTTACATCCGAGGTGTTAGGTTGCCTTAGGTTAGGTTATATCACGTTATAGACGCATTTAATGAACCCACCGAGAAGTAGGACCCGACACGCTTGGAATATTGTCAAATGTTACATCCGATGTGTTAGGTTGCCTTAGGTTAGGATATACAACGTTATAGACGCATATAATGTTCCCACCGAGAAGTAGGGTTCGACACATATGGAATCTTGTCAAATATTACATCCGAGGTGTTAGGTTGCCTTAGGTTAGGTTATATGACGTTATAGACGCATATAATGTTCCCACAGAGAAGTAGAGCCCGACACGCTTGGAATAATGTCAAATGTTACATCCGATGTGTTAGGTTGCCTTAGGTTAGGTTATATGACGTTATAGACGCATATAATGTTCCCACCGAGAAGTAGGTCCGACATGCCAGGAATATTGACAAATATTACATCCGAGTTGTTACTTTGCCTTATTCTACGATATACAGCGTTATAGACGCATACGATGTTCCCACCGAGATGTAGGGTCCGACAGGCTTGGAATGTTGACAAATATTACATTCGTGGAGTTAGGTTGCCTTAGGTTAGGATATACAACGTTATAGACGCATATAATATTCCCACCGAGAAGTAGGGTCCGACACACCTGCAATGTTGTCAAATGTTACATCCGAGGTGTTAGGTTGCCTTAGGTTAGGATATATAACGTTATAGACGGATATAATGTTCCCACTGAGAAGTAGGTTCCGACTCGCCAGTAATGTTGTCAAATGTTACATCCGAGGTGCTAGGTTGCGTTAGGTTAGAATATAAAACGTTAAAGACGGATATACTGTTCCCACCGTGAAGTCGGGTCCGACACACCAGGAATATTGACAAATATTACATCCGAGTTGTTAGGTTGCCTTATTTTACGATATACAGCGTTATAGACGCATACAATGTTCCCACCGAGAAGTAGGATCCGACAGGTTTGGAATGTTGGCAAATATTACATCCGAGGAGTTAGGTTGCCTTAGGTTAGGATATACAACGTTATAGACGCATATAATGTTCCCACCGAGAAATAGGGTCCGACTCGCCAGAAATGTTGTCAAATATTACATCCGAGGTGTTAGGTTGCCTTAGGTTAGGTTATATGACGTTATAGACGCATATAATGTTCCCACCGAGACGTAGGTCCGACACGCCTGGATTGTTGTGAAATATTACATCCGAGATGTTAGGTTGCCTTAGGTTAGGATATATAACGTTATAGACGTATATACTGTTCCCACCGAGAAATAGGGTCCGACACACGTGAAATGTTGTCATATGTTTCATCCTACGTGTTAGGTTGCCTTAGGTTAGGATATATAACGTTATAGACTTATATAATGATCCCACCGAGAAGTAGGGCCCGACACGCTTGGAGTATTGTTAAATGTTACATCCGAGGTGTTAGGTTGCCTTAGGTTAGGTTATACGACGTTACAGAGGCATATAATGTTCCCACCGAGAAGTAGGTCCGACACGCCTGGATTGTTGTCAAATATTACATCCGAGGTGCTAGGTTGCCTTAGGTTAGGATATACAACGTTATAGACGCATATAATGTTCCCACCGAGAAGTAGGTCCCGACACGCTTGGAGTGTTGTCAAATGTTACATCCGAGGTGTTAGGTTGCCTTAGGTTAGGTTATATGACGTTATAGAGGCATATAATGTACCCACCGAGAAGTAGGTCCGACACGCCTGGATTGTTGTCAAATATTACATCCGAGGTGCTAGGTTGCCTTAGGTTAGGATATACAACGTTATAGACCCATATAATGTTCCCACCGAGAAGTAGGGTCCGACACACCTGGAATGTTGTCAAATGATACATCCGAGGTGTTTAGTTGCCTTAGGTTAGGTTATATGACATTATAGAGGCATATAATTTTCCCACCCAGAAGTAGGTTCGACACGCCTGGATTGTTGTCAAATATTACATCCGAGATGTTAGGTTGCCTTAGGTTAGGACATACAAGGTTATTGAAGCATATAATGTTCCCACCGAGGAGTAGGGTCTGACACACCTGGAATGTTGTCAAATGTTACATCCGAGGTGTTAGGTTAACTTAGGTTGGGATGTATAACGTTATAGACGTATACAATGTTCCGACCGAGAAGTAGGGTCCGACTCGCCAGGAATGTTGTCAAATGTTACATCTGAGGTGTTAGGTTGCCTTAGGTTAGGATATATAACGTTATAGACGCATATAATGTTCCCACCAGGAAGTAGGGCCCGATACGCTTGGAATGTTGTCAAATGTAACATCCGAGGTGTTAGGTTGCCTTATGTTAGGTTATATGAAGTTATAGACGCATATAATGTTCGCACCGTTAAGTAGGGTCCGACACACCAGGAATATTGACAACTATTACATCCGAGTTGTTAGGTTGCCTTATTTTACGATATACAGCGTTATAGACGCATACAATGTTCCCACCGAGAAGTAGGGCCCGACAGGTTTGGAATGTTGGCAAATATTACATCCGAGGAGTTAGGTTGCCTTAGGTTAGGATATACAACGTTATAGACGCATATAATGTTCCCACCGAGATGTAGGGTCCGACTCGCTAGGAATGTTGTCAAATGTTACATCCGAGGTGCTCGGTTGCCTTAGGTTAGGATATATAACGCTATAGACGCATACAATGTTCCCACCGAGAAGTAGGGCCTTTCAGGTTTGGAATGTTGGCAAATATTACATCCGAGGAGTTAGGTTGCCTTAGGTTAGGATATACAACGTTATAGACGCATATAAGGTTCCCACCGAGAAGTAGGGTCCGACACGCCAGGAATATTGTCAAATATTACATCCGAGTTATTAGGTTGCCTTTGGATAGGATATATAACGTTATAGACGCATTTAATGTTCCGACCGAGAAGTAGGGTCCGACTCGCCAGGAATGTTGTCAAATGTTACATCCGAGGTGCTAGGTTCCCTTAGGTTAGGATATATAACGTTATAGACTTATATAATGTTCCCACCGAGAAGTAGGGCCCGACACGCTTGGAGTGTAGGCAAATGTTACATCCGAGGTGTTAGGTTGCCTTAGGTTAGGATATATAACGTTATAGACGCATACAATGTTCCCACCGAGAAGCAGGGCCCGACAGGTTTGGAATGTTGGCAAATATTATATCCGAGTAGTTAGGTTGCCTTAGGTTAGGATATACAACGTTATAGACTTACATAATGTTCCCACCCAGAAGTAGGTCCGACATGCCAGGAATATTGACAAATATTACATCCGAGTTGTTACTTTGCCTTATTATACGATATACAGCGTTATAGACGCATACGATGTTCCCACCGAGATGTAGGGTCCGACAGGCTTGGAATGTTGACAAATATTACATTCGTGGAGTTAGGTTGCCTTAGGTTATGATATACAACGTTATAGACGCATATAATATTCCCACCGAGAAGTAGGGTCCGACACAACAGGAATATTGACAAATATTACATCCGAGTTGTTAGGTTGCCTTAGGTTAGGATATATAACGTTATAGACGCATATAATATTCCCACTGAGAAGTAGGTTCCGACTCGCCAGGAATGTTGTCAAATGTTACATCCGAGGTGCTAGGTTGCGTTAGGTTAGGATATAAAACGTTATAGACGGATATACTGTTCCCACCGTGAAGTCGGGTCCGACACACCAGGAATATTGACAAATATTACATCCGAGTTGTTAGGTTGCCTTGTTTTACGATATACAGCGTTATAGACGCATACAATGTTCCCACCGAGAAGTAGGTCCGACACGCCTGGATTGTTGTCAAATATTACATCCGAAGTGTTTGGTTGCCTTAGGTTAGGATATATAACGTTATAGACGCATATAATGTTCCCACCGAGAAGTAGGGTCCGACACATATGGAATCTTGTCAAGTGTTACATCCGAGGTGTTAGGTTGCCTTAGGTTAATATATATAACGTTACAGACTCATATAAAGTTCCCACCGAGAAGTAGGGTTCGACTCGCCAGAAATGTTGTCAAATGTTACATCCGAGGTGTTTGGTTGCCTTAGGTTAGGTTATATGACGTTATAGACGCATATAATGTTCCAACCGGGAAGTAGGTCCGACACGCCTGGATTGTTGTCAAATATTACATCCGAGATGTTAGGTTGTCTTAGGTTAGGATATATAACGTTATAGACGTATATACTGTTCCCACCGTGAAGTAGGGTCCGACACAACAGGAATATTGACAAATATTACATCCGAGTTGTTAGGTTGCCTTAGGTTAGGTTATATGACGTTATAGACGCATATAATGTTCCAACCGAGAAGTAGGTCCGACACGCCTGGATTGTTGTCAAATATTACATCCGAGATGTTAGGTTGTCTTAGGTTAGGATATATAACGTTATAGACGTATATACTGTTCCCACCGTGAAGTAGGGTCCGACACAACAGGAATATTGACAAATATTACATCCGAGATGTTAGGTTGCCTTAGGTTAGGATATACAACGTTATAGACGCATATAATGTTCCCACCGAGAAATAGGGTCCGACTCGCCAGAAATGTTGTCAAATATTACATCCGAGGTGTTTGGTTGCCTTAGGTCAGGTTATATGACGTTATAGACGTATATAATGTTCCCACCGAGAAGTAGGACCGACACGCCTGGATTGTTGGCAAATATTACATCCGAGATGTTAGGTTGCCTTAGGTTAGGATGTATAACGTTATAGACTTATATAATGTTCCCACCGAGAAGTAGGGCCCGACACGCTTGGAGTGTTGTCATATGTTACATCCGAGGTGTTAGGTTGCCTTAGGTTAGGTTATATGACGTTATAGAGGCATATAATGTTCCCACTGAGAAGTAGGTTCCGACTCGCCAGGAATGTTGTCAAATGTTACATCCGAGGTGCTAGGTTGCGTTAGGTTAGGATATAAAACGTTAAAGACGGATATACTGTTCCCACCGTGAAGTCGGGTCCGACACACCAGGAATATTGACAAATATTACATCCGAGTTGTTAGGTTGCCTTATTTTACGATATACAGCGTTATAGACGCATACAATGTTCCCACCGAGAAGTAGGATCCGACAGGTTTGGAATGTTGGCAAATATTACATCCGAGGAGTTAGGTTGCCTTAGGTTAGGATATACAACGTTATAGACGCATATAATGTTCCCACCGAGAAATAGGGTCCGACTCGCCAGAAATGTTGTCAAATATTACATCCGAGGTGTTAGGTTGCCTTAGGTTAGGTTATATGACGTTATAGACGCATATAATGTTCCCACCGAGACGTAGGTCCGACACGCCTGGATTGTTGTGAAATATTACATCCGAGATGTTAGGTTGCCTTAGGTTAGGATATATAACGTTATAGACGTATATACTGTTCCCACCGAGAAATAGGGTCCGACACACGTGAAATGTTGTCATATGTTTCATCCTACGTGTTAGGTTGCCTTAGGTTAGGATATATAACGTTATAGACTTATATAATGATCCCACCGAGAAGTAGGGCCCGACACGCTTGGAGTATTGTTAAATGTTACATCCGAGGTGTTAGGTTGCCTTAGGTTAGGTTATACGACGTTACAGAGGCATATAATGTTCCCACCGAGAAGTAGGTCCGACACGCCTGGATTGTTGTCAAATATTACATCCGAGGTGCTAGGTTGCCTTAGGTTAGGATATACAACGTTATAGACGCATATAATGTTCCCACCGAGAAGTAGGTCCCGACACGCTTGGAGTGTTGTCAAATGTTACATCCGAGGTGTTAGGTTGCCTTAGGTTAGGTTATATGACGTTATAGAGGCATATAATGTACCCACCGAGAAGTAGGTCCGACACGCCTGGATTGTTGTCAAATATTACATCCGAGGTGCTAGGTTGCCTTAGGTTAGGATATACAACGTTATAGACCCATATAATGTTCCCACCGAGAAGTAGGGTCCGACACACCTGGAATGTTGTCAAATGATACATCCGAGGTGTTTAGTTGCCTTAGGTTAGGTTATATGACATTATAGAGGCATATAATTTTCCCACCCAGAAGTAGGTTCGACACGCCTGGATTGTTGTCAAATATTACATCCGAGATGTTAGGTTGCCTTAGGTTAGGACATACAAGGTTATTGAAGCATATAATGTTCCCACCGAGGAGTAGGGTCTGACACACCTGGAATGTTGTCAAATGTTACATCCGAGGTGTTAGGTTAACTTAGGTTGGGATGTATAACGTTATAGACGTATACAATGTTCCGACCGAGAAGTAGGGTCCGACTCGCCAGGAATGTTGTCAAATGTTACATCTGAGGTGTTAGGTTGCCTTAGGTTAGGATATATAACGTTATAGACGCATATAATGTTCCCACCAGGAAGTAGGGCCCGATACGCTTGGAATGTTGTCAAATGTAACATCCGAGGTGTTAGGTTGCCTTATGTTAGGTTATATGAAGTTATAGACGCATATAATGTTCGCACCGTTAAGTAGGGTCCGACACACCAGGAATATTGACAACTATTACATCCGAGTTGTTAGGTTGCCTTATTTTACGATATACAGCGTTATAGACGCATACAATGTTCCCACCGAGAAGTAGGGCCCGACAGGTTTGGAATGTTGGCAAATATTACATCCGAGGAGTTAGGTTGCCTTAGGTTAGGATATACAACGTTATAGACGCATATAACGTTCCCACCGAGATGTAGGGTCCGACTCGCTAGGAATGTTGTCAAATGTTACATCCGAGGTGCTCGGTTGCCTTAGGTTAGGATATATAACGCTATAGACGCATACAATGTTCCCACCGAGAAGTAGGGCCTTTCAGGTTTGGAATGTTGGCAAATATTACATCCGAGGAGTTAGGTTGCCTTAGGTTAGGATATACAACGTTATAGACGCATATAAGGTTCCCACCGAGAAGTAGGGTCCGACACGCCAGGAATATTGTCAAATATTACATCCGAGTTATTAGGTTGCCTTTGGATAGGATATATAACGTTATAGACGCATTTAATGTTCCGACCGAGAAGTAGGGTCCGACTCGCCAGGAATGTTGTCAAATGTTACATCCGAGGTGCTAGGTTCCCTTAGGTTAGGATATATAACGTTATAGACTTATATAATGTTCCCACCGAGAAGTAGGGCCCGACACGCTTGGAGTGTAGGCAAATGTTACATCCGAGGTGTTAGGTTGCCTTAGGTTAGGATATATAACGTTATAGACGCATACAATGTTCCCACCGAGAAGCAGGGCCCGACAGGTTTGGAATGTTGGCAAATATTATATCCGAGTAGTTAGGTTGCCTTAGGTTAGGATATACAACGTTATAGACTTACATAATGTTCCCACCCAGAAGTAGGTCCGACATGCCAGGAATATTGACAAATATTACATCCGAGTTGTTACTTTGCCTTATTATACGATATACAGCGTTATAGACGCATACGATGTTCCCACCGAGATGTAGGGTCCGACAGGCTTGGAATGTTGACAAATATTACATTCGTGGAGTTAGGTTGCCTTAGGTTATGATATACAACGTTATAGACGCATATAATATTCCCACCGAGAAGTAGGGTCCGACACAACAGGAATATTGACAAATATTACATCCGAGTTGTTAGGTTGCCTTAGGTTAGGATATATAACGTTATAGACGCATATAATATTCCCACTGAGAAGTAGGTTCCGACTCGCCAGGAATGTTGTCAAATGTTACATCCGAGGTGCTAGGTTGCGTTAGGTTAGGATATAAAACGTTATAGACGGATATACTGTTCCCACCGTGAAGTCGGGTCCGACACACCAGGAATATTGACAAATATTACATCCGAGTTGTTAGGTTGCCTTGTTTTACGATATACAGCGTTATAGACGCATACAATGTTCCCACCGAGAAGTAGGTCCGACACGCCTGGATTGTTGTCAAATATTACATCCGAAGTGTTTGGTTGCCTTAGGTTAGGATATATAACGTTATAGACGCATATAATGTTCCCACCGAGAAGTAGGGTCCGACACATATGGAATCTTGTCAAGTGTTACATCCGAGGTGTTAGGTTGCCTTAGGTTAATATATATAACGTTACAGACTCATATAAAGTTCCCACCGAGAAGTAGGGTTCGACTCGCCAGAAATGTTGTCAAATGTTACATCCGAGGTGTTTGGTTGCCTTAGGTTAGGTTATATGACGTTATAGACGCATATAATGTTCCAACCGGGAAGTAGGTCCGACACGCCTGGATTGTTGTCAAATATTACATCCGAGATGTTAGGTTGTCTTAGGTTAGGATATATAACGTTATAGACGTATATACTGTTCCCACCGTGAAGTAGGGTCCGACACAACAGGAATATTGACAAATATTACATCCGAGTTGTTAGGTTGCCTTAGGTTAGGTTATATGACGTTATAGACGCATATAATGTTCCAACCGAGAAGTAGGTCCGACACGCCTGGATTGTTGTCAAATATTACATCCGAGATGTTAGGTTGTCTTAGGTTAGGATATATAACGTTATAGACGTATATACTGTTCCCACCGTGAAGTAGGGTCCGACACAACAGGAATATTGACAAATATTACATCCGAGATGTTAGGTTGCCTTAGGTTAGGATATACAACGTTATAGACGCATATAATGTTCCCACCGAGAAATAGGGTCCGACTCGCCAGAAATGTTGTCAAATATTACATCCGAGGTGTTTGGTTGCCTTAGGTCAGGTTATATGACGTTATAGACGTATATAATGTTCCCACCGAGAAGTAGGACCGACACGCCTGGATTGTTGGCAAATATTACATCCGAGATGTTAGGTTGCCTTAGGTTAGGATGTATAACGTTATAGACTTATATAATGTTCCCACCGAGAAGTAGGGCCCGACACGCTTGGAGTGTTGTCATATGTTACATCCGAGGTGTTAGGTTGCCTTAGGTTAGGTTATATGACGTTATAGAGGCATATAATGTTCCCACTGAGAAGTAGGTTCCGACTCGCCAGGAATGTTGTCAAATGTTACATCCGAGGTGCTAGGTTGCGTTAGGTTAGGATATAAAACGTTAAAGACGGATATACTGTTCCCACCGTGAAGTCGGGTCCGACACACCAGGAATATTGACAAATATTACATCCGAGTTGTTAGGTTGCCTTATTTTACGATATACAGCGTTATAGACGCATACAATGTTCCCACCGAGAAGTAGGATCCGACAGGTTTGGAATGTTGGCAAATATTACATCCGAGGAATTAGGTTGCCTTAGGTTAGGATATACAACGTTATAGACGCATATAATGTTCCCACCGAGAAGTAGGGTCCGACTCGCCAGAAATGTTGTCAAATGTTACATCCGAGGTGTTAGGTTGCCTTAGGTTAGGTTATATGACGTTATAGACGCATATAATGTTCCCACCGAGAAGTAGGTCCGACACGCCTGGATTGTTGTGAAATATTACATCCGAGATGTTCGGTTGCCTTAGGTTAGGATATATAACGTTATAGACGTATATACTGTTCCGTCCGAGAAGTAGGGTCCGACACACGTGGAATGTTGTCATATGTTTCATCCTAGGTGTTAGGTTGCCTTAGGTTAGGATATATAACGTTATAGACGCATACAATGTTCGCACCGAGAAGTAGGGCCCGACAGGTTTGGAATGTTGGCAAATATTACATCCGAGATGTTAGGTTGCCTTAGGTTAGGATATATAACGTTATAGACTTATATAATGTTCCCACCGAGAAGTAGGGCCCGACACGCTTGGAGTGTTGTCAAATGTTACATCCGAGGTGTTAGGTTGCCTTAGGTTAGGTTATATGACGTTATAGAGGCATATAATGTTCCCACCGAGAAGTAGGTCCGACACGCCTGGATTGTTGTCAAATATTACATCCGAGGTGCTAGGTTGCCTTAGGTTAGGATATACAACGTTATAGACGCATATAAGGTTCCCACCGAGATGTAGGGTCTGACACGCCAGGAATATTGTCAAATCTTACATCCGAGTTATTAGGTTGCCTTAGGATAGGATATATAACGTTATAGACGCATTTTATGTTCCCACCGAGAAGTAGGGTCCGACTCGCCAGGAATGTTGTCAAATGTTACATCCGAGGTGTTTGGTTGCCTTAGGTTAGGCTGTATGACTTTATAGACGCATGTAATGTTCCCACCGAGAAGTAGGTCCGATACGCCTGGATTGTTGTCAAATATTACATCCGAGATGTTAGGTTGCCTTAGGTTAGGATATACAACGTTATTGACGCATATAATGTTCCGACTGAGAAGTAGGGTCCGACTCGCCAGAAATGTTGTCAAATGTTACATCCGAGGTGTTAAGTTGCCTTAGGTTAGGTATATGACGTTATAGACGCAATTAATGTTTCCACCGAGAAGTAGGGCCCGACACGCTTGGAATATTGTCAAATGTTACATCCGATGTGTTAGGTTGCCTTAGGTTAGGTTATATGACGTTATAGACGCATATAGTGTTCCCACCGAGAAGTAGGGTTCGACACATATGGAATCTTGTCAAACATTACATCCGACGTGTTAGGTTGCCTTAGGTTAGGTTATATGACGTTATAGACGCATATAATGTTCGCACCGTGAAGTAGGGTCCGACACACCAGGAATATTGACAACTATTACATCCTAGTTGTTAGGTTGCCTTATTTTACGATATACAGCGATATAGACGCATACAATGTTCCCACCGAGAAGTAGGGCCCGACAGGTTTGGAATGTTTCGAAATATTACATCCGAGGAGTTAGGTTGCCTTAGGTTAGGATATACAACGTTATAGACGCATATAATGTTCCCACCGAGAAGTAGCGTCCGACCCGCTAGGAATGTTGTCAAATGTTACATCCGAGGTGCTAGGTTGCCTTAGGTTAGGATATATAACGTTATAGACTTATATAATGTTCCCACCGAGAAGTAGGGCCCGACACGCTTGGAGTGTAGGCAAAAGGTTACATCCGAGGTGTTAGGTTGCCTTAGGTTAGGATATACAACGTTATTGACGCATATAATGCTCCCACCGAGAAGTAGGGTCCGACACACGTGGAATGTTGTCAAATGTTACATCCGTGTTGTTAGGTTGCCTTAGGTTAGGTTATATGACGTTATAAACGCATATAATGTTCCCACCGAGAAGCAGGTCCGACACGCCTGGATTGTTGTCAGATATTACATCCGAGGTGCTAGGTTGCCTTAGGTTAGGATATACAACGTTATAGACGCATATAATGTTCCCACCGAGAAGTAGGGTCCGACACACCTGGAATGTTGTCAAATGTTACATCCGAGGTGTTAGGTTGCATTAGGTTAGGATATATAACGTTATAGACGCATACAATGTTCCCACCGAGAAGTAGGGCCCAACAGGTTTGGAATGTTGGCAAATACTACATCCGAGGAGTTAGGTTGCCTTAGGTTAGCATATACAACGTTATAGACGCATATAATGTTCCCACCGAGAAGTAGGTCCGACACGCCTGGATTGTTGTCAAATATTACATCCGAGGTGCTAGGTTGCCTTAGGTTAGGATATACAACGTTATAGACGCATATAATGTTCCCACCGAGAAGTAGGGTCCGACACACCTGGAATGTTGTCAAATGTTACATCCGATGTGTTTGGTTGCCTTAGGTTAGGCTGTATGACTTTATAGACGCATATAATGTTCCCACCGAGAAGTAGGTCCGACTCGCCAGGAATGTTGTCAAATGTTACATCCGAGGTGCTAGGTTCCCTTAGGTTAGGATATATAACGTTATAGACGCATATAATGTTCCCACCGAGAAGTAGGGCCCGACACGCTTGGAATGTTGTCAAATGTTACATCCGAGGTGTTAGGTTGCCTTAGGTTAGGTTATATGACGTTATAGACGCATATAATGTTCCCACCGAGAAGTAGGTCCGACACGCCTGGATTGTTGTCAAATATTACATCCGAGATGTTAGGTTGCCTTATGTTAGGATATATAACGTTATAGACGTATATACTGTTCCCACTGAGAAGTAGGTTCCGACACGCCAGGAATGTTGTCAAATGTTACATCCGAGGTGTTAGGTTGCCTTAGGTTAGTATAGACAACGTTATAGACGCATATAATGTTCCCACCGAGAGGTAGGGTCCGACACACATGGAATCTTGTCAAATATTACATCCGAGGTGTTAGGTTGCCTTAGGTTAGGGTATATAACGTTATAGACGTATATACTGTTCCCACCGTGAAGTAGGGTCCGACACACCAGGAATATTGACAACTATTACATCCGAGTTGTGAGGTTGCCCTATTTTACGATATACAGCGTTATAGACGCATACAGTGTTCCCACCGAGAAGTAGGGTCCGACCGGTTTGGAATGTTGGCAAATATTACATTCGAGCAGTTAGGTTTCCTTAGGTTTGGACATACAACATTATAGACGCATATAATGTTCCCACCGAGAAGTAGGGTCCGACTCGCTAGGAATGTTGTCAAATGTTACATCCGAGGTGCTAGGTTGCCTTAGGTTAGGATATATAACGTTATAGACGCATATAATGTTCCCACCGAGAAGTAGGTCCCGACACGCTTGGAATGTTGTCAAATGTTACATCCGAGGTGTTAGGTTGCCTTAGGTTAGGTTATATGACGTTATAGACGCATATAATGTTCCCACCGAGAAGTAGGTCCGACACGCCTGGATTGTTGTCAAATATTACATCCGAGATGTTAGGTTGCCTTAGGTTAGTATATATAACGTTATAGACGTATATACTGTTCCCACTGAGAAGTAGGTTCCGACCGGTTTGGAATGTTGGCAAATATTACATTCGAGGAGTTAGGTTGCCTTAGGTTAGGACATACAACATTATAGACGCATATAATGTTCCCACCGAGAAGTAGGGTCCGACTCGCTAGGAATGTTGTCAAATGTTACATCCGAGGTGCTAGGTTGCCTTAGGTTAGGATATATAACGTTATAGACGCATATAATGTTCCCACCGAGAAGTAGGGCCCGACACGATTGGAATATTGTCAAATGTTACATCCGAGTTGTTAGGTTGCCTTAGGTTAGGTTATATGACGTTATATACGCATATAATGTACCCACCGAGAAGCAGGTCCGACACGCCTGGATTGTTGTCAGATATTACATCCGAGGTGCTAGGTTACCTTAGGTTAGGATATACAACGTTATAGACGCATATAATGTTCCGACCGAGAAGTAGGGTCCGACTCGCCAGGAATGTTGTCAAATGTTACATCCGAGGTGTTTGGTTGCCTTAGGTTAGGTTATATGACATTATAGACGCATATAATGTTCCCACCGAGAAGTACGGTCCGACACACCTGGAATGTTGTCAAATGTTACATCCGAGGTGTTTGGTTGCCTTAGGTTAGGCTGTATGACTTTATAGACGCATGTAATGTTCCCACCGAGAAGTAGGTCCGATACGCCTGGATTGTTGTCAAATATTACATCCGAGATGTTAGGTTGCCTTAGGTTAGGATATACAACGTTATTGACGCATATAATGTTCCCACCGAGAAGTAGGGTCCGACACAACTGGAATGTTGTCAAATGTTACATCCGAGGTGTTAGGTTAACTTTGGCTGTGATATATAACGTTATAGACGTATACAATGTTCCGACTGAGAAGTAGGGTCCGACTCGCCAGAAATGTTGTCAAATGTTACATCCGAGGTGTTAAGTTGCCTTAGGTTAGGTTATAAGACGTTATAGACGCATTTAATGTTCCCACCGAGGAGTAGGGCCCGACACGCTTGGAATATTGTCAAATGTTACATCCGATGTGTTAGGTTGTTTTAGGTTTGGTTATATGACGTTATAGACGCATATAATGTTCCCACCGAGAAGTAGGGTTCGACACATATGGAATCTTGTCAAACATTACATCCGACGTGATAGGTTGCCTTAGGTTAGGATATACAACGTTATAGACGCATATAATGTTCCCACCGAGAAGTAGGGTCCGACACACCTGGAATGTTGTCAAATGTTACATCCGAGGAGTTTGGTTGCCTTAGGTTAGGTTATATGACATTATAGACGCATATAATGTTCCCACCCAGAAGTAGGTTCGACACGCCTGGATTGTTGTCAAATATTACATCCGAGACGTTAGGTTGCATTAGGTTAGGATATACAAGGTTATTGAAGCATATAATGTTCCCACCGAGAAGTAGGGTGCGACACACCTGGAATGTTGTCAAATGTTACATCCGAGGTGTTAGGTTAACTTAGGTTGGGATGTACAACGTTATAGACGTATACAATGTTCCGACCGAGAAGTAGGGTCCGACTCGCCAGGAATGTTGTCAAATGTTACATCTGAGGTGTTAGCTTGCCTTAGGTTAGGATATATAACGTTATAGACGCATATAATGTTCCCACCGGGAAGTAGGGTCCGACTCGCCAGGAATGTTGTCAAATGTTACATCCGAGGTGTTAGGTTGCATTAGGTTAGGATATATAACGTTATAGACGCATACAATGTTCCCACCGAGAAGTAGGGCCCAACAGGTTTGGAATGTTGGCAAATATTACATCCGAGGAGTTAGGTTGCCTTAGGTTAGCATATACAACGTTATAGACGCATATAATGTTCCCACCGAGAAGTAGGTCCGACACGCCTGGATTGTTGTCAAATATTACATCCGAGGTGCCAGGTTGCCTTAGGTTAGCATATACAACGTTATAGACGCATATAATGTTCCCACCGAGAAGTAGGGTCCGACACACCTGGAATGTTGTCAAATGTTACATCCAAGGTGTTTGGTTGCCTTAGGTTAGGCTGTATGACTTTATAGACGCATATAATGTTCCCACCGAGAAGTAGGTCCGACTCGCCAGGAATGTTGTCAAATGTTACATCCGAGGTGCTAGGTTCCCTTAGGTTAGGATATATAACGTTATAGACGCATATAATGTTCCCACCGAGAAGTAGGTCCCGACACGCTTGGAATGTTGTCAAATGTTACATCCGAGGTGTTAGGTTGCCTTAGGTTAGGTTATATAACGTTATAGACGTATATACTGTTCCCACTGAGAAGTAGGTTCCGACTCGCCAGGAATGTTGTCAAATGTTACATCCGAGGTGTTAGGTTGCCTTAGGTTAGTATAGACAACGTTATAGACGCATATAATGTTCCCACCGAGAAGTAGGGTCCGACACACATGGAATCTTGTCAAATATTACATCCGAGGTGTTAGGTTGCCTTAGGTTAGGATATATAACGTTATAGACGTATATACTGTTCCCACCGTGAAGTAGGGTCCGACACACCAGGAATATTGACAACTACTACATCCTAGTTGTTAGGTTGCCCAATTTTACGATATACAGCGTTATAGACGCATACAATGTTCCCACCGAGAAGTAGGGCCCGACAGGTTTGGAATGTTTCGAAATATTACATCCGAGGAGTTAGGTTGCCTTAGGTTAGGATATACAACGTTATAGACGCATATAATGTTCCCACCGAGAAGTAGGGTCCGACCCGCTAGGAATGTTGTCAAATGTTACATCCGAGGTGCTAGGTTGCCTTAGGTTAGGATATATAACGTTATAGACTTATATAATGTTCCCACCGAGAAGTAGGGCCCGACACGCTTGGAGTGTAGGCAAATGTTACATCCGAGGTGTTAGGTTGCCTTAGGTTAGGATATACAACGTTATTGACGCATATAATGCTCCCACCGAGAAGTAGGGTCCGACACACGTGGAATGTTGTCAAATGTTACATCCGAGTTGTTAGGTTGCCTTAGGTTAGGTTATATGACGTTATAGACGCATATAATGTTCCCACCGAGAAGCAGGTCCGACACGCCTGGATTGTTGTCAGATATTACATCCGAGGTGCTAGGTTGCCTTAGGTTAGGATATACAACGTTATAGACGCATATAATGTTCCCACCGAGAAGTAGGGTCCGACACACCTGGAATGTTGTCAAATGTTACATCCGAGGTGTTTGGTTGCCTTAGGTTAGGTTATATGACATTATAGACGCATATAATGTTCCCACCCAGAAGTAGGTCCGACACGCCTGGATTGTTGTCAAATATTACATCCGAGATATTAGGTTGCCTTAGGTTAGGATATACAACGTTATTGAAGCATATAATGTTCCCACCGAGAAGTAGGGTCCGACACACCTGGAATGTTGTCAAATGTTACATCCGAGGTGTTAGGTTAACTTAGGTTGGGAGGTATAACGTTATAGACGTATACAATGTTCCGACCGAGAAGTAGGGTCCGACTCGCCAGGAATGTTGTCAAATGTTACATCTGAGGTGTTAGGTTGCCTTAGGTTAGGATATATAACGTTATAGACGCATACAATGTTCCCACCGAGAAGTAGGGCCCGACAGGTTTGGAATGTTGGCAAATATTACATCCGAGGAGTTAGGTTGCCTTAGGTTAGGATATATATCGTTATAGACGTATATACTGTTCCCACCGAGAAGTAGGGTCCGACACACGTGGAATGTTGTCAAATGTTACATCCGAGGTGTTAGGTTGCCTTAGGTTAGGATATACAACGTTATAGACGTATATAATGTTCCCACCGAGAAGTAGGTCCGACACGCCTGGATTGTTGACAACTATTACATCCGAGTTGTTAGGTTGCCTTATTTTACGATATACAGCGTTATAGAAGCATACAATGTTCCCACCGAGAAGTAGGGCCCAACAGGTTTGGAATGTTGGCAAATATTACATCCGAGGAGTTAGGTTGCCTTAGGTTAGCATATACAACGTTATAGACGCATATAATGTTCCCACCGAGAAGTAGGTCCGACACGCCTGGATTGTTGTCAAATATTACATCCGAGGTGCTAGGTTGCCTTAGGTTAGGATATACAACGTTATAGACGCATATAATGTTCCCACCGAGAAGTAGGGTCCGACACACCTGGAATGTTGACAAATGTTACATCCGAGGTGTTTGGTTGCCTTAGGTTAGGCTGTATGACTTTATAGACGCATATAATGTTCCCACCGAGAAGTAGGTCCGACTCGCCAGGAATGTTGTCAAATGTTACATCCGAGGTGCTAGGTGCCCTTAGGTTAGGACATATAACGTTATAGACGCATATAATGTTCCCACCGAGAAGTAGGTCCCGACACGCTTGGAATGTTGTCAAATGTTACATCCGAGGTGTTAGGTTGCCTTAGGTTAGGATATACAACGTTATAGACGCATATAATGTTCCCACCGAGAAGTAGGTCCGACACGCCTGGATTGTTGTCAAATATTACATCCGAGATGTTAGGTTGCCTTAGGTTAGGATATATAACGTTATAGACGTATATACTGTTCCCACTGAGAAGTAGGTTCCGACCGGTTTGGAATGTTGTCAAATGTTACATCCGAGGTGTTAAGTTGCCTTAGGTTAGGTTATATGACGTTATAGACGCATTTAATGTTCCCACCGAGAAGTAGGGTCCGACAAGCCTGGATTGTTGTCAAATATTACATCCGAGATGTTAGGTTGCCTTAGGTTAGTATATATAACGTTATAGACGTATATACTGTTCCCACCGAGAAGTAGGGCCCGACACGATTGGAATATTGTCAAATGTTACATCCGAGTTGTTAGGTTGCCTTAGGTTAGGTTATATGACGTTATATACGCATATAATGTACCCACCGAGAAGCAGGTCCGACACGCCTGGATTGTTGTCAGATATTACATCCGAGGTGCTAGGTTGCCTTAGGTTAGGATATACAACGTTATAGACGCATATAATGTTCCGACCGTGAAGTAGGGTCCGACTCGCCAGGAATGTTGTCAAATGTTACATCCGAGGTGTTTGGTTGCCTTAGGTTAGGTTATATGACATTATAGACGCATATAATGTTCCCACCGAGAAGTAGGGTCCGACACACCTGGAATGTTGTCAAATGTTACATCCGACGTGTTTGGTTGCCTTAGGTTAGGCTGTATGACTTTATAGACGCATGTAATGTTCCCACCGAGAAGTAGGTCCGATACGCCTGGATTGTTGTCAAATATTACATCCGAGATGTTAGGTTGCCTTAGGTTAGGATATACAACGTTATTGACGCATATAATGTTCCCACCGAGAAGTAGGGTCCGACACACCTGGAATGTTGTCAAATGTTACATCCGAGGTGTTAGGTTAACTTTGGCTGTGATATATAACGTTATAGACGTATACAATGTTCCGACTGAGAAGTAGGGTCCGACTCGCCAGAAATGTTGTCAAATGTTACATCCGAGGTGTTAAGTTGCCTTAGGTTAGGTTATATGACGTTATAGACGCATTTAATGTTCCCACCGAGAAGTAGGGTCCGACACGCCTGGATTGTTGTCAAATATTACATCCGAGATGTTAGGTTGCCTTAGGTTAGTATATATAACGTTATAGACGTATATACTGTTCCCACCGAGAAGTAGGGCCCGACACGATTGGAATATTGTCAAATGTTACATCCGAGTTGTTAGGTTGCCTTAGGTTAGGTTATATGACGTTATATACGCATATAATGTACCCACCGAGAAGCAGGTCCGACACGCCTGGATTGTTGTCAGATATTACATCCGAGGTGCTAGGTTGCCTTAGGTTAGGATATACAACGTTATAGACGCATATAATGTTCCGACCGTGAAGTAGGGTCCGACTCGCCAGGAATGTTGTCAAATGTTACATCCGAGGTGTTTGGTTGCCTTAGGTTAGGTTATATGACATTATAGACGCATATAATGTTCCCACCGAGAAGTAGGGTCCGACACACCTGGAATGTTGTCAAATGTTACATCCGACGTGTTTGGTTGCCTTAGGTTAGGCTGTATGACTTTATAGACGCATGTAATGTTCCCACCGAGAAGTAGGTCCGATACGCCTGGATTGTTGTCAAATATTACATCCGAGATGTTAGGTTGCCTTAGGTTAGGATATACAACGTTATTGACGCATATAATGTTCCCACCGAGAAGTAGGGTCCGACACACCTGGAATGTTGTCAAATGTTACATCCGAGGTGTTAGGTTAACTTTGGCTGTGATATATAACGTTATAGACGTATACAATGTTCCGACTGAGAAGTAGGGTCCGACTCGCCAGAAATGTTGTCAAATGTTACATCCGGGTGTTAAGTTGCCTTAGGTTAGGTTATATGACGTTATAGACGCATTTAATGTTCCCACCGAGAAGTAGGGCCCGACACGCTTGGAATATTGTCAAATGTTACATCCGATGTGTTAGGTTGCTTTAGGTTAGTATATATAACGTTATAGACGTATATACTGTTCCCACCGAGAAGTAGGGCCCGACACGATTGGAATATTGTCAAATGTTACATCCGAGTTGTTAGGTTGCCTTAGGTTAGGTTATATGACGTTATATACGCATATAATGTACCCACCGAGAAGCAGGTCCGACACGCCTGGATTGTTGTCAGATATTACATCCGAGGTGCTAGGTTGCCTTAGGTTAGGATATACAACGTTATAGACGCATATAATGTTCCGACCGTGAAGTAGGGTCCGACTCGCCAGGAATGTTGTCAAATGTTACATCCGAGGTGTTTGGTTGCCTTAGGTTAGGTTATATGACATTATAGACGCATATAATGTTCCCACCGAGAAGTAGGGTCCGACACACCTGGAATGTTGTCAAATGTTACATCCGACGTGTTTGGTTGCCTTAGGTTAGGCTGTATGACTTTATAGACGCATGTAATGTTCCCACCGAGAAGTAGGTCCGATACGCCTGGATTGTTGTCAAATATTACATCCGAGATGTTAGGTTGCCTTAGGTTAGGATATACAACGTTATTGACGCATATAATGTTCCCACCGAGAAGTAGGGTCCGACACACCTGGAATGTTGTCAAATGTTACATCCGAGGTGTTAGGTTAACTTTGGCTGTGATATATAACGTTATAGACGTATACAATGTTCCGACTGAGAAGTAGGGTCCGACTCGCCAGAAATGTTGTCAAATGTTACATCCGAGGTGTTAAGTTGCCTTAGGTTAGGTTATATGACGTTATAGACGCATTTAATGTTCCCACCGAGAAGTAGGGCCCGACACGCTTGGAATATTGTCAAATGTTACATCCGATGTGTTAGGTTGCTTTAGGTTTGGTTATATGACGTTATAGACGCATATAATGTTCCCACCGAGAAGTAGGGTTCGACACATATGGAATCTTGTCAAACATTACATCCGACGTGATAGGTTGTCTTAGGTTAGGATATACAACGTTATAGACGCATATAATGTTCCCACCGAGAAGTAGGGTCCGACACACCTGGAATGTTGTCAAATGTTACATCCGAGGTGTTTGGTTGCCTTAGGTTAGGTTATATGACATTATAGACGCATATAATGTTCCCACCCAGAAGTAGGTTCGACACGCCTGGATTGTTGTCAAATATTACATCCGAGACGTTAGGTTGCCTTAGGTTAGGATATACAAGGTTATTGAAGCATATAATGTTCCCACCGAGAAGTAGGGTGCGACACACCTGGAATGTTGTCAAATGTTACATCCGAGGTGTTAGGTTAACTTAGGTTGGGATGTACAACGTTATAGACGTATACAATGTTCCGACCGAGAAGTAGGGTCCGACTCGCCAGGAATGTTGTCAAATGTTACATCTGAGGTGTTAGCTTGCCTTAGGTTAGGATATATAACGTTATAGACGCATATAATGTTCCCACCGGGAAGTAGGGTCCGACTCGCCAGGAATGTTGTCAAATGTTACATCCGAGGTGTTAGGTTGCATTAGGTTAGGTTATATGACGTTATAGACGCATTTAATGTTCCCACCGAGAAGTAGGGCCCGACACGCTTGGAATATTGTCAAATGTTACATCCGATGTGTTAGGTTGCTTTAGGTTTGGTTATATGACGTTATAGACGCATATAATGTTCCCACCGAGAAGAAGGGTTCGACACATATGGAATCTTATCAAACATTACATCCGACGTGATAGGTTGTCTTAGGTTAGGATATACAACGTTATAGACGCATATAATGTTCCCACCGAGAAGTAGGGTCCGACACACCTGGAATGTTGTCAAATGTTACATCCGAGGTGTTTGGTTGCCTTAGGTTAGGTTATATGACATTATAGACGCATATAATGTTCCCACCCAGAAGTAGGTTCGACACGCCTGGATTGTTGTCAAATATTACATCCGAGACGTTAGGTTGCCTTAGGTTAGGATATACAAGGTTATTGAAGCATATACTGTTCCCACCGAGAAGTAGGGTGCGACACACCTGGAATGTTGTCAAATGTTACATCCGAGGTGTTAGGTTAACTTAGGTTGGGATGTACAACGTTATAGACGTATACAATGTTCCGACCGAGAAGTAGGGTCCGACTCGCCAGGAATGTTGTCAAATGTTACATCTGAGGTGTTAGCTTGCCTTAGGTTAGGATATATAACGTTATAGACGCATATAATGTTCCCACCGGGAAGTAGGGTCCGACTCGCCAGGAATGTTGTCAAATGTTACATCCGAGGTGCTAGGTTGCATTAGGTTAGGATATATAACGTTATAGACGCATACAATGTTCCCACCGAGAAGTAGGGCCCAACAGGTTTGGAATGTTGGCAAATATTACATCCGAGGTGTTTGGTTGCCTTAGGTTAGGCTGTATGACTTTATAGACGCATATAATGTTCCCACCGAGAAGTAGGTCCGACTCGCCAGGAATGTTGTCAAATGTTACATCCGAGGTGCTAGGTGCCCTTAGGTTAGGATATATAACGTTATAGACGCATATAATGTTCCCACCGAGAAGTAGGTCCCGACACGCTTGGAATGTTGTCAAATGTTACATCCGAGGTGTTAGGTTGCCTTAGGTTAGGATATACAACGTTATAGACGCATATAATGTTCCCACCGAGAAGTAGGTCCGACACGCCTGGATTGTTGTCAAATATTACATCCGAGATGTTAGGTTGCCTTATTTTACGATATACAGCGTTATAGACGCATACAATGTTCCCACCGAGAAGTAGGGTCCGACAGGTTTGGAATGTTGGCAAATATTACGTCCGAGGAGTTAGGTTGCCTTAGGTTAGGATATACCACGTTATAGACGCATATAAGGTTCCCACCGAGAAGTAGGGTCCGACACGCTAGGAATGTTGTCAAATGTTACATCCGAGGTGCTAGGTTGCCTTAGGTTAGGATATATAACGTTATAGACGCATATAATGTTCCCACCGAGAAGTAGGTCCCGACACGCTTGGAATGTTGTCAAATGTTACATCCGAGGTGTTAGGTTGCCTTAGGTTAGGTTATATGACGTTATAGACGCATATAATGTTCCCACCGAGAAGTAGGTCCGACACGCCTGGATTGTTGTCAAATATTACATCCGAGATGTTAGGTTGCCTTAGGTTAGGATATATAACGTTATAGACGTATATACTGTTCCCACTGAGAAGTAGGTTCCGACCGGTTTGGAATGTTGTCAAATGTTACATCCGAGGTGTTAAGTTGCCTTAGGTTAGGTTATATGACGTTATAGACGCATTTAATGTTCCCACCGAGAAGTAGCGTCCGACTCGCTAGGAATGTTGTCAAATGTTACATCCGAGGTGCTAGGTTGCCTTAGGTTAGGGTATATAACGTTATAGACGCATATAATGTTCCCACCGAGAAGTAGGGCCCGACACGTTTGGAATATTGTCAAATGTTACATCCGATTTGTTAGGTTGCCCTAGGTTAGGTTATATGACGTTATATACGCATATAATGTACCCACCGAGAAGCAGGTCCGACACTCCTGGATTGTTGTCAGATATTACATCCGAGGTGCTAGGTTGCCTTAGGTTAGGATATACAACGTTATAGACGCATATAATGTTCCGACTGAGAAGTAGGGTCCGACTCGCCAGAAATGTTGTCAAATGTTACATCCGAGGTGTTAAGTTGCCTTAGGTTAGGTTATATGACGTTATAGACGCATTTAATGTTCCCACCGAGAAGTAGGGCCCGACACGCTTGGAATATTGTCAAATGTTACATCCGATTTGTTAGGTTGCTTTAGGTTTGGTTATATGACGTTATAGACGCATATAATGTTCCCACCGAGAAGTAGGGTTCGACACATATGGAACCTTGTCAAACATTACATCCGACGTGATAGGTTGCCTTAGGTTAGGATATACAACGTTATAGACGCATATAATGTTCCCACCGAGAAGTAGGGTCCGACACACCTGGAATGTTGTCAAATGTTACATCCGAGGTGTTTGGTTGCCTTAGGTTAGGTTATATGACATTATAGACGCATATAATGTTCCCACCCAGAAGTAGGTTCGACACGCCTGGATTGTTGTCAAATATTACATCCGAGACGTTAGGTTGCCTTAGGTTAGGATATACAAGGTTATTGAAGCATATAATGTTCCCACCGAGATGTAGGGTGCGACACACCTGGAATGTTGTCCAATGTTACATCCGAGGTGTTAGGTTAACTTAGGTTGGGATGTATAACGTTATAGACGTATACAATGTTCCGACCGAGAAGTAGGGTCCGACTCGCCAGGAATGTTGTCAAATGTTACATCTGAGGTGTTAGCTTGCCTTAGGTTAGGATATATAACGTTATAGACGCATATAATGTTCCCACCGGGAAGTAGGGTCCGACTCGCTAGGAATGTTGTCAAATGTTACATCCGAGGCGTTAGGTTGCATTAGGTTAGGATATATAACGTTATAGACGCATACAATGTTCCCACCGAGAAGTAGGGCCCGACACGATTGGAATATTGTCAAATGTTACATCCGAGTTGTTAGGTTGCCTTAGGTTAGGTTATATGACGTTATAGACGCATATAATGTACCCACCGAGAAGCAGGTCCGACACGCCTGGATTGTTGTCAGATATTACATCCGAGGTGTTAGGTTAACTTTGGCTGTGATATATAACGTTATAGACGTATACAATGTTCCGACTGAGAAGTAGGGTCCGACTCGCCAGAAATGTTGTCAAATGTTACATCCGAGGTGTTAAGTTGCCTTAGGTTAGGTTATATGACGTTATAGACGCATTTAATGTTCCCACCGAGAAGTAGGGCCCGACACGCTTGGAATATTGTCAAATGTTACATCCGATGTGTTAGGTTGCTTTAGGTTTGGTTATATGACGTTATAGACGCATATAATGTTCCCACCGAGAAGTAGGGTTCGACACATATGGAATCTTGTCAAACATTACATCCGACGTGATAGGTTGTCTTAGGTTAGGATATACAACGTTATAGACGCATATAATGTTCCCACCGAGAAGTAGGGTCCGACACACCTGGAATGTTGTCAAATGTTACATCCGAGGTGTTTGGTTGCCTTAGGTTAGGTTATATGACATTATAGACGCATATAATGTTCCCACCCAGAAGTAGGTCCGACACGCCTGGATTGTTGTCAAATATTACATCCGAGATATTAGGTTGCCTTAGGTTAGGATATACAACGTTATTGAAGCATATAATGTTCCCACCGAGAAGTAGGGTCCGACACACCTGGAATGTTGTCAAATGTTACATCCGAGGTGTTAGGTTAACTTAGGTTGGGAGGTATAACGTTATAGACGTATACAATGTTCCGACCGAGAAGTAGGGTCCGACTCGCCAGGAATGTTGTCAAATGTTACATCTGAGGTGTTAGGTTGCCTTAGGTTAGGATATATAACGTTATAGACGCATACAATGTTCCCACCGAGAAGTAGGGCCCGACAGGTTTGGAATGTTGGCAAATATTACATCCGAGGAGTTAGGTTGCCTTAGGTTAGGATATATATCGTTATAGACGTATATACTGTTCCCACCGAGAAGTAGGGTCCGACACACGTGGAATGTTGTCAAATGTTACATCCGAGGTGTTAGGTTGCCTTAGGTTAGGATATACAACGTTATAGACGTATATAATGTTCCCACCGAGAAGTAGGTCCGACACGCCTGGATTGTTGACAACTATTACATCCGAGTTGTTAGGTTGCCTTATTTTACGATATACAGCGTTATAGAAGCATACAATGTTCCCACCGAGAAGTAGGGCCCAACAGGTTTGGAATGTTGGCAAATATTACATCCGAGGAGTTAGGTTGCCTTAGGTTAGCATATACAACGTTATAGACGCATATAATGTTCCCACCGAGAAGTAGGTCCGACACGCCTGGATTGTTGTCAAATATTACATCCGAGGTGCTAGGTTGCCTTAGGTTAGGATATACAACGTTATAGACGCATATAATGTTCCCACCGAGAAGTAGGGTCCGACACACCTGGAATGTTGACAAATGTTACATCCGAGGTGTTTGGTTGCCTTAGGTTAGGCTGTATGACTTTATAGACGCATATAATGTTCCCACCGAGAAGTAGGTCCGACTCGCCAGGAATGTTGTCAAATGTTACATCCGAGGTGCTAGGTGCCCTTAGGTTAGGACATATAACGTTATAGACGCATATAATGTTCCCACCGAGAAGTAGGTCCCGACACGCTTTGAATGTTGTCAAATGTTACATCCGAGGTGTTAGGTTGCCTTAGGTTAGGATATACAACGTTATAGACGCATATAATGTTCCCACCGAGAAGTAGGTCCGACACGCCTGGATTGTTGTCAAATATTACATCCGAGATGTTAGGTTGCCTTAGGTTAGGATATATAACGTTATAGACGTATATACTGTTCCCACTGAGAAGTAGGTTCCGACCGGTTTGGAATGTTGTCAAATGTTACATCCGAGGTGTTAAGTTGCCTTAGGTTAGGTTATATGACGTTATAGACGCATTTAATGTTCCCACCGAGAAGTAGGGTCCGACACGCCTGGATTGTTGTCAAATATTACATCCGAGATGTTAGGTTGCCTTAGGTTAGTATATATAACGTTATAGACGTATATACTGTTCCCACCGAGAAGTAGGGCCCGACACGATTGGAATATTGTCAAATGTTACATCCGAGTTGTTAGGTTGCCTTAGGTTAGGTTATATGACGTTATATACGCATATAATGTACCCACCGAGAAGCAGGTCCGACACGCCTGGATTGTTGTCAGATATTACATCCGAGGTGCTAGGTTGCCTTAGGTTAGGATATACAACGTTATAGACGCATATAATGTTCCGACCGTGAAGTAGGGTCCGACTCGCCAGGAATGTTGTCAAATGTTACATCCGAGGTGTTTGGTTGCCTTAGGTTAGGTTATATGACATTATAGACGCATATAATGTTCCCACCGAGAAGTAGGGTCCGACACACCTGGAATGTTGTCAAATGTTACATCCGACGTGTTTGGTTGCCTTAGGTTAGGCTGTATGACTTTATAGACGCATGTAATGTTCCCACCGAGAAGTAGGTCCGATACGCCTGGATTGTTGTCAAATATTACATCCGAGATGTTAGGTTGCCTTAGGTTAGGATATACAACGTTATTGACGCATATAATGTTCCCACCGAGAAGTAGGGTCCGACACACCTGGAATGTTGTCAAATGTTACATCCGAGGTGTTAGGTTAACTTTGGCTGTGATATATAACGTTATAGACGTATACAATGTTCCGACTGAGAAGTAGGGTCCGACTCGCCAGAAATGTTGTCAAATGTTACATCCGAGGTGTTAAGTTGCCTTAGGTTAGGTTATATGACGTTATAGACGCATTTAATGTTCCCACCGAGAAGTAGGGTCCGACACGCCTGGATTGTTGTCAAATATTACATCCGAGATGTTAGGTTGCCTTAGGTTAGTATATATAACGTTATAGACGTATATACTGTTCCCACCGAGAAGTAGGGCCCGACACGATTGGAATATTGTCAAATGTTACATCCGAGTTGTTAGGTTGCCTTAGGTTAGGTTATATGACGTTATATACGCATATAATGTACCCACCGAGAAGCAGGTCCGACACGCCTGGATTGTTGTCAGATATTACATCCGAGGTGCTAGGTTGCCTTAGGTTAGGATATACAACGTTATAGACGCATATAATGTTCCGACCGTGAAGTAGGGTCCGACTCGCCAGGAATGTTGTCAAATGTTACATCCGAGGTGTTTGGTTGCCTTAGGTTAGGTTATATGACATTATAGACGCATATAATGTTCCCACCGAGAAGTAGGGTCCGACACACCTGGAATGTTGTCAAATGTTACATCCGACGTGTTTGGTTGCCTTAGGTTAGGCTGTATGACTTTATAGACGCATGTAATGTTCCCACCGAGAAGTAGGTCCGATACGCCTGGATTGTTGTCAAATATTACATCCGAGATGTTAGGTTGCCTTAGGTTAGGATATACAACGTTATTGACGCATATAATGTTCCCACCGAGAAGTAGGGTCCGACACACCTGGAATGTTGTCAAATGTTACATCCGAGGTGTTAGGTTAACTTTGGCTGTGATATATAACGTTATAGACGTATACAATGTTCCGACTGAGAAGTAGGGTCCGACTCGCCAGAAATGTTGTCAAATGTTACATCCGAGGTGTTAAGTTGCCTTAGGTTAGGTTATATGACGTTATAGACGCATTTAATGTTCCCACCGAGAAGTAGGGCCCGACACGCTTGGAATATTGTCAAATGTTACATCCGATGTGTTAGGTTGCTTTAGGTTTGGTTATATGACGTTATAGACGCATATAATGTTCCCGCCGAGAAGTAGGGTTCGACACATATGGAATCTTGTCAAACATTACATCCGACGTGATAGGTTGTCTTAGGTTAGGATATACAACGTTATAGACGCATATAATGTTCCCACCGAGAAGTAGGGTCCGACACACCTGGAATGTTGTCAAATGTTACATCCGAGGTGTTTGGTTGCCTTAGGTTAGGTTATATGACATTATAGACGCATATAATGTTCCCACCCAGAAGTAGGTTCGACACGCCTGGATTGTTGTCAAATATTACATCCGAGACGTTAGGTTGCCTTAGGTTAGGATATACAAGGTTATTGAAGCATATAATGTTCCCACCGAGAAGTAGGGTGCGACACACCTGGAATGTTGTCAAATGTTACATCCGAGGTGTTAGGTTAACTTAGGTTGGGATGTACAACGTTATAGACGTATACAATGTTCCGACCGAGAAGTAGGGTCCGACTCGCCAGGAATGTTGTCAAATGTTACATCTGAGGTGTTAGCTTGCCTTAGGTTAGGATATATAACGTTATAGACGCATATAATGTTCCCACCGGGAAGTAGGGTCCGACTCGCCAGGAATGTTGTCAAATGTTACATCCGAGGTGTTAGGTTGCATTAGGTTAGGTTATATGACGTTATAGACGCATTTAATGTTCCCACCGAGAAGTAGGGCCCGACACGCTTGGAATATTGTCAAATGTTACATCCGATGTGTTAGGTTGCTTTAGGTTTGGTTATATGACGTTATAGACGCATATAATGTTCCCACCGAGAAGTAGGGTTCGACACATATGGAATCTTGTCAAACATTACATCCGACGTGATAGGTTGTCTTAGGCTAGGATATACAACGTTATAGACGCATATAATGTTCCCACCGAGAAGTAGGGTCCGACACACCTGGAATGTTGTCAAATGTTACATCCGAGGTGTTTGGTTGCCTTAGGTTAGGTTATATGACATTATAGACGCATATAATGTTCCCACCCAGAAGTAGGTTCGACACGCCTGGATTGTTGTCAAATATTACATCCGAGACGTTAGGTTGCCTTAGGTTAGGATATACAAGGTTATTGAAGCATATAATGTTCCCACCGAGAAGTAGGGTGCGACACACCTGGAATGTTGTCAAATGTTACATCCGAGGTGTTAGGTTAACTTAGGTTGGGATGTACAACGTTATAGACGTATACAATGTTCCGACCGAGAAGTAGGGTCCGACTCGCCAGGAATGTTGTCAAATGTTACATCTGAGGTGTTAGCTTGCCTTAGGTTAGGATATATAACGTTATAGACGCACATAATGTTCCCACCGGGAAGTAGGGTCCGACTCGCCAGGAATGTTGTCAAATGTTACATCCGAGGTGCTAGGTTGCATTAGGTTAGGATATATAACGTTATAGACGCATACAATGTTCCCACCGAGAAGTAGGGCCCAACAGGTTTGGAATGTTGGCAAATATTACATCCGAGGAGTTAGGTTGCCTTAGGTTAGCATATACAACGTTATAGACGCATATAATGTTCCCACCGAGAAGTAGGTCCGACACGCCTGGATTGTTGTCAAATATTACATCCGAGGTGCTAGGTTGCCTTAGGTTAGGATATACAACGTTATAGACGCATATAATGTTCCCACCGAGAAGTAGGGTCCGACACACCTGGAATGTTGACAAATGTTACATCCGAGGTGTTTGGTTGCCTTAGGTTAGGCTGTATGACTTTATAGACGCATATAATGTTCCCACCGAGAAGTAGGTCCGACTCGCCAGGAATGTTGTCAAATGTTACATCCGAGGTGCTAGGTGCCCTTAGGTTAGGATATATAACGTTATAGACGCATATAATGTTCCCACCGAGAAGTAGGTCCCGACACGCTTGGAATGTTGTCAAATGTTACATCCGAGGTGTTAGGTTGCCTTAGGTTAGGATATACAACGTTATAGACGCATATAATGTTCCCACCGAGAAGTAGGTCCGACACGCCTGGATTGTTGTCAAATATTACATCCGAGATGTTAGGTTGCCTTATTTTACGATATACAGCGTTATAGACGCATACAATGTTCCCACCGAGAAGTAGGGTCCGACAGGTTTGGAATGTTGGCAAATATTACGTCCGAGGAGTTAGGTTGCCTTAGGTTAGGATATACCACGTTATAGACGCATATAAGGTTCCCACCGAGAAGTAGGGTCCGACACGCTAGGAATGTTGTCAAATGTTACATCCGAGGTGCTAGGTTGCCTTAGGTTAGGATATATAACGTTATAGACGCATATAATGTTCCCACCGAGAAGTAGGTCCCGACACGCTTGGAATGTTGTCAAATGTTACATCCGAGGTGTTAGGTTGCCTTAGGTTAGGTTATATGACGTTATAGACGCATATAATGTTCCCACCGAGAAGTAGGTCCGACACGCCTGGATTGTTGTCAAATATTACATCCGAGATGTTAGGTTGCCTTAGGTTAGGATATATAACGTTATAGACGTATATACTGTTCCCACTGAGAAGTAGGTTCCGACCGGTTTGGAATGTTGTCAAATGTTACATCCGAGGTGTTAAGTTGCCTTAGGTTAGGTTATATGACGTTATAGACGCATTTAATGTTCCCACCGAGAAGTAGGGTCCGACTCGCTAGGAATGTTGTCAAATGTTACATCCGAGGTGCTAGGTTGCCTTAGGTTAGGGTATATAACGTTATAGACGCATATAATGTTCCCACCGAGAAGTAGGGCCCGACACGATTGGAATATTGTCAAATGTTACATCCGATTTGTTAGGTTGCCCTAGGTTAGGTTATATGACGTTATATACGCATATAATGTACCCACCGAGAAGCAGGTCCGACACTCCTGGATTGTTGTCAGATATTACATCCGAGGTGCTAGGTTGCCTTAGGTTAGGATATACAACGTTATAGACGCATATAATGTTCCGACTGAGAAGTAGGGTCCGATGCGCCAGAAATGTTGTCAAATGTTACATCCGAGGTGTTAAGTTGCCTTAGGTTAGGTTATATGACGTTATAGACGCATTTAATGTTCCCACCGAGAAGTAGGGCCCGACACGCTTGGAATATTGTCAAATGTTACATCCGATGTGTTAGGTTGCTTTAGGTTTGGTTATATGACGTTATAGACGCATATAATGTTCCCACCGAGAAGTAGGGTTCGACACATATGGAACCTTGTCAAACATTACATCCGACGTGATAGGTTGCCTTAGGTTAGGATATACAACGTTATAGACGCATATAATGTTCCCACCGAGAAGTAGGGTCCGACACACCTGGAATGTTGTCAAATGTTACATCCGAGGTGTTTGGTTGCCTTAGGTTAGGTTATATGACATTATAGACGCATATAATGTTCCCACCCAGAAGTAGGTTCGACACGCCTGGATTGTTGTCAAATATTACATCCGAGACGTTAGGTTGCCTTAGGTTAGGATATACAAGGTTATTGAAGCATATAATGTTCCCACCGAGATGTAGGGTGCGACACACCTGGAATGTTGTCCAATGTTACATCCGAGGTGTTAGGTTAACTTAGGTTGGGATGTATAACGTTATAGACGTATACAATGTTCCGACCGAGAAGTAGGGTCCGACTCGCCAGGAATGTTGTCAAATGTTACATCTGAGGTGTTAGCTTGCCTTAGGTTAGGATATATAACGTTATAGACGCATATAATGTTCCCACCGGGAAGTAGGGTCCGACTCGCTAGGAATGTTGTCAAATGTTACATCCGAGGCGTTAGGTTGCATTAGGTTAGGATATATAACGTTATAGACGCATACAATGTTCCCACCGAGAAGTAGGGCCCGACACGATTGGAATATTGTCAAATGTTACATCCGAGTTGTTAGGTTGCCTTAGGTTAGGTTATATGACGTTATAGACGCATATAATGTACCCACCGAGAAGCAGGTCCGACACGCCTGGATTGTTGTCAGATATTACATCCGAGGTGTTAGGTTAACTTTGGCTGTGATATATAACGTTATAGACGTATACAATGTTCCGACTGAGAAGTAGGGTCCGACTCGCCAGAAATGTTGTCAAATGTTACATCCGAGGTGTTAAGTTGCCTTAGGTTAGGTTATATGACGTTATAGACGCATTTAATGTTCCCACCGAGAAGTAGGGCCCGACACGCTTGGAATATTGTCAAATGTTACATCCGATGTGTTAGGTTGCTTTAGGTTTGGTTATATGACGTTATAGACGCATATAATGTTCCCACCGAGAAGTAGGGTTCGACACATATGGAATCTTGTCAAACATTACATCCGACGTGATAGGTTGTCTTAGGTTAGGATATACAACGTTATAGACGCATATAATGTTCCCACCGAGAAGTAGGGTCCGACACACCTGGAATGTTGTCAAATGTTACATCCGAGGTGTTTGGTTGCCTTAGGTTAGGTTATATGACATTATAGACGCATATAATGTTCCCACCCAGAAGTAGGTTCGACACGCCTGGATTGTTGTCAAATATTACATCCGAGACGTTAGGTTGCCTTAGGTTAGGATATACAAGGTTATTGAAGCATATAATGTTCCCACCGAGAAGTAGGGTGCGACACACCTGGAATGTTGTCAAATGTTACATCCGAGGTGTTAGGTTAACTTAGGTTGGGATGTACAACGTTATAGACGTATACAATGTTCCGACCGAGAAGTAGGGTCCGACTCGCCAGGAATGTTGTCAAATGTTACATCTGAGGTGTTAGCTTGCCTTAGGTTAGGATATATAACGTTATAGACGCATATAATGTTCCCACCGGGAAGTAGGGTCCGACTCGCCAGGAATGTTGTCAAATGTTACATCCGAGGTGTTAGGTTGCATTAGGTTAGGTTATATGACGTTATAGACGCATTTAATGTTCCCACCGAGAAGTAGGGCCCGACACGCTTGGAATATTGTCAAATGTTACATCCGATGTGTTAGGTTGCTTTAGGTTTGGTTATATGACGTTATAGACGCATATAATGTTCCCACCGAGAAGTAGGGTTCGACACATATGGAATCTTGTCAAACATTACATCCGACGTGATAGGTTGTCTTAGGTTAGGATATACAACGTTATAGACGCATATAATGTTCCCACCGAGAAGTAGGGTCCGACACACCTGGAATGTTGTCAAATGTTACATCCGAGGTGTTTGGTTGCCTTAGGTTAGGTTATATGACATTATAGACGCATATAATGTTCCCACCCAGAAGTAGGTTCGACACGCCTGGATTGTTGTCAAATATTACATCCGAGACGTTAGGTTGCCTTAGGTTAGGATATACAAGGTTATTGAAGCATATAATGTTCCCACCGAGAAGTAGGGTGCGACACACCTGGAATGTTGTCAAATGTTACATCCGAGGTGTTAGGTTAACTTAGGTTGGCATGTACAACGTTATAGACGTATACAATGTTCCGACCGAGAAGTAGGGTCCGACTCGCCAGGAATGTTGTCAAATGTTACATCTGAGGTGTTAGCTTGCCTTAGGTTAGGATATATAACGTTATAGACGCATATAATGTTCCCACCGGGAAGTAGGGTCCGACTCGCCAGGAATGTTGTCAAATGTTACATTCGAGGTGCTAGGTTGCATTAGGTTAGGATATACCACGTTATAGACGCATATAAGGTTCCCACCGAGAAGTAGGGTCCGACACGCTAGGAATGTTGTCAAATGTTACATCCGAGGTGCTAGGTTGCCTTAGGTTAGGATATATAACGTTATAGACGCATATAATGTTCCCACCGAGAAGTAGGTCCCGACACGCTTGGAATGTTGTCAAATGTTACATCCGAGGTGTTAGGTTGCCTTAGGTTAGGTTATATGACGTTATAGACGCATATAATGTTCCCACCGAGAAGTAGGTCCGACACGCCTGGATTGTTGTCAAATATTACATCCGAGATGTTAGGTTGCCTTAGGTTAGGATATATAACGTTATAGACGTATATACTGTTCCCACTGAGAAGTAGGTTCCGACCGGTTTGGAATGTTGTCAAATGTTACATCCGAGGTGTTAAGTTGCCTTAGGTTAGGTTATATGACGTTATAGACGCATTTAATGTTCCCACCGAGAAGTAGGGTCCGACTCGCTAGGAATGTTGTCAAATGTTACATCCGAGGTGCTAGGTTGCCTTAGGTTAGGGTATATAACGTTATAGACGCATATAATGTTCCCACCGAGAAGTAGGGCCCGACACGATTGGAATATTGTCAAATGTTACATCCGATTTGTTAGGTTGCCCTAGGTTAGGTTATATGACGTTATATACGCATATAATGTACCCACCGAGAAGCAGGTCCGACACTCCTGGATTGTTGTCAGATATTACATCCGAGGTGCTAGGTTGCCTTAGGTTAGGATATACAACGTTATAGACGCATATAATGTTCCGACTGAGAAGTAGGGTCCGACTCGCCAGAAATGTTGTTAAATGTTACATCCGAGGTGTTAAGTTGCCTTAGGTTAGGTTATATGACGTTATAGACGCATTTAATGTTCCCACCGAGAAGTAGGGCCCGACACGCTTGGAATATTGTCAAATGTTACATCCGATGTGTTAGGTTGCTTTAGGTTTGGTTATATGACGTTATAGACGCATATAATGTTCCCACCGAGAAGTAGGGTTCGACACATATGGAACCTTGTCAAACATTACATCCGACGTGATAGGTTGCCTTAGGTTAGGATATACAACGTTATAGACGCATATAATGTTCCCACCGAGAAGTAGGGTCCGACACACCTGGAATGTTGTCAAATGTTACATCCGAGGTGTTTGGTTGCCTTAGGTTAGGTTATATGACATTATAGACGCATATAATGTTCCCACCCAGAAGTAGGTTCGACACGCCTGGATTGTTGTCAAATATTACATCCGAGACGTTAGGTTGCCTTAGGTTAGGATATACAAGGTTATTGAAGCATATAATGTTCCCACCGAGAAGTAGGGTGCGACACACCTGGAATGTTGTCCAATGTTACATCCGAGGTGTTAGGTTAACTTAGGTTGGGATGTATAACGTTATAGACGTATACAATGTTCCGACCGAGAAGTAGGGTCCGACTCGCCAGGAATGTTGTCAAATGTTACATCTGAGGTGTTAGCTTGCCTTAGGTTAGGATATATAACGTTATAGACGCATATAATGTTCCCACCGAGAAGTAGGGTCCGACTCGCTAGGAATGTTGTCAAATGTTACATCCGAGGCGTTAGGTTGCATTAGGTTAGGATATATAACGTTATAGACGCATACAATGTTCCCACCGAGAAGTAGGGCCCGACACGATTGGAATATTGTCAAATGTTACATCCGAGTTGTTAGGTTGCCTTAGGTTAGGTTATATGACGTTATAGACGCATATAATGTACCCACCGAGAAGCAGGTCCGACACGCCTGGATTGTTGTCAGATATTACATCCGAGGTGTTAGGTTAACTTTGGCTGTGATATATAACGTTATAGACGTATACAATGTTCCGACTGAGAAGTAGGGTCCGACTCGCCAGAAATGTTGTCAAATGTTACATCCGAGGTGTTAAGTTGCCTTAGGTTAGGTTATATGACGTTATAGACGCATTTAATGTTCCCACCGAGAAGTAGGGCCCGACACGCTTGGAATATTGTCAAATGTTACATCCGATGTGTTAGGTTGCTTTAGGTTTGGTTATATGACGTTATAGACGCATATAATGTTCCCACCGAGAAGTAGGGTTCGACACATATGGAATCTTGTCAAACATTACATCCGACGTGATAGGTTGCCTTAGGTTAGGATATACAACGTTATAGACGCATATAATGTTCCCACCGAGAAGTAGGGTCCGACACACCTGGAATGTTGTCAAATGTTACATCCGAGGTGTTTGGTTGCCTTAGGTTAGGTTATATGACATTATAGACGCATATAATGTTCCCACCCAGAAGTAGGTTCGACACGCCTGGATTGTTGTCAAATATTACATCCGAGACGTTAGGTTGCCTTAGGTTAGGATATACAAGGTTATTGAAGCATATAATGTTCCCACCGAGAAGTAGGGTGCGACACACCTGGAATGTTGTCAAATGTTACATCCGAGGTGTTAGGTTAACTTAGGTTGGGATGTATAACGTTATAGACGTATACAATGTTCCGACCGAGAAGTAGGGTCCGACTCGCCAGGAATGTTGTCAAATGTTACATCTGAGGTGTTAGCTTGCCTTAGGTTAGGATATATAACGTTATAGACGCATATAATGTTCCCACCGGGAAGTAGGGTCCGACTCGCTAGGAATGTTGTCAAATGTTACATCCGAGGTGTTAGGTTGCATTAGGTTAGGATATATAACGTTATAGACGCATACAATGTTCCCACCGAGAAGTAGGGCCCGACACGATTGGAATATTGTCAAATGTTACATCCGAGTTGTTAGGTTGCCTTAGGTTAGGTTATATGACGTTATAGACGCATATAATGTACCCACCGAGAAGCAGGTCCGACACGCCTGGATTGTTGTCAGATATTACATCCGAGGTGTTAGGTTAACTTTGGCTGTGATATATAACGTTATAGACGTATACAATGTTCCGACTGAGAAGTAGGGTCCGACTCGCCAGAAATGTTGTCAAATGTTACATCCGAGGTGTTAAGTTGCCTTAGGTTAGGTTATATGACGTTATAGACGCATTTAATGTTCCCACCGAGAAGTAGGGCCCGACACGCTTGGAATATTGTCAAATGTTACATCCGATGTGTTAGGTTGCTTTAGGTTTGGTTATATGACGTTATAGACGCATATAATGTTCCCACCGAGAAGTAGGGTTCGACACATATGGAATCTTGTCAAACATTACATCCGACGTGATAGGTTGCCTTAGGTTAGGATATACAACGTTATAGACGCATATAATGTTCCCACCGAGAAGTAGGGTCCGACACACCTGGAATGTTGTCAAATGTTACATCCGAGGTGTTTGGTTGCCTTAGGTTAGGTTATATGACATTATAGACGCATATAATGTTCCCACCCAGAAGTAGGTTCGGCACGCCTGGATTGTTGTCAAATATTACATCCGAGACGTTAGGTTGCCTTAGGTTAGGATATACAAGGTTATTGAAGCATATAATGTTCCCACCGAGAAGTAGGGTGCGACACACCTGGAATGTTGTCAAATGTTACATCCGAGGTGTTAGGTTAACTTAGGTTGGGATGTATAACGTTATAGACGTATACAATGTTCCGACCGAGAAGTAGGGTCCGACTCGCCAGGAATGTTGTCAAATGTTACATCTGAGGTGTTAGCTTGCCTTAGGTTAGGATATATAACGTTATAGACGCATATAATGTTCCCACCGGGAAGTAGGGTCCGACTCGCTAGGAATGTTGTCAAATGTTACATCCGAGGTGTTAGGTTGCATTAGGTTAGGATATATAACGTTATAGACGCATACAATGTACCCACCGAGAAGTAGGGCCCAAAACGATTGGAATATTGTCAAATGTTACATCCGAGTTGTTAGGTTGCCTTAGGTTAGGTTATATGACGTTATAGGCGCATATAATGTACCCACCGAGAAGCAGGTCCGACACGCCTGGATTGTTGTCAAATATTACATCCGAGGTGCCAGGTTGCCTTAGGTTAGCATATACAACGTTATAGACGCATATAATGTTCCCACCGAGAAGTAGGGTCCGACACACCTGGAATGTTGTCAAATGTTACATCCAAGGTGTTTGGTTGCCTTAGGTTAGGCTGTATGACTTTATAGACGCATATAATGTTCCCACCGAGAAGTAGGTCCGACTCGCCAGGAATGTTGTCAAATGTTACATCCGAGGTGCTAGGTTCCCTTAGGTTAGGATATATAACGTTATAGACGCATATAATGTTCCCACCGAGAAGTAGGTCCGACTCGCCAGGAATGTTGTCAAATGTTACATCCGAGGTGCTAGGTTCCCTTAGGTTAGGATATATAACGTTATAGACGCATATAATGTTCCCACCGAGAAGTAGGTCCCGACACGCTTGGAATGTTGTCAAATGTTACATCCGAGGTGTTAGGTTGCCTTAGGTTAGGTTATATAACGTTATAGACGTATATACTGTTCCCACCGAGAAGTAGGGTCCGACACACGTGGAATGTTGTCAAATGTTACATCCGAGGTGTTAGGTTGCCTTAGGATAGGTCATATGACGTTATAGACGTATATAATGTTCCCACCGAGAAGTAGGTCCGACACGCCTGGATTGTTGTCAAATATTACATCCGAGATGTTAGGTTGCCTTAGGTTAGGATATATAACGTTATAGACGTATATACTGTTCCCACTGAGAAGTAGGTTCCGACTCGCCAGGAATGTTGTCAAATGTTACATCCGAGGTGTTAGGTTGCCTTAGGTTAGTATATACAACGTTATAGACGCATATAATGTTCCCACCGAGAAGTAGGGTCCGACACACATGGAATCTTGTCAAATATTACATCCGAGGTGCTAGGTTGCCTTAGGTTAGGATATACAACGTTATAGACGCATATAATGTTCCGACCGAGAAGTAGGGTCCGACTCGCCAGGAATGTTGTCAAATGTTACATCCGAGGTGTTAGGTTGCGTTAGGTTTGGTTGTATGACGTTATAGACGCATATAATGTTCGCACCGTGAAGTAGGGTCCGACACACCAGGAATATTGACAACTATTACATCCGAGTTGTTAGGTTGCCTTATTTTACGATATACAGCGTTATAGACGCATACAATGTTCCCACCGAGAAGTAGGGCCCAACAGGTTTGAAATGTTTGCAAATATTACATCCGAGGAGTTAGGTTGCCTTAGGTTAGGATATACAACGTTATAGACGCATATAATGTTCCCACCGAGAAGTAGGTCCGACACGCCTGGATAGTTGTCAAATATTACATCCGAGATGTTAGGTTGCCTTATTTTACGATATACAGCGTTATAGACGCATACAATGTTCCCACCGAGAAGTAGGGTCCGACAGGTTTGGAATGTTGGCAAATATTACGTCCGAGGAGTTAGGTTGCCTTAGGTTAGGATATACAACGTTATAGACGCATATAAGGTTCGCCACCGAGAAGTAGGGTCCGACACGCTAGGAATGTTGTCAAATGTTACATCCGAGGTGCTACGTTGCCTTAGGTTAGGATATATAACGTTATAGACGCATATAATGTTCCCACCGAGAAGTAGGTCCCGACACGCTTGGAATGTTGTCAAATGTTACATCCGAGGTGTTAGGTTGCCTTAGGTTAGGTTATATGACGTTATAGACGCATATAATGTTCCCACCGAGAAGTAGGGTTCGACACATATGGAATCTTGTCAAACATTACATCCGACGTGATAGGTTGCCTTAGGTTAGGATATACAACGTTACAGACGCATATAATGTTCCCACCGAGAAGTAGGGTCCGACACACCTGGAATGTTGTCAAATGTTACATCCGAGGTGTTTGGTTGCCTTAGGTTAGGTTATATGACATTATAGACGCATATAATGTTCCCACCCAGAAGTAGGTTCGACACGCCTGGATTGTTGTCAAATATTACATCCGAGACGTTAGGTTGCCTTAGGTTAGGATATACAAGGTTATTGAAGCATATAATGTTCCCACCGAGAAGTAGGGTGCGACACACCTGGAATGTTGTCAAATGTTACATCCGAGGTGTTAGGTTAACTTAGGTTGGGATGTATAACGTTATAGACGTATACAATGTTCCGACCGAGAAGTAGGGTCCGACTCGCCAGGAATGTTGTCAAATGTTACATCTGAGGTGTTAGCTTGCCTTAGGTTAGGATATATAACGTTATAGACGCATATAATGTTCCCACCGGGAAGTAGGGTCCGACTCGCTAGGAATGTTGTCAAATGTTACATCCGAGGTGTTAGGTTGCATTAGGTTAGGATATATAACGTTATAGACGCATACAATGTTCCCACCGAGAAGTAGGGCCCGACACGATTGGAATATTGTCAAATGTTACATCCGAGTTGTTAGGTTGCCCTAGGTTAGGTTATATGACGTTATATACGCATATAATGTACCCACCGAGAAGCAGGTCCGACACGCCTGGATTGTTGTCAGATATTACATCCGAGGTGCTAGGTTGCCTTAGGTTAGGATATACAACGTTATAGACGCATATAATGTTCCGACTGAGAAGTAGGGTCCGACTCGCCAGAAATGTTGTCAAATGTTACATCCGAGGTGTTAAGTTGCCTTAGGTTAGGTTATATGACGTTATAGACGCATTTAATGTTCCCACCGAGAAGTAGGGCCCGACACGCTTGGAATATTGTCAAATGTTACATCCGATGTGTTAGGTTGCTTTAGGTTTGGTTATATGACGTTATAGACGCATATAATGTTCCCACCGAGAAGTAGGGTTCGACACATATGGAATCTTGTCAAACATTACATCCGACGTGATAGGTTGCCTTAGGTTAGGATATACAACGTTATAGACGCATATAATGTTCCCACCGAGAAGTAGGGTCCGACACACCTGGAATGTTGTCAAATGTTACATCCGAGGTGTTTGGTTGCCTTAGGTTAGGTTATATGACATTATAGACGCATATAATGTTCCCACCCAGAAGTAGGTTCGACACGCCTGGATTGTTGTCAAATATTACATCCGAGACGTTAGGTTGCCTTAGGTTAGGATATACAAGGTTATTGAAGCATATAATGTTCCCACCGAGAAGTAGGGTGCGACACACCTGGAATGTTGTCAAATGTTACATCCGAGGTGTTAGGTTAACTTAGGTTGGGATGTACAACGTTATAGACGTATACAACGTTCCGACCGAGAAGTAGGGTCCGACTCGCCAGGAATGTTGTCAAATGTTACATCTGAGGTGTTAGCTTGCCTTAGGTTAGGATATATAACGTTATAGACGCATATAATGTTCCCACCGGGAAGTAGGGTCCGACTCGCCAGGAATGTTGTCAAATGTTACATCCGAGGTGTTAGGTTGCATTAGGTTAGGATATATAACGTTATAGACGCATACAATGTCCCCCTCGAGAAGTAGGGCCCAACAGGTTTGGAATGTTGGCAAATATTACATCCGAGGAGTTAGGTTGCCTTAGGTTAGCATATACAACGTTATAGACGCATATAATGTTCCCACCGAGAAGTAGGTCCGACACGCCTGGATTGTTGTCAAATATTACATCCGAGGTGCTAGGTTGCCTTAGGTTAGGATATACAACGTTATAGACGCATATAATGTTCCCACCGAGAAGTAGGGTCCGACACACCTGGAATGTTGTCAAATGTTACATCCGAGGTGTTTGGTTGCCTTAGGTTAGGCTGTATGACTTTATAGACGCATATAATGTTCCCACCGAGAAGTAGGTCCGACTCGACAGGAATGTTGTCAAATGTTACATCCGAGGTGCTAGGTGCCCTTAGGTTAGGATATATAACGTTATAGACGCATATAATGTTCCCACCGAGAAGTAGGTCCCGACACGCTTGGAATGTTGTCAAATGTTACATCCGAGGTGTTAGGTTGCCTTAGGTTAGGTTATATGACGTTATAGACGCATATAATGTTCCCACCGAGAAGTAGGTCCGACACGCCTGGATTGTTGTCAAATATTACATCCGAGATTTTAGGTTGCCTTAGGTTAGGATATATAACGTTATAGAGGTATATAATGTTCCCACCGAGAAGTAGGGTCCGACACACCTGGAATGTTGTCAAATGTTACATCCGAGATGTTAGGTTAACTTTGGTTGGGATATATAACGTTATAGACGTATACAATGTTCCGACTGAGAAGTAGGGTCCGACTCGCCAGAAATGTTGTCAAATGTTACATCCGAGGTGTTAAGTTGCCTTAGGTTAGGTTATATGACGTTATAGACGCATTTAATGTTCCCACCGAGAAGTAGGTCCCGACACGCTTGGAATATTGTCAAATGTTACATCCGATGTGTTAGGTTGCCTTAGGTTAGGTTATATGACGTTATAGACGCATATAGTGTTCCCACCGAGAAGTAGGGTTCGACACATATGGAATTTTGTCAAACATTACATCCGACGTGTTAGGTTGCCTTAGGTTAGGTTATATGACGTTATAGACGCATATAATGTTCGCACCGTGAAGTAGGGTCCGACACACCAGGAATATTGACAACTACTACATCCTAGTTGTTAGGTTGCCCAATTTTACGATATACAGCGTTATAGACGCATACAATGTTCCCACCGAGAAGTAGGGCCCGACAGGTTTGGAATGTTTCGAAATATTACATCCGAGGAGTTAGGTTGCCTTAGGTTAGGATATACAACGTTATAGACGCATATAATGTTCCCACCGAGAAGTAGGATCCGACCCGCTAGGAATGTTGTCAAATGTTACATCCGAGGTGCTAGGTTGCCTTAGGTTAGGATATATGACGTTATAGACTTATATAATGTTCCCACCGAGAAGTAGGGCCCGACACGCTTGGAGTGTAGGCAAATGTTACATCCGAGGTGTTAGGTTGCCTTAGGTTAGGATATACAACGTTATTGACGCATATAATGCTCCCACCGAGAAGTAGGGTCCGACACACGTGGAATGTTGTCAAATGTTACATCCGAGTTGTTAGGTTGCCTTAGGTTAGGTTATATGACGTTATAGACGCATACAATGTTCCCACCGAGAAGTAGGGCCCAACAGGTTTGGAATGTTGGCAAATATTACATCCGAGGAGTTAGGTTGCCTTAGGTTAGGATATACAACGTTATAGACGCATACAATGTTCCCACCGAGAAGTACGGTCCGACAGGTTTGGAATGTTGGCAAATATTACGTCCGAGGAGTTAGGTTGCCTTCGGTTAGGATATACAACGTTATAGACACATATAAGGTTCCCACCGAGAAGTAGGGTCCGACACGCCAGGAATATTGTCAAATATTACATCCGAGTTATTAGGTTGCCTTAGGATAGGATATATAACGTTATAGACGCATTTAATGTTCCCACCGAGAAGTAGGGTCCGACTCGCCAGGAATGTTGTCAAATGTTACATCCGAGGTGCTAGGTTCCCTTAGGTTAGGATATATAACGTTATAGACTTATATAATGTTCCCACCGAGAAGTAGGGCCCGACGCGCTTGGAGTGTTGTCAAATGTTACATCCGAGGTGTTAGGTTGCGTTAGGTTAGGTTATATGACGTTATAGAGGGATATAATGTTCCCACCGAGAAGTAGGTCCGACACGCCTGGATTGTTGTCAAATATTCCATCCGAGGTGGTAGGTTGCCTTAGGTTAGGATATACAACGTTATAGACGCATATAATGTTCCGACCGAGAAGTAGGGTCCTACTCGCCAGGAATGTTGTCAAATGTTACATCCGAGGTGTTTGGTTGCCTTAGGTTAGGCTGTATGACTTTATAGACGCATATAATGTTCCCACCGAGAAGTAGGTCCGACTCGCCAGGAATGTTGTCAAATGTTACATCCGAGGTGCTAGGTTCCCTTAGGTTAGGATATATAACGTTATAGACGCATATAATGTTCCCACCGAGAAGTAGGTCCCGACACGCTTGGAATGTTGTCAAATGTTACATCCGAGGTTTTAGGTTGCCTTAGGTTAGGTTATATGACGTTATAGACGCATATAATGTTCCCACCGAGAAGTAGGTCCGACACGCCTGGATTGTTGTCAAATATTACATCCGAGATTTTAGGTTGCCTTAGGTTAGGATATATAACGTTATAGAGGTATATAATGTTCCCAACGAGAAGTAGGGTCCGACACACCTGGAATGTTGTCAAATGTTACATCCGAGGTGTTTGGTTGCCTTAGGTTAGGCTGTATGACTTTATAGACGCATATAATGTTCCCACCGAGAAGTAGGTCCGACTCGCCAGGAATGTTGTCAAATGTTACATCCGAGGTGCTAGGTTCCCTTAGGTTAGGATATATAACGTTATAGACGCATATAATGTTCCCTCCGAGAAGTAGGTCCCGACACGCTTGGAATGTTGTCAAATGTTACATCCGAGGTGTTAGGTTGCCTTAGGTTAGGTTATATGACGTTATAGACGCATATAATGTTCCCACCGAGAAGTAGGTCCGACACGCCTGGATTGTTGTCAAATATTACATCCGAGATTTTAGGTTGCCTTAGGTTAGGATATATAACGTTATAGAGGTATATAATGTTCCCACCGAGAAGTAGGGTCCGACACACCAGGAATATTGACAACTACTACATCCTAGTTGTTAGGTTGCCCAATTTTACGATATACAGCGTTATAGACGCATACAATGTTCCCACCGAGAAGTAGGGCCCGACAGGTTTGGAATGTTTCGAAATATTACATCCGAGGAGTTAGGTTGCCTTAGGTTAGGATATACAACGTTATAGACGCATATAATGTTCCCACCGAGAAGTAGGATCCGACCCGCTAGGAATGTTGTCAAATGTTACATCCGAGGTGCTAGGTTGCCTTAGGTTAGGATATATAACGTTATAGACTTATATAATGTTCCCACCGAGAAGTAGGGCCCGACACGCTTGGAGTGTAGGCAAATGTTACATCCGAGGTGTTAGGTTGCCTTAGGTTAGGATATACAACGTTATTGACGCATATAATGCTCCCACCGAGAAGTAGGGTCCGACACACGTGGAATGTTGTCAAATGTTACATCCGAGTTGTTAGGTTGCCTTAGGTTAGGTTATATGACGTTATAGACGCATACAATGTTCCCACCGAGAAGTAGGGCCCAACAGGTTTGGAATGTTGGCAAATATTACATCCGAGGAGTTAGGTTGCCTTAGGTTAGGATATACAACGTTATAGACGCATACAATGTTCCCACCGAGAAGTACGGTCCGACAGGTTTGGAATGTTGGCAAATATTACGTCCGAGGAGTTAGGTTGCCTTAGGTTAGGATATACAACGTTATAGACACATATAAGGTTCCCACCGAGAAGTAGGGTCCGACACGCCAGGAATATTGTCAAATATTACATCCGAGTTATTAGGTTGCCTTAGGATAGGATATATAACGTTATAGACGCATTTAATGTTCCCACCGAGAAGTAGGGTCCGACTCGCCAGGAATGTTGTCAAATGTTACATCCGAGGTGCTAGGTTCCCTTAGGTTAGGATATATAACGTTATAGACTTATATAATGTTCCCACCGAGAAGTAGGTCCCGACACGCTTGGAATGTTGTCAAATGTTACATCCGAGGTGTTAGGTTGCCTTAGGTTAGGTTATATGACGTTATAGACGCATATAATGTTCCCACCGAGAAGTAGGTCCGACACGCCTGGATTGTTGTCAAATATTACATCCGAGATTTTAGGTTGCCTTAGGTTAGGATATATAACGTTATAGAGGTATATAATGTTCCCACCGAGAAGTAGGGTCCGACACACCTGGAATGTTGTCAAATGTTACATCCGAGATGTTAGGTTAACTTTGGTTGGGATATATAACGTTATAGACGTATACAATGTTCCGACTGAGAAGTAGGGTCCGACTCGCCAGAAATGTTGTCAAATGTTACATCCGAGGTGTTAAGTTGCCTTAGGTTAGGTTATATGACGTTATAGACGCATTTAATGTTCCCACCGAGAAGTAGGTCCCGACACGCTTGGAATATTGTCAAATGTTACATCCGATGTGTTAGGTTGCCTTAGGTTAGGTTATATGACGTTATAGACGCATATAGTGTTCCCACCGAGAAGTAGGGTTCGACACATATGGAATTTTGTCAAACATTACATCCGACGTGTTAGGTTGCCTTAGGTTAGGTTATATGACGTTATAGACGCATATAATGTTCGCACCGTGAAGTAGGGTCCGACACACCAGGAATATTGACAACTACTACATCCTAGTTGTTAGGTTGCCCAATTTTACGATATACAGCGTTATAGACGCATACAATGTTCCCACCGAGAAGTAGGGCCCGACAGGTTTGGAATGTTTCGAAATATTACATCCGAGGAGTTAGGTTGCCTTAGGTTAGGATATACAACGTTATAGACGCATATAATGTTCCCACCGAGAAGTAGGATCCGACCCGCTAGGAATGTTGTCAAATGTTACATCCGAGGTGCTAGGTTGCCTTAGGTTAGGATATATGACGTTATAGACTTATATAATGTTCCCACCGAGAAGTAGGGCCCGACACGCTTGGAGTGTAGGCAAATGTTACATCCGAGGTGTTAGGTTGCCTTAGGTTAGGATATACAACGTTATTGACGCATATAATGCTCCCACCGAGAAGTAGGGTCCGACACACGTGGAATGTTGTCAAATGTTACATCCGAGTTGTTAGGTTGCCTTAGGTTAGGTTATATGACGTTATAGACGCATACAATGTTCCCACCGAGAAGTAGGGCCCAACAGGTTTGGAATGTTGGCAAATATTACATCCGAGGAGTTAGGTTGCCTTAGGTTAGGATATACAACGTTATAGACGCATACAATGTTCCCGCCGAGAAGTACGGTCCGACAGGTTTGGAATGTTGGCAAATATTACGTCCGAGGAGTTAGGTTGCCTTAGGTTAGGATATACAACGTTATAGACACATATAAGGTTCCCACCGAGAAGTAGGGTCCGACACGCCAGGAATATTGTCAAATATTACATCCGAGTTATTAGGTTGCCTTAGGATAGGATATATAACGTTATAGACGCATTTAATGTTCCCACCGAGAAGTAGGGTCCGACTCGCCAGGAATGTTGTCAAATGTTACATCCGAGGTGCTAGGTTCCCTTAGGTTAGGATATATAACGTTATAGACTTATATAATGTTCCCACCGAGAAGTAGGGCCCGACGCGCTTGGAGTGTTGTCAAATGTTACATCCGAGGTGTTAGGTTGCCTTAGGTTAGGTTATATGACGTTATAGAGGCATATAATGTACCCACCGAGAAGTAGGTCCGACACGCCTGGATTGTTGTCAAATATTACAACCGAAGTGCTAGGTTGCCTTAGGTTAGGATATAGAACGTTATAGACGCATATAATGTTCCCACCGAGAAGTAGGGTCCGACACACCTGGAATGTTGTCAAATGTTACATCCGAGGTGTTTGGTTGCCTTAGGTTAGGCTGTATGACTTTATAGACGCATGTAATGTTCCCACCGAGAAGTAGGTCCGATACGCCTGGATTGTTGTCAAATATTACATCCGAGATGTTAGGTTGCCTTAGGTTAGGATATACAACGTTATTGACGCATATAATGTTCCCACCGAGAAGTAGGGTCCAACAGGTTTGGAATGTTGGCAAATATTACATCCGAGGAGTTAGGTTGCCTTAGGTTAGCATATACAACGTTATAGACGCATATAATGTTCCCACCGAGAAGTAGGTCCGACACGCCTGGATTGTTGTCAAATATTACATCCGAGATGTTAGGTTGCCTTAGGTTAGGATATATAACGTTATAGACGTATATACTGTTCCCACTGAGAAGTAGGTTCCGACCGGTTTGGAATGCTGGCAAATATTACATTCGAGGAGTTAGGTTGCCTTAGGTTAGGACATACAACATTATAGACGCATATAATGTTCCCACCGAGAAGTGGGGTCCGACACACCTGGAATGTTGTCAAATGTTACATCCGAGGTGTTTGGTTGCCTTAGGTTAGGCTGTATGACTTTATAGACGCATATAATGTTCCCACCGAGAAGTAGGTCCGACTCGCCAGGAATGTTGTCAAATGTTACATCCGAGGTGCTAGGTTCCCTTAGGTTAGGATATATAACGTTATAGACGCATATAATGTTCCCACCGAGAAGTAGGTCCGGACACGCTTGGAATGTTGTCAAATGTTACATCCGAGGTGTTAGGTTGCCTTAGGTTAGGTTATATGACGTTATAGACGCATATAATGTTCCCACCGAGAAGTAGGTCCGACACGCCTGGATTGTTGTCAAATATTACATCCGAGATTTTAGGTTGCCTTAGGTTAGGATATATAACGTTATAGAGGTATATAATGTTCCCACCGAGAAGTAGGGTCCGACACACCTGGAATGTTGTCAAATGTTACATCTGAGATGTTAGGTTAACTTTGGTTGGGATATATAACGTTATAGACGTATACAATGTTCCGACTGAGAAGTAGGGTCCGACTCGCCAGAAATGTTGTCAAATGTTACATCCGAGGTGTTAGGTTGCCTTAGGTTAGGTTATATGACGTTATAGACGCATATAATGTTCCCACCGAGAAGTAGGTCCGACACGCCTGGATTGTTGTCAAATATTACATCCGAGATTTTAGGTTGCCTTAGGTTAGGTTATATGACGTTATAGACGCATTTAATGTTCCCACCGAGAAGTAGGGCCCGACACGATTGGAATATTGTCAAATGTTACATCCGAGTTGTTAGGTTGCCTTAGGTTAGGTTATATGACGTTATAGACGTATATACTGTTCCCACCGTGAAGTAGGGTCCGACACACCAGGAATATTGACAACTATTACATCCGAGTTGTTAGGTTGCCCTATTTTACGATATACAGCGTAATAGACGCATACAATGTTCCCACCGAGAAGTAGGGTCCGACAGGTTTGGAATGTTGTCAAATGTTACATCCGAGGTGTTAGGTTGCGTTAGGTTAGGTTATATGACGTTATAGAGGGATATAATGTTCCCACCGAGAAGTAGGTCCGACACGCCTGGATTGTTGTCAAATATTACATCCGAGGTGGTAGGTTGCCTTAGGTTAGGATATACAACGTTATAGACGCATATAATGTTCCGACCGAGAAGTAGGGTCCTACTCGCCAGGAATGTTGTCAAATGTTACATCCGAGGTGTTTGGTTGCCTTAGGTTAGGCTGTATGACTTTATAGACGCATATAATGTTCCCACCGAGAAGTAGGTCCGACTCGCCAGGAATGTTGTCAAATGTTACATCCGAGGTGCTAGGTTCCCTTAGGTTAGGATATATAACGTTATAGACGCATATAATGTTCCCACCGAGAAGTAGGTCCCGACACGCTTGGAATGTTGTCAAATGTTACATCCGAGGTGTTAGGTTGCGTTAGGTTTGGTTGTATGACGTTATAGACGCATATAATGTTCGCACCGTGAAGTAGGGTCCGACACACCAGGAATATTGACAACTATTACATCCGAGTTGTTAGGTTGCCTTATTTTACGATATACAGCGTTATAGACGCATACAATGTTCCCACCGAGAAGTAGGGCCCAACAGGTTTGGAATGTTGGCAAATATTACATCCGAGGAGTTAGGTTGCCTTAGGTTAGGATATACAACGTTATAGACGCATACAATGTTCCCACCGAGAAGTACGGTCCGACAGGTTTGGAATGTTGGCAAATATTACGTCCGAGGAGTTAGGTTGCCTTAGGTTAGGATATACAACGTTATAGACACATATAAGGTTCCCACCGAGAAGTAGGGTCCGACACGCCAGGAATATTGTCAAATATTACATCCGAGTTATTAGGTTGCCTTAGGATAGGATATATAACGTTATAGACGCATTTAATGTTCCCACCGAGAAGTAGGGTCCGACTCGCCAGGAATGTTGTCAAATGTTACATCCGAGGTGCTAGGTTCCCTTAGGTTAGGATATATAACGTTATAGACTTATATAATGTTCCCACCGAGAAGTAGGGCCCGACGCGCTTGGAGTGTTGTCAAATGTTACATCCGAGGTGTTAGGTTGCCTTAGGTTAGGTTATATGACGTTATAGAGGCATATAATGTACCCACCGAGAAGTAGGTCCGACACGCCTGGATTGTTGTCAAATATTACAACCGAAGTGCTAGGTTGCCTTAGGTTAGGATATACAACGTTATAGACGCATATAATGTTCCCACCGAGAAGTAGGGTCCGACACACCTGGAATGTTGTCAAATGTTACATCCGAGGTGTTTGGTTGCCTTAGGTTAGGTTATATGACGTTATAGAGGCATATAATGTACCCACCGAGAAGTAGGTCCGACACGCCTGGATTGTTGTCAAATATTACAACCGAAGTGCTAGGTTGCCTTAGGTTAGGATATACAACGTTATAGACGCATATAATGTTCCCACCGAGAAGTAGGGTCCGACTCGCTAGGAATGTTGTCAAATGTTACATCCGAGGTGCTAGGTTGCCTTAGGTTAGGATATATAACGTTATAGACGCATATAATGTTCCCACCGAGAAGTAGGGCCCGACACGATTGGAATATTGTCAAATGTTACATCCGAGTTGTTAGGTTGCCTTAGGTTAGGTTATATGACGTTATAGACGTATATACTGTTCCCACCGTGAAGTAGGGTCCGACACACCAGGAATATTGACAACTATTACATCCGAGTTGTTAGGTTGCCCTATTTTACGATATACAGCGTAATAGACGCATACAATGTTCCCACCGAGAAGTAGGGTCCGACAGGTTTGGAATGTTGTCAAATGTTACATCCGAGGTGTTAGGTTGCGTTAGGTTAGGTTATATGACGTTATAGAGGGATATAATGTTCCCACCGAGAAGTAGGTCCGACACGCCTGGATTGTTGTCAAATATTACATCCGAGGTGGTAGGTTGCCTTAGGTTAGGATATACAACGTTATAGACGCATATAATGTTCCGACCGAGAAGTAGGGTCCTACTCGCCAGGAATGTTGTCAAATGTTACATCCGAGGTGTTTGGTTGCCTTAGGTTAGGCTGTATGACTTTATAGACGCATATAATGTTCCCACCGAGAAGTAGGTCCGACTCGCCAGGAATGTTGTCAAATGTTACATCCGAGGTGCTAGGTTCCCTTAGGTTAGGATATATAACGTTATAGACGCATATAATGTTCCCACCGAGAAGTAGGTCCCGACACGCTTGGAATGTTGTCAAATGTTACATCCGAGGTGTTAGGTTGCGTTAGGTTTGGTTGTATGACGTTATAGACGCATATAATGTTCGCACCGTGAAGTAGGGTCCGACACACCAGGAATATTGACAACTATTACATCCGAGTTGTTAGGTTGCCTTATTTTACGATATACAGCGTTATAGACGCATACAATGTTCCCACCGAGAAGTAGGGCCCAACAGGTTTGGAATGTTGGCAAATATTACATCCGAGGAGTTAGGTTGCCTTAGGTTAGGATATACAACGTTATAGACGCATACAATGTTCCCACCGAGAAGTACGGTCCGACAGGTTTGGAATGTTGGCAAATATTACGTCCGAGGAGTTAGGTTGCCTTAGGTTAGGATATACAACGTTATAGACACATATAAGGTCCCCACCGAGAAGTAGGGTCCGACACGCCAGGAATATTGTCAAATATTACATCCGAGTTATTAGGTTGCCTTAGGATAGGATATATAACGTTATAGACGCATTTAATGTTCCCACCGAGAAGTAGGGTCCGACTCGCCAGGAATGTTGTCAAATGTTACATCCGAGGTGCTAGGTTCCCTTAGGTTAGGATATATAACGTTATAGACTTATATAATGTTCCCACCGAGAAGTAGGGCCCGACGCGCTTGGAGTGTTGTCAAATGTTACATCCGAGGTGTTAGGTTGCCTTAGGTTAGGTTATATGACGTTATAGAGGCATATAATGTACCCACCGAGAAGTAGGTCCGACACGCCTGGATTGTTGTCAAATATTACAACCGAAGTGCTAGGTTGCCTTAGGTTAGGATATACAACGTTATAGACGCATATAATGTTCCCACCGAGAAGTAGGGTCCGACACACCTGGAATGTTGTCAAATGTTACATCCGAGGTGTTTGGTTGCCTTAGGTTAGGTTATATGACGTTATAGAGGCATATAATGTACCCACCGAGAAGTAGGTCCGACACGCCTGGATTGTTGTCAAATATTACAACCGAAGTGCTAGGTTGCCTTAGGTTAGGATATACAACGTTATAGACGCATATAATGTTCCCACCGAGAAGTAGGGTCCGACTCGCTAGGAATGTTGTCAAATGTTACATCCGAGGTGCTAGGTTGCCTTAGGTTAGGATATATAACGTTATAGACGCATATAATGTTCCCACCGAGAAGTAGGGCCCGACACGATTGGAATATTGTCAAATGTTACATCCGAGTTGTTAGGTTGCCTTAGGTTAGGTTATATGACGTTATAGACGTATATACTGTTCCCACCGTGAAGTAGGGTCCGACACACCAGGAATATTGACAACTATTACATCCGAGTTGTTAGGTTGCCCTATTTTACGATATACAGCGTAATAGACGCATACAATGTTCCCACCGAGAAGTAGGGTCCGACAGGTTTGGAATGTTGTCAAATGTTACATCCGAGGTGTTAGGTTGCGTTAGGTTAGGTTATATGACGTTATAGAGGGATATAATGTTCCCACCGAGAAGTAGGTCCGACACGCCTGGATTGTTGTCAAATATTACATCCGAGGTGGTAGGTTGCCTTAGGTTAGGATATACAACGTTATAGACGCATATAATGTTCCGACCGAGAAGTAGGGTCCTACTCGCCAGGAATGTTGTCAAATGTTACATCCGATGTGTTTGGTTGCCTTAGGTTAGGCTGTATGACTTTATAGACGCATATAATGTTCCCACCGAGAAGTAGGTCCGACTCGCCAGGAATGTTGTCAAATGTTACATCCGAGGTGCTAGGTTCCCTTAGGTTAGGATATATAACGTTATAGACGCATATAATGTTCCCACCGAGAAGTAGGTCCCGACACGCTTGGAATGTTGTCAAATGTTACATCCGAGGTTTTAGGTTGCCTTAGGTTAGGTTATATGACGTTATAGACGCATATAATGTTCCCACCGAGAAGTAGGTCCGACACGCCTGGATTGTTGTCAAATAATACATCCGAGATTTTAGGTTGCCTTAGGTTAGGATATATAACGTTATAGAGGTATATAATGTTCCCAACGAGAAGTAGGGTCCGACACACCTGGAATGTTGTCAAATGTTACATCCGAGGTGTTTGGTTGCCTTAGGTTAGGCTGTATGACTTTATAGACGCATATAATGTTCCCACCGAGAAGTAGGTCCGACTCGCCAGGAATGTTGTCAAATGTTACATCCGAGGTGCTAGGTTCCCTTAGGTTAGGATATATAACGTTATAGACGCATATAATGTTCCCTCCGAGAAGTAGGTCCCGACACGCTTGGAATGTTGTCAAATGTTACATCCGAGGTGTTAGGTTGCCTTAGGTTAGGTTATATGACGTTATAGACGCATATAATGTTCCAACCGAGAAGTAGGTCCGACACGCCTGGATTGTTGTCAAATATTACATCCGAGATTTTAGGTTGCCTTAGGTTAGGATATATAACGTTATAGAGGTATATAATGTTCCCACCGAGAAGTAGGGTCCGACACACCTGGAATGTTGTCAAATGTTACATCCGAGGTGTTTGGTTGCCTTAGGTTAGGTTATATGACGTTATAGAGGCATATAATGTACCCACCGAGAAGTAGGTCCGACACGCCTGGATTGTTGTCAAATATTACAACCGAAGTGCTAGGTTGCCTTAGGTTAGGATATACAACGTTATAGACGCATATAATGTTCCCACCGAGAAGTAGGGTCCGACACACCTGGAATGTTGTCAAATGTTACATCCGAGGTGTTTGGTTGCCTTAGGTTAGGTTATATGACGTTATAGAGGCATATAATGTACCCACCGAGAAGTAGGTCCGACACGCCTGGATTGTTGTCAAATATTACAACCGAAGTGCTAGGTTGCCTTAGGTTAGGATATACAACGTTATAGACGCATATAATGTTCCCACCGAGAAGTAGGGTCCGACTCGCTAGGAATGTTGTCAAATGTTACATCCGAGGTGCTAGGTTGCCTTAGGTTAGGATATATAACGTTATAGACGCATATAATGTTCCCACCGAGAAGTAGGGCCCGACACGATTGGAATATTGTCAAATGTTACATCCGAGTTGTTAGGTTGCCTTAGGTTAGGTTATATGACGTTATAGACGTATATACTGTTCCCACCGTGAAGTAGGGTCCGACACACCAGGAATATTGACAACTATTACATCCGAGTTGTTAGGTTGCCCTATTTTACGATATACAGCGTAATAGACGCATACAATGTTCCCACCGAGAAGTAGGGTCCGACAGGTTTGGAATGTTGTCAAATGTTACATCCGAGGTGTTAGGTTGCGTTAGGTTAGGTTATATGACGTTATAGAGGGATATAATGTTCCCACCGAGAAGTAGGTCCGACACGCCTGGATTGTTGTCAAATATTACATCCGAGGTGGTAGGTTGCCTTAGGTTAGGATATACAACGTTATAGACGCATATAATGTTCCGACCGAGAAGTAGGGTCCTACTCGCCAGGAATGTTGTCAAATGTTACATCCGATGTGTTTGGTTGCCTTAGGTTAGGCTGTATGACTTTATAGACGCATATAATGTTCCCACCGAGAAGTAGGTCCGACTCGCCAGGAATGTTGTCAAATGTTACATCCGAGGTGCTAGGTTCCCTTAGGTTAGGATATATAACGTTATAGACGCATATAATGTTCCCACCGAGAAGTAGGTCCCGACACGCTTGGAATGTTGTCAAATGTTACATCCGAGGTTTTAGGTTGCCTTAGGTTAGGTTATATGACGTTATAGACGCATATAATGTTCCCACCGAGAAGTAGGTCCGACACGCCTGGATTGTTGTCAAATAATACATCCGAGATTTTAGGTTGCCTTAGGTTAGGATATATAACGTTATAGAGGTATATAATGTTCCCAACGAGAAGTAGGGTCCGACACACCTGGAATGTTGTCAAATGTTACATCCGAGGTGTTTGGTTGCCTTAGGTTAGGCTGTATGACTTTATAGACGCATATAATGTTCCCACCGAGAAGTAGGTCCGACTCGCCAGGAATGTTGTCAAATGTTACATCCGAGGTGCTAGGTTCCCTTAGGTTAGGATATATAACGTTATAGACGCATATAATGTTCCCTCCGAGAAGTAGGTCCCGACACGCTTGGAATGTTGTCAAATGTTACATCCGAGGTGTTAGGTTGCCTTAGGTTAGGTTATATGACGTTATAGACGCATATAATGTTCCAACCGAGAAGTAGGTCCGACACGCCTGGATTGTTGTCAAATATTACATCCGAGATTTTAGGTTGCCTTAGGTTAGGATATATAACGTTATAGAGGTATATAATGTTCCCACCGAGAAGTAGGGTCCGACACACCTGGAATGTTGTCAAATGTTACATCTGAGATGTTAGGTTAACTTTGGCTGGGATATATAACGTTATAGACGTATACAATGTTCCGACTGAGAAGTAGGGTCCGACTCGCCAGAAATGTTGTCAAATGTTACATCCGAGGTGTTAGGTTGCCTTAGGTTAGGTTATATGACGTTATAGACGCATATAATGTTCCCACCGAGAAGTAGGTCCGACACGCCTGGATTGTTGTCAAATATTACATCCGAGATTTTAGGTTGCCTTAGGTTAGGTTATATGACGTTATAGACGCATTTAATGTTCCCACCGAGAAGTAGGGTCCGACTCGCTAGGAATGTTGTCAAATGTTACATCCGAGGTGCTAGGTTGCCTTAGGTTAGGATATATAACGTTATAGACGCATATAATGTTCCCACCGAGAAGTAGGGCCCGACACGATTGGAATATTGTCAAATGTTACATCCGAGTTGTTAGGTTGCCTTAGGTTAGGTTATATGACGTTATAGACGTATATACTGTTCCCACCGTGAAGTAGGGTCCGACACACCAGGAATATTGACAACTATTACATCCGAGTTGTTAGGTTGCCCTATTTTACGATATACAGCGTAATAGACGCATACAATGTTCCCACCGAGAAGTAGGGTCCGACAGGTTTGGAATGTTGTCAAATGTTACATCCGAGGTGTTAGGTTGCGTTAGGTTAGGATATACAACGTTATAGACGCATATAATGTTCCGACCGCGAAGTAGGGTCCGACTCGCCAGGAATGTTGTCAAATGTTACATCCGAGGTGTTTGGTTGCCTTAGGTTAGGCTGTATGACTTTATAGACGCATATAATGTTCCCACCGAGAAGTAGGTCCGACTCGCCAGGAATGTTGTCAAATGTTACATCCGAGGTGCTAGGTTCCCTTAGGTTAGGATATATAACGTTATAGACGCATATAATGTTCCCACCGAGAAGTAGGTCCCGACACGCTTGGAATGTTGTCAAATGTTACATCCGAGGTGCTAGGTTCCCTTAGGTTAGGATATATAACGTTATAGACGCATATAATGTTCCCACCGAGAAGTAGGTCCCGACACGCTTGGAATGTTGTCAAATGTTACATCCGAGGTGATAGGTTGCCTTAGGTTAGGTTATATAACGTTATAGACGTATATACTGTTCCCACCGAGAAGTAGGGTCCGACACACGTGGAATGTTGTCAAATGTTACATCCGAGGTGTTAGGTTGCCTTAGGTTAGGTCATATGACGTTATAGACGTATATAATGTTCCCACCGAGAAGTAGGTCCGACACGCCTGGATTGTTGTCAAATATTACATCCGAGATGTTAGGTTGCCTTAGGTTAGGATATATAACGTTATAGACGTATATACTGTTCCCACTGAGAAGTAGGTTCCGACTCGCCAGGAATGTTGTCAAATGTTACATCCGATGTGTTAGGTTGCCTTAGGTTAGTATATACAACGTTATAGACGCATATAATGTTCCCACCGAGAAGTAGGGTCCGACACACATGGAATCTTGTCAAATATTACATCCGAGGTGTTAGGTTGCCTTAGGTTAGGATATATAACGTTATAGACGCATACAATGTTCCCACCGAGAAGTAGGGCCCGACACGCTTGGACTGGTGTCAAATCTTACATCCGAGGTGTTAGGTTGCGTTATGTTTGGTTATATGACGTTATAGAGGGATATAATGTTCCCACCGAGAAGTAGGTCCGACACGCCTGGATTGTTGTCAAATATTACATCCGAGGTGCTAGGTTGCCTTAGGTTAGGATATACAACGTTATAGACGCATATAATGTTCCGACCGAGAAGTAGGGTCCGACTCGCCAGGAATGTTGTCAAATGTTACATCCGAGGTGTTAGGTTGCGTTAGGTTTGGTTGTATGACGTTATAGACGCATATAATGTTCGCACCGTGAAGTAGGGTCCGACACACCAGGAATATTGACAACTATTACATCCGAGTTGTTAGGTTACCTTATTTTACGATATACAGCGTTATAGACGCATACAATGTTCCCACCGAGAAGTAGGGCCCAACAGGTTTGGAATGTTGGCAAATATTACATCCGAGGAGTTAGGTTGCCTTAGGTTAGGATATACAACGTTATAGACGCATATAATGTTCCCACCGAGAAGTAGGTCCGACACGCCTGGATTGTTGTCAAATATTACATCCGAGATGTTAGGTTGCCTTATTTTACGATATACAGCGTTATAGACGCATACAATGTTCCCACCGATACGTAGGGTCCGACAGGTTTGGAATGTTGGCAAATATTACGTCCGAGGAGTTAGGTTGCCTTAGGTTAGGATATACAACGTTATAGACGCATATAAGGTTCCCACCGAGAAGTAGGGTCCGACACGCCAGGAATATTGTCAAATATTACAACCGAGTTATTAGGTTGCCTTAGGATAGGATATATAACGTTATAGACGCATTTAATGTTCCCACCGAGAAGTAGGGTCCGACTCGCCAGGAATGTTGTCAAATGTTACATCCGAGGTGCTAGGTTCCCTTAGGTTAGGATATATAACGTTATAGACTTATATAATGTTCCCACCGAGAAGTAGGGCCCGACGCGCTTGGAGTGTTGTCAAATGTTATATCCGAGGTGTTAGGTTGCCTTAGGTTAGGATATACAACGTTATAGACGCATATAATGTTCCCACCGAGAAGTAGGTCCGACACGCCTGGATTGTTGTCAAATATTACATCCGAGATGTTAGGTTGCCTTATTTTACGATATACAGCGTTATAGACGCATACAATGTTCCCACCGATAAGTAGGGTCCGACAGGTTTGGAATGTTGGCAAATATTACGTCCGAGGAGTTAGGTTGCCTTAGGTTAGGATATACAACGTTATAGACGCATATAAGGTTCCCACCGAGAAGTAGGGTCCGACACGCCAGGAATATTGTCAAATATTACATCCGAGTTATTAGGTTGCCTTAGGATAGGATATATAACGTTATAGACGCATTTAATGTTCCCACCGAGAAGTAGGGTCCGACTCGCCAGGAATGTTGTCAAATGTTACATCCGAGGTGCTAGGTTCCCTTAGGTTAGGATATATAACGTTATAGACTTATATAATGTTCCCACCGAGAAGTAGGGCCCGACGCGCTTGGAGTGTTGTCAAATGTTACATCCGAGGTGTTAGGTTGCCTTAGGTTAGGTTATATGACGTTATAGAGGCATATAATGTACCCACCGAGAAGTAGGTCCGACACGCCTGGATTGTTGTCAAATATTACATCCGAAGTGCTAGGTTGCCTTAGGTTAGGATATACAACGTTATAGACGCATATAATGTTCCCACCGAGAAGTAGGGTCCGACACACCTGGAATGTTGTCAAATGTTACATCCGAGGTGTTTGGTTGCCTTAGGTTAGGCTGTATGACTTTATAGACGCATGTAATGTTCCCACCGAGAAGTAGGTCCGATACGCCTGGATTGTTGTCAAATATTACATCCGAGATGTTAGGTTGCCTTAGGTTAGGATATACAACGTTATTGACGCGTATAATGTTCCCACCGAGAAGTAGGGTCCAACAGGTTTGGAATGTTGGCAAATATTACATCCGAGGAGTTAGGTTGCCTTAGGTTAGCATATACAACGTTATAGACGCATATAATGTTCCCACCGAGAAGTAGGTCCGACACGCCTGGATTGTTGTCAAATATTACATCCGAGGTGCTAGGTTGCCTTAGGTTAGGATATACAACGTTATAGACGCATATAATGTTCCCACCGAGAAGTGGGGTCCGACACACCTGGAATGTTGTCAAATGTTACATCCGAGGTGTTTGGTTGCCTTAGGTTAGGCTGTATGACTTTATAGACGCATATAATGTTCCCACCGAGAAGTAGGTCCGACTCGCCAGGAATGTTGTCAAATGTTACATCCTAGGTGCTAGGTTCCCTTAGGTTAGGATATATAACGTTATAGACGCATATAATGTTCCCACCGAGAAGTAGGTCCCGACACGCTTGGAATGTTGTCAAATGTTACATCCGAGGTGTTAGGTTGCCTTAGGTTAGGTTATATGACGTTATAGACGCATATAATGTTCCCACCGAGAAGTAGGTCCGACACGCCTGGATTGTTGTCAAATATTACATCCGAGATTTTAGGTTGCCTTAGGTTAGGATATATAACGTTATAAAGGTATATAATGTTCCCACCGAGAAGTAGGGTCCGACACACCTGGAATGTTGTCAAATGTTACATCTGAGATGTTAGGTTAACTTTGGTTGGGATATATAACGTTATAGACGTATACAATGTTCCGACTGAGAAGTAGGGTCCGACTCGTCAGAAATGTTGTCAAATGTTACATCCGAGGTGTTAGGTTGCCTTAGGTTAGGTTATATGACGTTATAGACGCATATAATGTTCCCACCGAGAAGTAGGTCCGACACGCCTGGATTGTTGTCAAATATTACATCCGAGATTTTAGGTTGCCTTAGGTTAGGTTATATGACGTTATAGACGCATTTAATGTTCCCACCGAGAAGTAGGGTGCGACTCGCTAAGAATGTTGTCAAATGTTACATCCGAGGTGCTAGGTTGCCTTAGGTTAGGATATATAACGTTATAGACGCATATAATGTTCCCACCGAGAAGTAGGGCCCGACACGATTGGAATATTGTCAAATGTTACATCCGAGTTGTTAGGTTGCCTTAGGTTAGGTTATATGACGTTATAGACGTATATACTGTTCCCACCGTGAAGTAGGGTCCGACACACCAGGAATATTGACAACTATTACATCCGAGTTGTTAGGTTGCCCTATTTTACGATATACAGCGTAATAGACGCATACAATGTTCCCACCGAGAAGTAGGGTCCGACAGGTTTGGAATGTTGTCAAATGTTACATCCGAGGTGTTAGGTTGCGTTAGGTTAGGTTATATGACGTTATAGAGGGATATAATGTTCCCACCGAGAAGTAGGTCCGACACGCCTGGATTGTTGTCAAATATTACATCCGAGGTGGTAGGTTGATTTAGGTTAGGATATACAACGTTATAGACGCATATAATGTTCCGACCGAGAAGTAGGGTCCGACTCGCCAGGAATGTTGTCAAATGTTACATCCGAGGTGTTTGGTTGCCTTAGGTTAGGCTGTATGACTTTATAGACGCATATAATGTTCCCACCGAGAAGTAGGTCCGACTCGCCAGGAATGTTGTCAAATGTTACATCCGAGGTGCTAGGTTCCCTTAGGTTAGGATATATAACGTTATAGACGCATATAATGTTCCCTCCGAGAAGTAGGTCCCGACACGCTTGGAATGTTGTCAAATGTTACATCCGAGGTGTTAGGTTGCCTTAGGTTAGGTTATATGACGTTATAGACGCATATAATGTTCCCACCGAGAAGTAGGTCCGGCACGCCTGGATTGTTGTCAAATATTACATCCGAGATTTTAGGTTGCCTTAGGTTAGGATATATAACGTTATAGAGGTATATAATGTTCCCACCGAGAAGTAGGGTCCGACACACATGGAATGTTGTCAAATGTTACATCTGAGATGTTAGGTTAACTTTGGTTGGGATATATAACGTTATAGACGTATACAATGTTCCGACTGAGAAGTAGGGTCCGACTCGCCAGAAATGTTGTCAAATGTTACATCCGAGGTGTTAGGTTGCCTTAGGTTAGGTTATATGACGTTATAGACGCATATAACGTTCCCACCGAGAAGTAGGTCCCGACACGCTTGGAATGTTGTCAAATGTTACATCCGAGGTGTTAGGTTGCCTTAGGTTAGGTTATATGACGTTATAGACGCATATAATGTTCCCACCGAGAAGTAGGTCCGACACGCCTGGATTGTTGTCAAATATTACATCCGAGATTTTAGGTTGCCTTAGGTTAGGATATATAACGTTATAGAGGTATATAATGTTCCCACCGAGAAGTAGGGTCCGACACACATGGAATGTTGTCAAATGTTACATCTGAGATGTTAGGTTAACTTTGGTTGGGATATATAACGTTATAGACGTATACAATGTTCCGACTGAGAAGTAGGGTCCGACTCGCCAGAAATGTTGTCAAATGTTACATCCGAGGTGTTAGGTTGCCTTAGGTTAGGTTATATGACGTTATAGACGCATATAATGTTCCCACCGAGAAGTAGGTCCGACACGCCTGGATTGTTGTCAAATATTACATCCGAGATTTTAGGTTGCCTTAGGTTAGGTTATATGACGTTATAGACGCATTTAATGTTCCCACCGAGAAGTAGGGTCCGACTCGCTAGGAATGTTGTCAAATGTTACATCCGAGGTGCTAGGTTGCCTTAGGTTAGGATATATAACGTTATAGACGCATATAATGTTCCCACCGAGAAGTAGGGCCCGACACGATTGGAATATTGTCAAATGTTACATCCGAGTTGTTAGGTTGCCTTAGGTTAGGTTATATGACGTTATAGACGTATATACTGTTCCCACCGTGAAGTAGGGTCCGACACACCAGGAATATTGACAACTATTACATCCGAGTTGTTAGTTTGCCCTATTTTACGATATACAGCGTAATAGACGCATACAATGTTCCCACCGAGAAGTAGGGTCCGACAGGTTTGGAATGTTGTCAAATGTTACATCCGAGGTGTTAGGTTGCGTTAGGTTAGGTTATATGACGTTATAGAGGGATATAATGTTCCCACCGAGAAGTAGGTCCGACACGCCTGGATTGTTGTCAAATATTACATCCGAGGTGGTAGGTTGCCTTAGGTTAGGATATACAACGTTATAGACGCATATAATGTTCCGACCGAGAAGTAGGGTCCGACTCACCAGGAATGTTGTCAAATGTTACATCCGAGGTGTTTGGTTGCCTTAGGTTAGGCTGTATGACTTTATAGACGCATATAATGTTCCCACCGAGAAGTAGGTCCGACTCGCCAGGAATGTTGTCAAATGTTACATCCGAGGTGCTAGGTTCCCTTAGGTTAGGATATATACCGTTATAGACGCATATAATGTTCCCACCGAGAAGTAGGTCCCGACACGCTTGGAATGTTGTCAAATGTTACATCCGAGGTGTTAGGTTGCCTTAGGTTAGGTTATATGACGTTATAGACGCATATAATGTTCCCACCGAGAAGTAGGTCCGACACGCCTGGATTGTTGTCAAATATTACATCCGAGATTTTAGGTTGCCTTAGGTTGGGATATATAACGTTATAGAGGTATATAATGTTCCCACCGAGAAGTAGGGTCCGACACACCTGGAATGTTGTCAAATGTTACATCCGAGATGTTAGGTTAACTTTGGTTGGGATATATAACGTTATAGACGTATACAATGTTCCGACTGAGAAGTAGGGTCCGACTCGCCAGAAATGTTGTCAAATGTTACATCCGAGGTGTTAAGTTGCCTTAGGTTAGGTTATATGACGTTATAGACGCATATAGTCTTCCCACCGAGAAGTAGGGTTCGACACATATGGAATCTTGTCAAACATTACATCCGACGTGTTAGGTTGCCTTAGGTTAGGTTATATGACGTTATAGACCCATATAATGTTCGCACCGTGAAGTAGGGTCCGACACACCAGGAATATTGACAACTATTACATCCTAGTTGTTAGGTTGCCCAATTTTACGATATACAGCGTTATAGACGCATACAATGTTCCCACCGAGAAGTAGGGCCCGACAGGTTTGGAATGTTTCGAAATATTACATCCGAGGAGTTAGGTTGCCTTAGGTTAGGATATACAACGTTATAGACGCATATAATGTTCCCACCGAGAAGTAGGGTCCGACCCGCTAGGAATGTTGTCAAATGTTACATCCGAGGTGCTAGGTTGCCTTAGGTTAGGATATATAACGTTATAGACTTATATAATGTTCCCACCGAGAAGTAGGGCCCGACACGCTTGGAGTGTAGGCAAATGTTACATTCGAGGTGTTAGGTTGCCTTAGGTTAGGATATACAACGTTGTTGACGCATATAATGCTCCCACCGAGAAGTAGGGTCCGACACACGTGCAATGTTGTCAAATGTTACATCCGAGTTGTTAGGTTGCCTTAGGTTAGGTTATATGACGTTATAGACGCATATAATGTTCCCACCGAGAAGCAGGTCCGACACGCCTGGATTGTTGTCAGATATTACATCCGAGGTGCTAGGTTGCCTTAGGTTAGGATATACAACGTTATAGACGCATATAATGTTCCTACCGAGAAGTAGGGTCCGACACACCTGGAATGTTGTCAAATGTTACATCCGAGGTGTTTGGTTGCCTTAGGTTAGGTTATATGACATTATAGACGCATATAATGTTCCCACCGTGAAGTAGGGTCCGACTCGCCAGGAATGTTGTCAAATGTTACATCCGAGGTGCTAGGTTCCCTTAGGTTAGGATATATAACGTTATAGACTTATATAATGTTCCCACCGAGAAGTAGGGTCCGACACACCTGGAATGTTGTCAAATGTTACATCCGAATTGCTAGGTTGCCTTAGGTTAGGATATACAACGTTATAGACGCATATAATGTTCCCACCGAGAAGTAGGTCCGACACGCCTGGATTGTTGTCAAATATTACATCCGAGGTGCTAGGTTGCCTTAGGTTAGGATATACAACGTTATAGACGCATATAATGTTCCCACCGAGAAGTGGGGTCCGACACACCTGGAATGTTGTCAAATGTTACATCCGAGGTGTTTGGTTGCCTTAGGTTAGGCTGTATGACTTTATAGACGCATATAATGTTCCCACCGAGAAGTAGGTTAGGTTAGGTTAGGTTAGGTTAGGTTAGGTTAGGTTAGGTTATATGACGTTATAGACGCATATAATGTTCCCACCGAGAAGTAGGTCCGACACGCCTGGATTGTTGTCAAATATTACATCCGAGATTTTCGGTTGCCTTAGGTTAGGATATATAACGTTATAGAGGTATATAATGTTCCCACCGAGAAGTAGGGTCCGACAGACCTGGAATGTTGTCAAATGTTACATCTGAGATGTTAGGTTAACTTTGGTTGGGATATATAACGTTATAGACGTATACAATGTTCCGACTGAGAAGTAGGGTCCGACTCGCCAGAAATGTTGTCAAATGTTACATCCGAGGTGTTAGGTTGCCTTAGGTTAGGTTATATGACGTTATAGACGCATATAATGTTCCCACCGAGAAGTAGGTCCGACACGCCTGGATTGTTGTCAAATATTACATCCGAGACTTTAGGTTGCCTTAGGTTAGGTTATATGACGTTATAGACGCATTTAATGTTCCCACCGAGAAGTAGGGTCCGACTCGCTAGGAATGTTGTCAAATGTTACATCCGAGGTGCTAGGTTGCCTTAGGTTAGGTATATAACGTTATAGACGCATATAATGTTCCCACCGAGAAGTAGGGCCCGACAAGATTGGAATATTGTCAAATGTTACATCCGAGTTGTTAGGTTGCCTTAGGTTAGGTTATATGACGTTATAGACGTATATACTGTTCCCACCGTGAAGTAGGGTCCGACACACCAGGAATATTGACAACTATTACATCCGAGTTGTTAGGTTGCCCTATTTTACGATATACAGCGTAATAGACGCATACAATGTTCCCACCGAGAAGTAGGGTCCGACAGGTTTGGAATGTTGTCAAATGTTACATTCGAGGTGTTAGGTTGCGTTAGGTTAGGTTATATGACGTTATAGAGGGATATAATGTTCCCACCGAGAAGTAGGTCCGACACGCCTGGATTGTTGTCAAATATTACATCCGAGGTGGTAGGTTGCCTTAGGTTAGGATATACAACGTTATAGACGCATATAATGTTCCGACCGAGAAGTAGGGTCCGACTCGCCAGGAATGTTGTCAAATGTTACATCCGAGGTGTTTGGTTGCCTTAGGTTAGGCTGTATGACTTTATAGACGCATATAATGTTCCCACCGAGAAGTAGGTCCGACTCGCCAGGAATGTTGTCAAATGTTACATCCGAGGTGCTAGGTTCCCTTTGGTTAGGATATATACCGTTATAGACGCATATAATGTTCCCACCGAGAAGTAGGTCCCGACACGCTTGGAATGTTGTCAAATGTTACATCCGAGGTGTTAGGTTGCCTTAGGTTAGGTTATATGACGTTATAGACGCATATAATGTTCCCACCGAGAAGTAGGTCCGACACGCCTGGATTGTTGTCAAATATTACATCCGAGATTTTAGGTTGCCTTAGGTTGGGATATATAACGTTATAGAGGTATATAATGTTCCCACCGAGAAGTAGGGTCCGACACACCTGGAATGTTGTCAAATGTTACATCCGAGATGTTAGGTTAACTTTGGTTGGGATATATAACGTTATAGACGTATACAATGTTCCGACTGAGAAGTAGGGTCCGACTCGCCAGAAATGTTGTCAAATGTTACATCCGAGGTGTTAAGTTGCCTTAGGTTAGGTTATATGACGTTATAGACGCATATAGTCTTCCCACCGAGAAGTAGGGTTCGACACATATGGAATCTTGTCAAACATTACATCCGACGTGTTAGGTTGCCTTAGGTTAGGTTATATGACGTTATAGACCCATATAATATTCGCACCGTGAAGTAGGGTCCGACACACCAGGAATATTGACAACTATTACATCCTAGTTGTTAGGTTGCCCAATTTTACGATATACAGCGTTATAGACGCATACAATGTTCCCACCGAGAAGTAGGGCCCGACAGGTTTGGAATGTTTCGAAATATTACATCCGAGGAGTTAGGTTGCCTTAGGTTAGGATATACAACGTTATAGACGCATATAATGTTCCCACCGAGAAGTAGGGCCCGACACGCTTGGAGTGTAGGCAAATGTTACATCCGAGGTGTTAGGTTGCCTTAGGTTAGGATATACAACGTTATTGACGCATATAATGCTCCCACCGAGAAGTAGGGTCCGACACACGTGGAATGTTGTCAAATGTTACATCCGAGTTGTTAGGTTGCCTTAGGTTAGGTTATATGACGTTATAGACGCATATAATGTTCCCACCGAGAAGCAGGTCCGACACGCCTGGATTGTTGTCAGATATTACATCCGAGGTGCTAGGTTGCCTTAGGTTAGGATATACAACGTTATAGACGCATATAATGTTCCTACCGAGAAGTAGGGTCCGACACACCTGGAATGTTGTCAAATGTTACATCCGAGGTGTTTGGTTGCCTTAGGTTAGGTTATATGACATTATAGACGCATATAATGTTCCCACCGTGAAGTAGGGTCCGACTCGCCAGGAATGTTGTCAAATGTTACATCCGAGGTGCTAGGTTCCCTTAGGTTAGGATATATAACGTTATAGACTTATATAATGTTCCCACCGAGAAGTAGGGTCCGACACACCTGGAATGTTGTCAAATGTTACATCCGAAGTGCTAGGTTGCCTTAGGTTAGGATATACAACGTTATAGACGCATATAATGTTCCCACCGAGAAGTAGGTCCGACACGCCTGGATTGTTGTCAAATATTACATCCGAGGTGCTAGGTTGCCTTAGGTTAGGATATACAACGTTATAGACGCATATAATGTTCCCACCGAGAAGTGGGGTCCGACACACCTGGAATGTTGTCAAATGTTACATCCGAGGTGTTTGGTTGCCTTAGGTTAGGCTGTATGACTTTATAGACGCATATAATGTTCCCACCGAGAAGTAGGTCCGACTCGCCAGGTATGTTGTCAAATGTTACATCCGAGGTGCTAGGTTCCCTTAGGTTAGGATATATAACGTTATAGACGCATATAATGTTCCCACCGAGAAGTAGGTCCCGACACGCTTGGAATGTTGTCAAATGTTACATCCGAGGTGTTAGGTTGCCTTAGGTTAGGTTATATGACGTTATAGACGCATATAATGTTCCCACCGAGAAGTAGGTCCGACACGCCTGGATTGTTGTCAAATATTACATCCGAGATTTTAGGTTGCCTTAGGTTAGGATATATAACGTTATAGAGGTATATAATGTTCCCACCGAGAAGTAGGGTCCGACACACCTGGAATGTTGTCAAATGTGACATCTGAGATGTTAGGTTAACTTTGGTTGGGATATATAACGTTATAGACGTATACAATGTTCCGACTGAGAAGTAGGGTCCGACTCGCCAGAAATGTTGTCAAATGTTACATCCGAGGTGCTAGGTTGCCTTAGGTTAGGATATATAACGTTATAGACGCATATAATGTTCCCACCGAGAAGTAGGGCCCGACACGATTGGAATATTGTCAAATGTTACATCCGAGTTGTTAGGTTGCCTTAGGTTAGGTTATATGACGTTATAGACGTATATACTGTTCCCACCGTGAAGTAGGGTCCGACACACCAGGAATATTGACAACTATTACATCCGAGTTGTTAGGTTGCCCCATTTTACGATATACAGCGTAATAGACGCATACAATGTTCCCACCGAGAAGTAGGGTCCGACAGGGTTGGAATGTTGTCAAATGTTACATCCGAGGTGTTAGGTTGCGTTAGGTTAGGTTATATGACGTTATAGACGCATATAATGTTCCCACCGAGAAGTAGGTCCGACACGCCTGGATTGTTGTCAAATATTACATCCGAGATTTTCGGTTGCCTTAGGTTAGGATATATAACGTTATAGAGGTATATAATGTTCCCACCGAGAAGTAGGGTCCGACACACCTGGAATGTTGTCAAATGTTACATCTGAGATGTTAGGTTAACTTTGGTTGGGATATATAACGTTATAGACGTATACAATGTTCCGACTGAGAAGTAGGGTCCGACTCGCCAGAAATGTTGTCAAATGTTACATCCGAGGTGTTAGGTTGCCTTAGGTTAGGTTATATGACGTTATAGACGCATATAATGTTCCCACCGAGAAGTAGGTCCGACACGCCTGGATTGTTGTCAAATATTACATCCGAGACTTTAGGTTGCCTTAGGTTAGGTTATATGACGTTATAGACGCATTTAATGTTCCCACCGAGAAGTAGGGTCCGACTCGCTAGGAATGTTGTCAAATGTTACATCCGAGGTGCTAGGTTGCCTTAGGTTAGGATATATAACGTTATAGACGCATATAATGTTCCCACCGAGAAGTAGGGCCCGACACGATTGGAATATTGTCAAATGTTACATCCGAGTTGTTAGGTTGCCTTAGGTTAGGTTATATGACGTTATAGACGTATATACTGTTCCCACCGTGAAGTAGGGTCCGACACACCAGGAATATTGACAACTATTACATCCGAGTTGTTAGGTTGCCCTATTTTACGATATACAGCGTAATAGACGCATACAATGTTCCCACCGAGAAGTAGGGTCCGACAGGTTTGGAATGTTGTCAAATGTTACATCCGAGGTGTTAGGTTGCGTTAGGTTAGGTTATATGACGTTATAGAGGGATATAATGTTCCCACCGAGAAGTAGGTCCGACACGCCTGGATTGTTGTCAAATATTACATCCGAGGTGGTAGGTTGCCTTAGGTTAGGATATACAACGTTATAGACGCATATAATGTTCCGACCGACAAGTAGGGTCCGACTCGCCAGGAATGTTGTCAAATGTTACATCCGAGGTGTTTGGTTGCCTTAGGTTAGGCTGTATGACTTTATAGACGCATATAATGTTCCCACCGAGAAGTAGGTCCGACTCGCCAGGAATGTTGTCAAATGTTACATCCGAGGTGCTAGGTTCCCTTAGGTTAGGATATATAACGTTATAGACGCATATAATGTTCCCACCGAGAAGTAGGTCCGACACGCCTGGATTGTTGTCAAATATTACATCCGAGATTTTAGGTTGCCTTAGGTTAGGATATATAACGTTATAGAGGTATATAATGTTCCCACCGAGAAGTAGGGTCCGACACACCTGGAATGTTGTCAAATGTTACATCCGAGGTGTTTGGTTGCCTTAGGTTAGGCTGTATGACTTTATAGACGCATATAATGTTCCCACCGAGAAGTAGGTCCGACTCGCCAGGAATGTTGTCAAATGTTACATCCGAGGTGCTAGGTTCCCTTAGGTTAGGATATATAACGTTATAGACGCATATAATGTTCCCACCGAGAAGTAGGTCCCGACACGCTTGGAATGTTGTCAAATGTTACATCCGAGGTGTTAGGTTGCCTTAGGTTAGGTTATATGACGTTATAGACGCATATATGTTCCCACCGAGAAGTAGGTCCGACACGCCTGGATTGTTGTCAAATATTACATCCGAGATTTTAGGTTGGCTTAGGTTAGGATATATAACGTTATAGAGGTATATAATGTTCCCACCGAGAAGTAGGGCCCGACACGATTGGAATATTGTCAAATGTTACATCCGAGTTGTTAGGTTGCCTTAGGTTAGGTTATATGACGTTATAGACGTATATACTGTTCCCACCGTGAAGTAGGGTCCGACACACCAGGAATATTGACAACTATTACATCCGAGTTGTTAGGTTGCCCTATTTTACGATATACAGCGTAATAGACGCATACAATGTTCCCACCGAGAAGTAGGGTCCGACAGGTTTGGAATGTTGTCAAATGTTACATCCGAGGTGTTAGGTTGCGTTAGGTTAGGTTATATGACGTTATAGAGGGATATAATGTTCCCACCGAGAAGTAGGTCCGACACGCCTGGATTGTTGTCAAATATTACATCCGAGGTGGTAGGTTGCCTTAGGTTAGGATATACAACGTTATAGACGCATATAATGTTCCGACCGAGAAGTAGGGTCCGACTCGCCAGGAATGTTGTCAAATGTTACATCCGAGGTGTTTGGTTGCCTTAGGTTAGGCTGTATGACTTTATAGACGCATATAATGTTCCCACCGAGAAGTAGGTCCGACTCGCCAGGAATGTTGTCAAATGTTACATCCGAGGTGCTAGGTTCCCTTAGGTTAGGATATATAACGTTATAGACGCATATAATGTTCCCACCGAGAAGTAGGTCCCGACACGCTTGGAATGTTGTCAAATGTTACATCCGAGGTGTTAGGTTGCCTTAGGTTAGGTTATATGACGTTATAGACGCATATAATGTTCCCACCGAGAAGTAGGTCCGACACGCCTGGATTGTTTGTCAAATATTACATCCGAGATTTTAGGTTGCCTTAGGTTAGGATATATAACGTTATAGAGGTATATAATGTTCCCACCGAGAAGTAGGGTCCGACACACCTGGAATGTTGTCAAATGTTACGTCCGAGATGTTAGGTTAACTTTGGTTGGGATATATAACGTTATAGACGTATACAATGTTCCGACTGAGAAGTAGGGTCCGACTCGCCAGAAATGTTGTCAAATGTTACATCCGAGGTGTTAGGTTGCCTTAGGTTAGGTTATATGACGTTATAGACGCATATAATGTTCCCACCGAGAAGTAGGTCCGACACGCCTGGATTGTTGTCAAATATTACATCCGAGATTTTAGGTTGCCTTAGGTTAGGTTATATGACGTTATAGACGCATTTAATGTTCCCACCGAGAAGTAGGGTCCGACTCGCTAGGAATGTTGTCAAATGTTACATCCGAGGTGCTAGGTTGCCTTAGGTTAGGATATATAACGTTATAGACGCATATAATTTTCCCACCGAGAAGTAGGGCCCGACACGATTGGAATATTGTCAAATGTTACATCCGAGTTGTTATGTTGCCTTAGGTTAGGTTATATGACGTTATAGACGTATATACTGTTCCCACCGTGAAGTAGGGTCCGACACACCAGGATAATTGACAACTATTACATCCGAGTTGTTAGGTTGCCCTATTTTACGATATACAGCGTAATAGACGCATACAATGTTCCCACCGAGAAGTAGGGTCCGACAGGTTTGGAATGTTGTCAAATGTTACATCCGAGGTGTTAGGTTGCGTTAGGTTAGGTTATATGACGTTATAGAGGGATATAATGTTCCCACCGAGAAGTAGGTCCGACACGCCTGGATTGTTGTCAAATATTACATCCGAGGTGGTAGGTTGCCTTAGGTTAGGATATACAACGTTATAGACGCATATAATGTTCCGACCGAGAAGTAGGGTCCGACTCGCCAGGAATGTTGTCAAATGTTACATCCGAGGTGTTTGGTTGCCTTAGGTTAGGCTGTATGACTTTATAGACGCATATAATGTTCCCACCGAGAAGTAGGTCCGACTCGCCAGGAATGTTGTCATATGTTACATCCGAGGTGCTAGGTTCCCTTAGGTTAGGATATATAACGTTATAGACGCATATAATGTTCCCACCGAGAAGTAGGTCCCGACACGCTTGGAATGTTGTCAAATGTTACATCCGAGGTGTTAGGTTGCCTTAGGTTGGGTTATATGACGTTATAGACGCATATAATGTTCCCACCGAGAAGTAGGTCCGACACGCCTGGATTGTTGTCAAATATTACATCCGAGATTTTAGGTTGCCTTAGGTTAGGATATATAACGTTATAGAGGTATATAATGTTCCCACCGAGAAGTAGGGTCCGACACACCTGGAATGTTGTCAAATGTTACATCCGAGATGTTAGGTTAACTTTGGTTGGGATATATAACGTTATAGACGTATACAATGTTCCGACTGAGAAGTAGGGTCCGACTCGCCAGAAATGTTGTCAAATGTTACATCCGAGGTGTTAGGTTGCCTTAGGTTAGGTTATATGACGTTATAGACGCATATAATGTTCCCACCGAGAAGTAGGTCCGACACGCCTGGATTGTTGTCAAATATTACATCCGAGATTTTAGGTTGCCTTAGGTTAGGTTATATGACGTTATAGACGCATTTAATGTTCCCACCGAGAAGTAGGGTCCGACTCGCTAGGAATGTTGTCAAATGTTACATCCGAGGTGCTAGGTTGCCTTAGGTTAGGATATATAACGTTATAGACGCATATAATGTTCCCACCGAGAAGTAGGGCCCGACACGATTGGAATATTGTCAAATGTTACATCCGAGTTGTTAGGTTGCCTTAGGTTAGGTTATATGACGTTATAGACGTATATACTGTTCCCACCGTGAAGTAGGGTCCGACACACCAGGAATATTGACAACTATTACATCCGAGTTGTTAGGTTGCCCTATTTTACGATATACAGCGTAATAGACGCATACAATGTTCCCACCGAGAAGTAGGGTCCGACAGGTTTGGAATGTTGTCAAATGTTACATCCGAGGTGTTAGGTTGCGTTAGGTTAGGTTATATGACGTTATAGAGGGATATAATGTTCCCACCGAGAAGTAGGTCCGACACGCCTGGATTGTTGTCAAATATTACATCCGAGGTGGTAGGTTGCCTTAGGTTAGGATATACAACGTTATAGACGCATATAATGTTCCGACCGACAAGTAGTGTCCGACTCGCCAGGAATGTTGTCAAATGTTACATCCGAGGTGTTTGGTTGCCTTAGGTTAGGCTGTATGACTTTATAGACGCATATAATGTTCCCACCGAGAAGTAGGTCCGACTCGCCAGGAATGTTGTCAAATGTTACATCCGAGGTGCTAGGTTCCCTTAGGTTAGGATATATAACGTTATAGACGCATATAATGTTCCCACCGAGAAGTAGGTCCCGACACGCTTGGAATGTTGTCAAATGTTACATCCGAGGTGTTAGGTTGCCTTAGGTTAGGTTATATGACGTTATAGACGCATATAATGTTCCCACCGAGAAGTAGGTCCGACACGCCTGGATTGTTGTCAAATATTACATCCGAGATTTTAGGTTGCCTTAGGTTAGGATATATAACGTTATAGAGGTATATAATGTTCCCACCGAGAAGTAGGGTCCGACACACCTGGAATGTTGTCAAATGTTACATCCGAGGTGTTTGGTTGCCTTAGGTTAGGCTGTATGACTTTATAGACGCATATAATGTGCCCACCGAGAAGTAGGTCCGACTCGCCAGGAATGTTGTCAAATGTTACATCCGAGGTGCTAGGTTCCCTTAGGTTAGGATATATAACGTTATAGACGCATATAATGTTCCCACCGAGAAGTAGGTCCCGACACGCTTGGAATGTTGTCAAATGTTACATCCGAGGTGTTAGGTTGCCTTAGGTTAGGTTATATGACGTTATAGACGCATATATGTTCCCACCGAGAAGTAGGTCCGACACGCCTGGATTGTTGTCAAATATTACATCCGAGATTTTAGGTTGGCTTAGGTTAGGATATATAACGTTATAGAGGTATATAATGTTCCCACCGAGAAGTAGGGCCCGACACGATTGGAATATTGTCAAATGTTACATCCGAGTTGTTAGGTTGCCTTAGGTTAGGTTATATGACGTTATAGACGTATATACTGTTCCCACCGTGAAGTAGGGTCCGACACACCAGGAATATTGACAACTATTACATCCGAGTTGTTAGGTTGCCCTATTTTACGATATACAGCGTAATAGACGCATACAATGTTCCCACCGAGAAGTAGGGTCCGACAGGTTTGGAATGTTGTCAAATGTTACATCCGAGGTGTTAGGTTGCGTTAGGTTAGGTTATATGACGTTATAGAGGGATATAATGTTCCCACCGAGAAGTAGGTCCGACACGCCTGGATTGTTGTCAAATATTACATCCGAGGTGGTAGGTTGCCTTAGGTTAGGATATACAACGTTATAGACGCATATAATGTTCCGACCGAGAAGTAGGGTCCGACTCGCCAGGAATGTTGTCAAATGTTACATCCGAGGTGTTTGGTTGCCTTAGGTTAGGCTGTATGACTTTATAGACGCATATAATGTTCCCACCGAGAAGTAGGTCCGACTCGCCAGGAATGTTGTCAAATGTTACATCCGAGGTGCTAGGTTCCCTTAGGTTAGGATATATAACGTTATAGACGCATATAATGTTCCCACCGAGAAGTAGGTCCCGACACGCTTGGAATGTTGTCAAATGTTACATCCGAGGTGTTAGGTTGCCTTAGGTTAGGTTATATGACGTTATAGACGCATATAATGTTCCCACCGAGAAGTAGGTCCGACACGCCTGGATTGTTTGTCAAATATTACATCCGAGATTTTAGGTTGCCTTAGGTTAGGATATATAACGTTATAGAGGTATATAATGTTCCCACCGAGAAGTAGGGTCCGACACACCTGGAATGTTGTCAAATGTTACGTCCGAGATGTTAGGTTAACTTTGGTTGGGATATATAACGTTATAGACGTATACAATGTTCCGACTGAGAAGTAGGGTCCGACTCGCCAGAAATGTTGTCAAATGTTACATCCGAGGTGTTAGGTTGCCTTAGGTTAGGTTATATGACGTTATAGACGCATATAATGTTCCCACCGAGAAGTAGGTCCGACACGCCTGGATTGTTGTCAAATATTACATCCGAGATTTTAGGTTGCCTTAGGTTAGGTTATATGACGTTATAGACGCATTTAATGTTACCACCGAGAAGTAGGGTCCGACTCGCTAGGAATGTTGTCAAATGTTACATCCGAGGTGCTAGGTTGCCTTAGGTTAGGATATATAACGTTATAGACGCATATAATTTTCCCACCGAGAAGTAGGGCCCGACACGATTGGAATATTGTCAAATGTTACATCCGAGTTGTTATGTTGCCTTAGGTTAGGTTATATGACGTTATAGACGTATATACTGTTCCCACCGTGAAGTAGGGTCCGACACACCAGGATAATTGACAACTATTACATCCGAGTTGTTAGGTTGCCCTATTTTACGATATACAGCGTAATAGACGCATACAATGTTCCCACCGAGAAGTAGGGTCCAACAGGTTTGGAATGTTGTCAAATGTTACATCCGAGGTGTTAGGTTGCGTTAGGTTAGGTTATATGACGTTATAGAGGGATATAATGTTCCCACCGAGAAGTAGGTCCGACACGCCTGGATTGTTGTCAAATATTACATCCGAGGTGGTAGGTTGCCTTAGGTTAGGATATACAACGTTATAGACGCATATAATGTTCCGACCGAGAAGTAGGGTCCGACTCGCCAGGAATGTTGTCAAATGTTACATCCGAGGTGTTTGGTTGCCTTAGGTTAGGCTGTATGACTTTATAGACGCATATAATGTTCCCACCGAGAAGTAGGTCCGACTCGCCAGGAATGTTGTCATATGTTACATCCGAGGTGCTAGGTTCCCTTAGGTTAGGATATATAACGTTATAGACGCATATAATGTTCCCACCGAGAAGTAGGTCCCGACACGCTTGGAATGTTGTCAAATGTTACATCCGAGGTGTTAGGTTGCCTTAGGTTGGGTTATATGACGTTATAGACGCATATAATGTTCCCACCGAGAAGTAGGTCCGACACGCCTGGATTGTTGTCAAATATTACATCCGAGATTTTAGGTTGCCTTAGGTTAGGATATATAACGTTATAGAGGTATATAATGTTCCCACCGAGAAGTAGGGTCCGACACACCTGGAATGTTGTCAAATGTTACATCCGAGATGTTAGGTTAACTTTGGTTGGGATATATAACGTTATAGACGTATACAATGTTCCGACTGAGAAGTAGGGTCCGACTCGCCAGAAATGTTGTCAAATGTTACATCCGAGGTGTTAGGTTGCCTTAGGTTAGGTTATATGACGTTATAGACGCATATAATGTTCCCACCGAGAAGTAGGTCCGACACGCCTGGATTGTTGTCAAATATTACATCCGAGATTTTAGGTTGCCTTAGGTTAGGTTATATGACGTTATAGACGCATTTAATGTTCCCACCGAGAAGTAGGGTCCGACTCGCTAGGAATGTTGTCAAATGTTACATCCGAGGTGCTAGGTTGCCTTAGGTTAGGATATATAACGTTATAGACGCATATAATGTTCCCACCGAGAAGTAGGGCCCGACACGATTGGAATATTGTCAAATGTTACATCCGAGTTGTTAGGTTGCCTTAGGTTAGGTTATATGACGTTATAGACGTATATACTGTTCCCACCGTGAAGTAGGGTCCGACACACCAGGAATATTGACAACTATTACATCCGAGTTGTTAGGTTGCCCTATTTTACGATATACAGCGTAATAGACGCATACAATGTTCCCACCGAGAAGTAGGGTCCGACAGGTTTGGAATGTTGTCAAATGTTACATCCGAGGTGTTAGGTTGCGTTAGGTTAGGTTATATGACGTTATAGAGGGATATAATGTTCCCACCGAGAAGTAGGTCCGACACGCCTGGATTGTTGTCAAATATTACATACGAGGTGGTAGGTTGCCTTAGGTTAGGATATACAACGTTATAGACGCATATAATGTTCCGACCGAGAAGTAGGGTCCGACTCGCCAGGAATGTTGTCAAATGTTACATCCGAGGTGTTTGGTTGCCTTAGGTTAGGCTGTATGACTTTATAGACGCATATAATGTTCCCACCGAGAAGTAGGTCCGACTCGCCAGGAATGTTGTCAAATGTTACATCCGAGGTGCTAGGTTCCCTTAGGTTAGGATATATAACGTTATAGACGCATATAATGTTCCCACCGAGAAGTAGGTCCCGACACGCTTGGAATGTTGTCAAATGTTACATCCGAGGTGTTAGGTTGCCTTAGGTTAGGTTATATGACGTTATAGACGCATATAATGTTCCCACCGAGAAGTAGGTCCGACACGCCTGGATTGTTGTCAAATATTACATCCGAGATTTTAGGTTGCCTTAGGTTAGGATATATAACGTTATAGATGTATATAATGTTCCCACCGAGAAGTAGGGTCCGACACACCTGGAATGTTGTCAAATGTTACATCCGAGGTGTTTGGTTGCCTTGGGTTAGGCTGTATGACTTTATAGACGCATATAATGTTCCCACCGAGAAGTAGGTCCGACTCGCCAGGAATGTTGTCAAATGTTACATTCGAGGTGCTAGGTTCCCTTAGGTTAGGATATATAACGTTATAGACGTATACAATGTTCCGACTGAGAAGTAGGGTCCGACTCGCCAGAAATGTTGTCAAATGTTACATCCGAGGTGTTAGGTTGCCTTAGGTTAGGTTATATGACGTTATAGACGCATATAATGTTCCCACCGAGAAGTAGGTCCGACACGCCTGGATTGTTGTCAAATATTACATCCGAGATTTTAGGTTGCCTTAGGTTAGGTTATATGACGTTATAGACGCATTTAATGTTCCCACCGAGAAGTAGGGTCCGACTCGCTAGGAATGTTGTCAAATGTTACATCCGAGGTGCTAGGTTGCCTTAGGTTAGGATATATAACGTTATAGACGCATATAATTTTCCCACCGAGAAGTAGGGCCCGACACGATTGGAATATTGTCAAATGTTACATCCGAGTTGTTATGTTGCCTTAGGTTAGGTTATATGACGTTATAGACGTATATACTGTTCCCACCGTGAAGTAGGGTCCGACACACCAGGATAATTGACAACTATTACATCCGAGTTGTTAGGTTGCCCTATTTTACGATATACAGCGTAATAGACGCATACAATGTTCCCACCGAGAAGTAGGGTCCGACAGGTTTGGAATGTTGTCAAATGTTACATCCGAGGTGTTAGGTTGCGTTAGGTTAGGTTATATGACGTTATAGAGGGATATAATGTTCCCACCGAGAAGTAGGTCCGACACGCCTGGATTGTTGTCAAGTATTACATCCGAGGTGGTAGGTTGCCTTAGGTTAGGATATACAACGTTATAGACGCATATAATGTTCCGACCGAGAAGTAGGGTCCGACTCGCCAGGAATGTTGTCAAATGTTACATCCGAGGTGTTTGGTTGCCTTAGGTTAGGCTGTATGACTTTATAGACGCATATAATGTTCCCACCGAGAAGTAGGTCCGACTCGCCAGGAATGTTGTCAAATGTTACATCCGAGGTGCTAGGTTCCCTTAGGTTAGGATATATAACGTTATAGACGCATATAATGTTCCGACCGAGAAGTAGGTCCGACTCGCCAGGAATGTTGTCAAATGTTACATCCGAGGTGCTAGGTTCCCTTAGGTTAGGATATATAACGTTATAGACGCATATAATGTTCCCACCGAGAAGTAGGTCCCGACACGCTTGGAATGTTGTCAAATGTTACATCCGAGGTGTTAGGTTGCCTTAGGTTAGGTTATATGACGTTATAGACGCATATAATGTTCCCACCGAGAAGTAGGTCCGACACGCCTGGATTGTTGTCAAATATTACATCCGAGATTTTAGGTTGCCTTAGGTTAGGATATATAACGTTATAGATGTATATAATGTTCCCACCGAGAAGTAGGGTCCGACACACCTGGAATGTTGTCAAATGTTACATCCGAGGTGTTTGGTTGCCTTGGGTTAGGCTGTATGACTTTATAGACGCATATAATGTTCCCACCGAGAAGTAGGTCCGACTCGCCAGGAATGTTGTCAAATGTTACATTCGAGGTGCTAGGTTCCCTTAGGTTAGGATATATAACGTTATAGACGTATACAATGTTCCGACTGAGAAGTAGGGTCCGACTCGCCAGAAATGTTGTCAAATGTTACATCCGAGGTGTTAGGTTGCCTTAGGTTAGGTTATATGACGTTATAGACGCATATAATGTTCCCACCGAGAAGTAGGTCCGACACGCCTGGATTGTTGTCAAATATTACATCCGAGATTTTAGGTTGCCTTAGGTTAGGTTATATGACGTTATAGACGCATTTAATGTTCCCACCGAGAAGTAGGGTCCGACTCGCTAGGAATGTTGTCAAATGTTACATCCGAGGTGCTAGGTTGCCTTAGGTTAGGATATATAACGTTATAGACGCATATAATTTTCCCACCGAGAAGTAGGGCCCGACACGATTGGAATATTGTCAAATGTTACATCCGAGTTGTTATGTTGCCTTAGGTTAGGTTATATGACGTTATAGACGTATATACTGTTCCCACCGTGAAGTAGGGTCCGACACACCAGGATAATTGACAACTATTACATCCGAGTTGTTAGGTTGCCCTATTTTACGATATACAGCGTAATAGACGCATACAATGTTCCCACCGAGAAGTAGGGTCCGACAGGTTTGGAATGTTGTCAAATGTTACATCCGAGGTGTTAGGTTGCGTTAGGTTAGGTTATATGACGTTATAGAGGGATATAATGTTCCCACCGAGAAGTAGGTCCGACACGCCTGGATTGTTGTCAAGTATTACATCCGAGGTGGTAGGTTGCCTTAGGTTAGGATATACAACGTTATAGACGCATATAATGTTCCGACCGAGAAGTAGGGTCCGACTCGCCAGGAATGTTGTCAAATGTTACATCCGAGGTGTTTGGTTGCCTTAGGTTAGGCTGTATGACTTTATAGACGCATATAATGTTCCCACCGAGAAGTAGGTCCGACTCGCCAGGAATGTTGTCAAATGTTACATCCGAGGTGCTAGGTTCCCTTAGGTTAGGATATATAACGTTATAGACGCATATAATGTTCCGACCGAGAAGTAGGGTCCGACTCGCCAGGAATGTTGTCAAATGTTACATCCGAGGTGTTTGGTTGCCTTAGGTTAGGCTGTATGACTTTATAGACGCATATAATGTTCCCACCGAGAAGTAGGTCCGACTCGCCAGGAATGTTGTCAAATGTTACATCCGAGGTGCTAGGTTCCCTTAGGTTAGGATATATAACGTTATAGACGCATATAATGTTCCCACCGAGAAGTAGGTCCCGACACGCTTGGAATGTTGTCAAATGTTACATCCGAGGTGTTAGGTTGCCTTAGGTTAGGTTATATGACGTTATAGACGCATATAATGTTCCCACCGAGAAGTAGGTCCGACACGCCTGGATTGTTGTCAAATATTACATCCGAGATTTTAGGTTGCCTTAGGTTAGGATATATAACGTTATAGATGTATATAATGTTCCCACCGAGAAGTAGGGTCCGACACACCTGGAATGTTGTCAAATGTTACATCCGAGGTGTTTGGTTGCCTTAGGTTAGGCTGTATGACTTTATAGACGCATATAATGTTCCCACCGAGAAGTAGGTCCGACTCGCCAGGAATGTTGTCAAATGTTACATTCGAGGTGCTAGGTTCCCTTAGGTTAGGATATATAACGTTATAGACGCATATAATGTTCCCACCGAGAAGTAGGTCCCGACACGCTTGGAATGTTGTCAAATGTTACATCCGAGGTGTTAGGTTGCCTTAGGTTGGGTTATATGACGTTATAGACGCATATAATGTTCCCACCGAGAAGTAGGTCCGACACGCCTGGATTGTTGTCAAATATTACATCCGAGATTTTAGGTTGCCTTAGGTTAGGATATATAACGTTATAGAGGTATATAATGTTCCCACCGAGAAGTAGGGTCCGACACACCTGGAATGTTGTCAAATGTTACATCCGAGATGTTAGGTTAACTTTGGTTGGGATATATAACGTTATAGACGTATACAATGTTCCGACTGAGAAGTAGGGTCCGACTCGCCAGAAATGTTGTCAAATGTTACATCCGAGGTGTTAGGTTGCCTTAGGTTAGGTTATATGACGTTATAGACGCATATAATGTTCCCACCGAGAAGTAGGTCCGACACGCCTGGATTGTTGTCAAATATTACATCCGAGATTTTAGGTTGCCTTAGGTTAGGTTATATGACGTTATAGACGCATTTAATGTTCCCACCGAGAAGTAGGGTCCGACTCGCTAGGAATGTTGTCAAATGTTACATCCGAGGTGCTAGGTTGCCTTAGGTTAGGATATATAACGTTATAGACGCATATAATGTTCCCACCGAGAAGTAGGGCCCGACACGATTGGAATATTGTCAAATGTTACATCCGAGTTGTTAGGTTGCCTTAGGTTAGGTTATATGACGTTATAGACGTATATACTGTTCCCACCGTGAAGTAGGGTCCGACACACCAGGAATATTGACAACTATTACATCCGAGTTGTTAGGTTGCCCTATTTTACGATATACAGCGTAATAGACGCATACAATGTTCCCACCGAGAAGTAGGGTCCGACAGGTTTGGAATGTTGTCAAATGTTACATCCGAGGTGTTAGGTTGCGTTAGGTTAGGTTATATGACGTTATAGAGGGATATAATGTTCCCACCGAGAAGTAGGTCCGACACGCCTGGATTGTTGTCAAATATTACATACGAGGTGGTAGGTTGCCTTAGGTTAGGATATACAACGTTATAGACGCATATAATGTTCCGACCGAGAAGTAGGGTCCGACTCGCCAGGAATGTTGTCAAATGTTACATCCGAGGTGTTTGGTTGCCTTAGGTTAGGCTGTATGACTTTATAGACGCATATAATGTTCCCACCGAGAAGTAGGTCCGACTCGCCAGGAATGTTGTCAAATGTTACATCCGAGGTGCTAGGTTCCCTTAGGTTAGGATATATAACGTTATAGACGCATATAATGTTCCCACCGAGAAGTAGGTCCCGACACGCTTGGAATGTTGTCAAATGTTACATCCGAGGTGTTAGGTTGCCTTAGGTTAGGTTATATGACGTTATAGACGCATATAATGTTCCCACCGAGAAGTAGGTCCGACACGCCTGGATTGTTGTCAAATATTACATCCGAGATTTTAGGTTGCCTTAGGTTAGGATATATAACGTTATAGATGTATATAATGTTCCCACCGAGAAGTAGGGTCCGACACACCTGGAATGTTGTCAAATGTTACATCCGAGGTGTTTGGTTGCCTTGGGTTAGGCTGTATGACTTTATAGACGCATATAATGTTCCCACCGAGAAGTAGGTCCGACTCGCCAGGAATGTTGTCAAATGTTACATTCGAGGTGCTAGGTTCCCTTAGGTTAGGATATATAACGTTATAGACGTATACAATGTTCCGACTGAGAAGTAGGGTCCGACTCGCCAGAAATGTTGTCAAATGTTACATCCGAGGTGTTAGGTTGCCTTAGGTTAGGTTATATGACGTTATAGACGCATATAATGTTCCCACCGAGAAGTAGGTCCGACACGCCTGGATTGTTGTCAAATATTACATCCGAGATTTTAGGTTGCCTTAGGTTAGGTTATATGACGTTATAGACGCATTTAATGTTCCCACCGAGAAGTAGGGTCCGACTCGCTAGGAATGTTGTCAAATGTTACATCCGAGGTGCTAGGTTGCCTTAGGTTAGGATATATAACGTTATAGACGCATATAATTTTCCCACCGAGAAGTAGGGCCCGACACGATTGGAATATTGTCAAATGTTACATCCGAGTTGTTATGTTGCCTTAGGTTAGGTTATATGACGTTATAGACGTATATACTGTTCCCACCGTGAAGTAGGGTCCGACACACCAGGATAATTGACAACTATTACATCCGAGTTGTTAGGTTGCCCTATTTTACGATATACAGCGTAATAGACGCATACAATGTTCCCACCGAGAAGTAGGGTCCGACAGGTTTGGAATGTTGTCAAATGTTACATCCGAGGTGTTAGGTTGCGTTAGGTTAGGTTATATGACGTTATAGAGGGATATAATGTTCCCACCGAGAAGTAGGTCCGACACGCCTGGATTGTTGTCAAGTATTACATCCGAGGTGGTAGGTTGCCTTAGGTTAGGATATACAACGTTATAGACGCATATAATGTTCCGACCGAGAAGTAGGGTCCGACTCGCCAGGAATGTTGTCAAATGTTACATCCGAGGTGTTTGGTTGCCTTAGGTTAGGCTGTATGACTTTATAGACGCATATAATGTTCCCACCGAGAAGTAGGTCCGACTCGCCAGGAATGTTGTCAAATGTTACATCCGAGGTGCTAGGTTCCCTTAGGTTAGGATATATAACGTTATAGACGCATATAATGTTCCCACCGAGAAGTAGGTCCCGACACGCTTGGAATGTTGTCAAATGTTACATCCGAGGTGTTAGGTTGCCTTAGGTTAGGTTATATGACGTTATAGACGCATATAATGTTCCCACCGAGAAGTAGGTCCGACACGCCTGGATTGTTGTCAAATATTACATCCGAGATTTTAGGTTGCCTTAGGTTAGGATATATAACGTTATAGATGTATATAATGTTCCCACCGAGAAGTAGGGTCCGACACACCTGGAATGTTGTCAAATGTTACATCCGAGGTGTTTGGTTGCCTTAGGTTAGGCTGTATGACTTTATAGACGCATATAATGTTCCCACCGAGAAGTAGGTCCGACTCGCCAGGAATGTTGTCAAATGTTACATTCGAGGTGCTAGGTTCCCTTAGGTTAGGATATATAACGTTATAGACGCATATAATGTTCCCACCGAGAAGTAGGTCCCGACACGCTTGGAATGTTGTCAAATGTTACATCCGAGGTGTTAGGTTGCTTTAGGTTAGGTTATATGACGTTATAGACGCATATAATGTTCCCACCGAGAAGTAGGTCCGACACGCCTGGATTGTTGTCAAATATTACATCCGAGATTTTAGGTTGCCTTAGGTTAGGATATATAACGTTATAGAGGTATATAATGTTCCCACCGAGAAGTAGGGTCCGACACACCTGGAATGTTGTCAAATGTTACATCCGAGATGTTAGGTTAACTTTGGTTGGGATATATAACGTTATAGACGTATACAATGTTCCGACTGAGAAGTAGGGTCCGACTCGCCAGAAATGTTGTCAAATGTTACATCCGAGGTGTTAAGTTGCCTTAGGTTAGGTTATATGACGTTATAGACGCATTTAATGTTCCCACCGAGAAGTAGGTCCCGACACGCTTGGAATATTGTCAAATGTTACATCCGATGTGTTAGGTTGCCTTAGGTTAGGTTATATGACGTTATAGACGCATATAGTGTTCCCACCGAGAAGTAGGGTTCGACACATATGGAATCTTGTCAAACATTACATCCGACGTGTTAGGTTGCCTTAGGTTAGGTTATATGACGTTATAGACGCATATAATGTTCGCACCGTGAAGTAGGGTCCGACACACCAGGAATATTGACAACTATTACATCCTAGTTGTTAGGTTGCCCAATTTTACGATATACAGCGTTATAGACGCATACAATGTTCCCACCGAGAAGTAGGGTCCGACCCGCTAGGAATGTTGTCAAATGTTAAATCCGATGTGCTAGGTTGCCTTAGGTTAGGATATATAACGTTATAGACTTATATAATGTTCCCACCGAGAAGTAGGGCCCGACACGCTTGGAGTGTAGGCAAATGTTACATCCGAGGTGTTAGGTTGCCTTAGGTTAGGATATACAACGTTATTGACGCATATAATGCTCCCACCGAGAAGTAGGGTCCGACACACGTGGAATGTTGTCAAATGTTACATCCGAGGTGTTAGGTTGCCTTAGGTTAGGTTATATGACGTTATAGACGCATATAATGTTCCCACCGAGAAGTAGGTCCGACACGTCTGGATTGTTGTCAAATATTACATCCGAGATTTTAGGTTGCCTTAGGTTAGGTTATATGACGTTATAGACGCATTTAATGTTCCCACCGAGAAGTAGGGTCCGACTCGCTAGGAATGTTGTCAAATGTTACATCCGAGGTGCTAGGTTGCCTTAGGTTAGGATATATAACGTTATAGACGCATATAATGTTCCCACCGAGAAGTAGGTCCGACTCGCCAGGAATGTTGTCAAATGTTACATCCGAGGTGCTAGGTTCCCTTAGGTTAGGATATATAACGTTATAGACGCATATAATGTTCCCACCGAGAAGTAGGTCCCGACACGCTTGGAATGTTGTCAAATGTTACATCCGAGGTGTTAGGTTGCCTTAGGTTAGGTTATATGACGTTATAGACGCATATAATGTTCCCACCGAGAAGTAGGTCCGACACGCCTGGATTGTTGTCAAATATTACATCCGAGATTTTAGGTTGCCTTAGGTTAGGATATATAACGTTATAGATGTATATAATGTTCCCACCGAGAAGTAGGGTCCGACACACCTGGAATGTTGTCAAATGTTACATCCGAGGTGTTTGGTTGCCTTAGGTTAGGCTGTATGACTTTATAGACGCATATAATGTTCCCACCGAGAAGTAGGTCCGACTCGCCAGGAATGTTGTCAAATGTTACATTCGAGGTGCTAGGTTCCCTTAGGTTAGGATATATAACGTTATAGACTTATATAATGTTCCCACCGAGAAGTAGGCTCCGACACACCTGGAATGTTGTCAAATGTTACATCCGAGGTGTTTGGTGGCCTTAGGTTAGGCTGTATGACTTTATAGACGCATGGAATGTTCCCACCGAGAAGTAGGTCCGATACGCCTGGATTGTTGTCAAATATTACATCCGAGATGTTAGGTTGCCTTAGGTTTGGTTATATGACGTTATAGACGCATATAATGTTCCCACCGAGAAGTAGGTCCGACACGCCTGGATTGTTGTCAAATATTACATCCGAGGTGCTAGGTTGCCTTAGGTTAGGATACACAACGTTATAGACGCATATAATGTTCCGACCGAGAAGTAGGGTCCGACTCGCCAGGAATGTTGTCAAATGTTACATCCGACGAGTTAGGTTGCGTTAGGTTAGGTTGTATGACGTTATAGACGCATATAATGTTCGCACCGTGAAGTAGGGTCCGACACACCAGGAATATTGACAACTATTACATCCGAGTTGTTAGGTTGCCTTATTTTACGATATACAGAGTTATAGACCCATACAATGTTCCCACCGAGAAGTAGGGCCCAACAGGTTTGGAATGTTGGCAAATATTACATCCGAGGAGTTAGGTTGCCTTAGGTTAGGATATACAACGTTATAGACGCATATAATGTTCCCACCGAGAAGTAGGTCCGACACGCCTGGATTGTGGTCAAATATTACATCCGAGATGTTAGGTTGCCTTATTTTACGATATACAGCGTTATAGACGCATACAATTTTCCCACCGAGAAGTAGGGTCCGACTCGCCAGGAATGTCGTCAAATGTTACATCCGAGGTGCTAGGTTGCCTTAGGTTAGGATATACAACGTTATAGACGCATATAATGTTCCCACCGAGAAGTAGGGTCCGACTCGCTAGGAATGTTGTCAAATGTTACATCCGAGGTGCTAGGTTGCCTTAGGTTAGGATATATAACTTTATAGACGCATACAATGCTCCCACCGAGAAGTAGGGCCCGACAGGTTTGGAATGTTGGCAAATATTACATCTGAGGTGTTAGGTTGCCTTATGTTAGGATATATAACGTTATAGACGCATACAATGTTCCCACCGTGAAGTAGGGTCCGACACAACAGGAATATTGACAACTATTACATCCTAGTTGTTAGGTTGCCTTATTTTACGATATACAGCGTTATAGACGCATACAATGTTCCCACCGAGAAGTAGGGCCCGACAGGTTTGGAATGTTTCGAAATATTACATCCGAGGAGTTAGGTTGCCTTAGGTTAGGATATACAACGTTATTGACGCATATAATGTTCCCACCGAGAAGTAGGGCCCGACACGCTTGGAATATTGTCAAATGTTACATCCGATGTGTTAGGTTGCCTTAGGTTAGGTTATATGACGTTATAGACGCATATAATATTCCCACCGAGAAGTAGGGTTCGACACATATGGAATCTTGTCAAACATTACATCCGACGTGTTAGGTTGCCTTAGGTTAGGTTATATGACGTTATAGACGCATATAATGTTCCCACCGAGAAGTAGGGTCCGACCCGCTAGGAACGTTGTCAAATGTGACATCCGAGGTGCTAGGTTGCCTTAGGTTAGGATATATAACGTTATAGACTTATATAATGTTCCCACCGAGAAGTAGGGCCCGACACGCTTGGAGTGTAGGCAAATGTTACATCCGAGGTGTTAGGTTGCCTTAGGTTAGGATATACAACGTTATTGACGCATATAATGTTCCCACCGAGAAGTAGGGTCCGACACACCTGGAATGTTGTCAAATGTTACATCCGAGGTGTTAGGTTGCCTTAGGTTAGGTTATATGACGTTATAGACGCATATAATGTTCCCACCGAGATGTAGGTCCGACACGCCTGGATTGTTGTCAAATATTACATCCGAGATTTTAGGTTGCCTTTGGTTAGGATATATAACGTTATAGATGTATATAATGTTCCCACCGAGAAGTAGGGTCCGACACACCTGGAATGTTGTCAAATGTTACATCCGAGATGTTAGGTTAACTTTGGTTGGGATATATAACGTTATAGACGTATACAATGTTCCGACTGGGAAGTAGGGTCCGACTCGCCAGAAATGTTGTCAAATGTTACATCCGAGGTGTTAAGTTGCCTTAGGTTAGGTTATATGACGTTATAGACGCATTTAATGTTCCCACCGAGAAGTAGGGCCCGACACGCTTGGAATATTGTCAAATGTTACATCCGATGTGTTAGGTTGCCTTAGGTTAGGTTACATGACGTTATAGACGCATATAATGTTCCCACCGAGAAGTAGGGTTCGACACATATGGAATCTTGTCAAACATTACATCCGACGTGTTAGGTTGCCTTAGGTTAGGTTATATGACGTTATAGATGCATATAATGTTCCCACCGAGAAGTAGGGTCCGACCCGCTAGGAATGTTGTCAAATGTGACATCCGAGGTGTTAGGTTGCCTTAGGTTAGGTTAAATAAAGTTATAGACGCATATAATGTTCCCACCGGGAAGTAGGTCCGACACGCCTGGATTGTTGTGAAATATTACATCCGATATGTTAGGTTGCCTTAGGTTAGGATATGTAACGTTATAGACGTATATACTGTTCCGTCCGAGAAGTAGGGTCCGACACACGTGGAATGTTGTCAGATGTTTCATACTAGGTGTTATGTTGCCTTAGGTTAGGATATATAACGTTATAGACGCATATAATGTTCCCACCGAGAAGTAGGGCCCGACACGCTTCGAGTGTTGTCAAATGTTACATCCAAGCTGTTAGGTTGCCTTAGGTTAGGTTGTATGACGTTATAGACGCATATAATGTTCCCACCGAGAAATAGGTCCGACATGCCAGGAATATTGACAAATATTACATCCGAGTGGTTACTTTGCCTTATTATACGATATACAGCGTTATAGACGCATACGATGTTCCCACCGAGATGTAGGTTCCGACAGGCTTGGAATGTTGACAAATATTACATTCGTGGAGTTAGGTTGCCTTAGGTTAGGATATACAACGTTATAGACGCATATAATGTTCCCACCGAGATGTAGGGTCCGACTCGCCAGAAATGTTGTCAAATGTTACATCCGAGGTGTTAGGTTGCCTTAGGTTAGGTTAAATGAAGTTATAGACGCATATAATGTTCCCACCGAGAAGTAGGGCCCGACACGCTTGGAATATTGTCAAATGTTACATCCGATGTGTTAGGTTGCCTTAGGTTAGGTTATATGATGTTATAGACGCATATAATGTTCCCACCGAGAAATAGGTCCGACATGCCAGGAATATTGACAAATATTGCATCCGAGTCGTTACTTTGCCTTATTATACGATATACAGCGTTATAGACGCATACGATGTTCCCACCGAGATGTAGGGTCCGACAGGCTTGGAATGTTGACAAATATTACATTCGTGGAGTTAGGTTGCCTTTGGTTAGGATATACAACGTTATAGACGCATATAATATTCCCACCGAGAAGTAGGGTCCGACACACCTGCAATGTTGTCAAATGTTACATCCGAGGTGTTAGGTTGCCTTAGGTTAGGATATATAACGTTATAGACGCATATAATGTTCCCACTGGGAAGTAGGTTCCGACTCGCCAGGAATGTTGTCAAATGTTACATCCGAGGTGCTAGGTTGCGTTAGGTTAGGATATAAAACGTTAAAGACGGATATACTGTTCCCACCGTGAAGTCGGGTCCGACACACCAGGAATATTGACAAATATTACATCCGAGTTGTTAGGTTGCCTTATTTTACGATATACAGCGTTATAGACGCATACAGTGTTCCCACCGAGAAGTAGGATCCGACAGGTTTGGAATGTGGGCAAATATTACTTCCGAGGAATTAGGTTGCCTTAGGTTAGGATATATATCGTTATAGACGTATATACTGTTCCCACCGTGAAGTCGGGTCCGACACACGTAGAATGTTGTCCAATGTTACATCCGAGGTGTTAGGCTGCCTTAGGTTAGGATATACAACGTTATAGACGCATATCATGTTCCCACCGAGAAGTAGAGTCGGACACACCTGGAATGTTGTCAAATGTTACATCCGATGAGTTCGGTTGCCTTAGGTTAGGTTATACAACGTTATAGACGCATATCATGTTCCCACCGAGAAGTAGAGCCCGACACACCTGGAATGTTGTCAAATGTTACATCCGATGAGTTCGGTTGCCTTAGGTTAGGTTATATGACGTTATAGACGCATAGAATGTTCCCACCGAGAAGTAGGTCCGACACGCCAGGAATATTGACAAATATTACATTCGAGTTGTTACTTTGCCTTATTTTACGATATACAGCGTTATAGACGCATACAATGTTCCCACCGTGATGTAGGTTCCGACAGGCTTGGAATGTTGACAAATATTACATCCGTGGAGTTAGGTTGCCTTAGGTTAGGATATACAACGTTATAGACGCATATAATGTTCCCACCGATATGTAGGGTCTGCCTCGCCAGAAATGTTGTCAAATGTTACATCCGAGGTGTTAGGTTGCCTTAGGTTAGGTTAAATGAAGTTATAGACGCATATAATGTTCCCACCGAGAAGTAGGACCCGACACTCTTGGAATATTGTCAAATGTTACATCCGATGTGTTAGGTTGCCTTAGGTTAGGTTATATGACGTTATAGACGCATATAATGTTCCCACCCAGAAATAGGTCCGACATGCCAGGAATATTGACAAATATTACATCCGAGTCGTTACTTTTCCTTATTATACGATATACCGCGTTATAGACGCATACGATGTTCCCACCGAGATGTAGGGTCCGACAGGCTTGGAATGTTGACAAATATTACATTCGTGGAGTTAGGTTGCCTTTGGTTAGGATATACAACGTTATAGACGCATATAATATTCCCACCGAGAAGTAGGGTCCGACACACCTGCAATGTTGTCAAATGTTACATCCGAGGTGTTAGGTTGCCTTAGGTTAGGATATATAACGTTATAGACGCATATAATGTTCCCACTGAGAAGTAGGTTCCGACTCGCCAGGAATGTTGTCAAATGTTACATTCGAGGTGTTTGATTGCCTTAGGTTAGGTTATATGACGTTATAGACGCATATAATGTTCCCACCGAGATGTAGGGCCCGACACGCTTGGAATATTGTCAAATGTTACATCCGATGTGTTAGGTTGCCTTAGGTTAGGTTGTATGACGTTATAGACGCATATAATGTTCCCACCGAGAAATAGGTCCGACATGCCAGGAATATTGACAAATATTACATCCGAGTGGTTACTTTGCCTTATTATACGATATACAGCGTTATAGACGCATACGATGTTCCCACCGAGATGTAGGGTCCGACAGGCTTGGAATGTTGACAAATATTACATTCGTGGAGTTAGGTTGCCTTAGGTTAGGATATACAACGTTATAGACGCATATAATATTCCCACCGAGAAGTAGGGTCCGACACACCTGCAATGTTGTCAAATGTTACATCCGAGTTGTTAGGGTGCCTTAGGTTAGGATATATAACGCTATAGACGCATATAATGTTCCCACTGAGAAGTAGGTTCCGACTCGCCAGGAATGTTGTCAAATGTTACATCCGAGGTGCTAAGATGCGTTAGGTTAGGATATAAAACGTTAAAGACGGATATACTGTTCCCACCGTGAAGTCGGGTCCGACACACCAGGAATATTGACAAATATTACATCCGAGTTGTTAGCTTGTCTTATTTTACGATATACAGCGTTATAGACGCATACAATGTTCCCACCGAGAAGTAGGGTCCGACAGGTTTGGAATGTTGGCAAATATTACATCCGAGGAGTTAGGTTGCCTTAGGTTAGGATATACAACGTTATAGACGCATATAATGTTCCCACCGGGAAGTAGGGTCCGACACGCCTGGATTGTTGTGAAATATTACATCCGAGATGTTAGGTTGCCTTAGGTTAGGATATATAACGTTATAGACGTATATACTGTTCCGACCGAGAAGTAGGGTCCGACACACGTGAAATGATGTCATATGTTTCATCCTAGGTGTTAGGTTGCCTTAGGTTAGGATATATAACGTTATAGACTTATATAGTGTTCCCACCGAGAAGTAGGGCCCGACACGCTTGGAGTGTTGTCAAATGTTACATCCGAGGTGTTAGGTTGCCTTAGGTTAGGTTATATGACGTTATAGACGCATATAATGTTCCCACCGAGAAGTAGGTCCGACACGCCTGGATTGTTGTGAAATATTACATCCGAGATGTTAGGTTGCCTTAGGTTAGGATATATAACGTTATAGACGTATATACTGTTCCGACCGAGAAGTAGGGTCCGACACACGTGAAATGATGTCATATGTTTCATCCTAGGTGTTAGGTTGCCTTAGGTTAGGATATATAACGTTATAGACTTATATAATGTTCCCACCGAGAAGTATGGCCCGACACGCTTGGAGTGTTGTCAAATGTTACATCCGAGGTGTTAGGTTGCCTTAGGTTAGGTTATATGACGTTATAGACGCATATAATGTTCCCACCGAGAAGTAGGTCCCGACACGCTTGGAATGTTGTCAAATGTTACATCCGAGGTGTTAGGTTGCCTTAGGTTAGGATATATAACGTTATAGACGCATATAATATTCCCACTGAGAAGTAGGTTCCGACTCGCCAGGAATGTTGTCAAGTGTTACATCCGAGGTGCTAAGATGCGTTAGGTTAGGATATAAAACGTTAAAGACGGATATACTGTTCCCACCGTGAAGTCGGGTCCGACACACCAGGAATATTGACAAATATTACATCCGAGTTGTTAGCTTGTCTTATTTTACGATATACAGCGTTATAGACTTATATAATGTTCCCACCGAGAAGTAGGGCCCGACACGCTTGGAGTGTTGCCAAATGTTACATCCGAGGTGTTAGGTTGCCTTAGGTTAGGTTATATGACGTTATAGAGGCATATAATGTTCCCACCGAGAAGTAGGTCCGACACGCCTGGATTGTTGTCAAATATTACATCCGAGGTGCAACGTTGCCTTAGGTTAGGATATACAACGTTATAGACGCATATAATGTTCCCACCGAGAAGTAGGGTCCGACACAACAGGAATGTTGTCAAATGTTACATCCGAGGTGTTTGGTTGCCTTAGGTTAGGTTATATGACGTTATAGACGTATATAATGTTCCCACCGAGAAGTAGGACCGACACGCCTGGATTGTTGTCAAATATTACATCCGAGGTGTTTGGTTGCCTTAGGTTAGGATATATAACGTTATAGACGCAAATAATGTTCCCACCGAGAAGTAGGGTCCGACACATATGGAATCATGTCAAGTGTTACATCCGAGGTGTTAGGTTGCCTTAGGTTAACATATATAACGTTATAGACTCATATAAAGTTCCCACCGAGAAGTAGGGTTCGACTCGCCAGAAATGTTGTCAAATGTTACATCCGAGGTGTTTGGTTGCCTTAGGTTAGGTTATATGACGTTATAGACGCATATAATGTTCCAACCGGAAAGTAGGCCCGACATGCCTGGATTGTTGTCAAATATTACATCCGAGATGTTAGGTTGTCTTAGGTTAGGATATATAACGTTATAGAAGTATATACTGTTCCCACCGTGAAGTAGGGTCCGACACAACAGGAATACTGACAAATATTACATCCGAGTTGTTAGGTTGCCTTAGGTTAGGATATATAACGTTATAGACGCATATAATATTCCCACTGAGAAGTAGGTTCCGACTCGCCAGGAATGTTGTCAAGTGTTACATCCGAGGTGCTAAGATGCGTTAGGTTAGGATATAAAACGTTAAAGACGGATATACTCTTCCCACCGTGAAGCCGGGTCCGACACACCAGGAATATTGACAAATATTACATCCGAGTTGTTAGCTTGTCTTATTTTACGATATACAGCGTTATAGACGCATACAATGTTCCCACCGAGAAGTAGGGTCCGACAGGTTTGGAATGTTGGCAAATATTACATCCGAGGAGTTAGGTTGCCTTAGGTTAGGATATACAACGTTATAGACGCATATAATGTTCCCACCGAGAAGTAGGGTCCGACTCGCCAGAAAAGTTGTCAAATGTTACATCCGAGGTGTTAGGTTGCCTTAGGTTAGGTTATATGACGTTATAGACGCATATAATGTTCCCACCGAGAAGTAGGTCCGACACGCCTGGATTGTTGTGAAATATTACATCCGAGATGTTAGGTTGCCTTAGGTTAGGATATATAACGTTATAGACGTATATACTGTGCCGACCGAGAAGTAGGGTCCGACACACGTGAAATGATGTCATATGTTTCATCCTAGGTGTTAGGTTGCCTTAGGTTAGGATATATAACGTTATAGACTTATATAATGTTCCCACCGAGAAGTAGGGCCCGACACGCTTGGAGTGTTGTCAAATGTTACATCCGAGGTGTTAGGTTGCCTTAGGTTAGGTTATATGACGTTATAGAGGCATATAATGTTCCCACCGAGAAGTAGGTCCGACACGCCTGGATTGTTGTCAAATATTACATCCGAGGTGCTAGGTTGCCTTAGGTTAGGATATACAACGTTATAGACGCATATAATGTTCCCACCGAGAAGTAGGGTCCGACACAACAGGAATGTTGTCAAATGTTACATCCGAGGTGTTTGGTTGCCTTAGGTTAGGTTATATGACGTTATAGACGCATATAATGTTCCCACCGAGAAGTAGGTCCGACACGCCTGGATTGTTGTGAAATATTACATGCGAGATGTTAGGTTGCCTTAGGTTAGGATATATAACGTTATAGACGTATATACTGTTCCGTCCGAGAAGTAGGTTCCGACACACGTGGAATGTTGTCAGATGTTTCATCCTAGGTGTTAGGTTGCCTTAGGTTAGGATATATAACGTTATAGACTTATATAGTGTTCCCACCGAGAAGTAGGGCCCGACACGCTTGGAGTGTTGTCAAATGTTACATCCGAGGTGTTAGGTTGCCTTAGGTTAGGTTATATGACGTTATAGAGGCATATAATGTTCCCACCGAGAAGTAGGTCCGACACGCCTGGATTGTTGTCAAATATTACATCCGAGGTGCTAGGTTGCCTTAGGTTAGGATATACAACGTTATAGACGCATATAATGTTCCCACCGAGAAGTAGGGTCCGACACACCTGGAATGTTGTCAAATGTTACATCCGAGGTGTTTGGTTGCCTTAGGTTAGGTTATATGACGTTATAGACGTATATAATGTTCCCACCGAGAAGTAGGTCCGACACGCCTGGATTGTTGTCAAATATTACATCCGAGGTGTTTGGTTGCCTTAGGTTAGGATATATAACGTTATAGACGCAAATAATGTTCCCACCGAGAAGTAGGGTCCGACACATATGGAATCTTGTCAAGTGTTACATCCGAGGTGTTAGGTTGCCTTAGGTTAATATATATAACGTTATAGACTCATATAAAGTTCCCACCGAGAAGTAGGTTTCGACTCGCCAGAAATGTTGTCAAATGTTACATCCGAGGTGTTTGGTTGCCTTAGGTTAGGTTATATGACGTTATAGACGCATATAATGTTCCAACCGGGAAGTAGGTCCGACATGCCTGGATTGTTGTCAAATATTACATCCGAGATGTTAGGTTGTCTTAGGTTAGGATATATAACGTTATAGACGTATATACTGTTCCCACCGTGAAGTAGGGTCCGACACAACAGGAATATTGACAAATATTACATCCGAGTTGTTAGGTTGCCTTAGGTTAGGATATATAACGTTATAGACGCATATAATATTCCCACTGAGAAGTAGGTTCCGACTCGCCAGGAATGTTGTCAAGTGTTACATCCGAGGTGCTAAGATGCGTTAGGTTAGGATATAAAACGTTAAAGACGGATATACTGTTCCCACCGTGAAGTCGGGTCCGACACACCAGGAATATTGACAAATATTACATCCGAGTTGTTAGCTTGTCTTATTTTACGATATACAGCGTTATAGACGCATACAATGTTCCCACCGAGAAGTAGGGTCCGACAGGTTTGGAATGTTGGCAAATATTACATCCGAGGAGTTAGGTTGCCTTAGGTTAGGATATACAACGTTATAGACGCATATAATATTCCCAGCGAGAAGTAGGGTCCGACTCGCCAGAAATGTTGTCAAATGTTACATCCGAGGTGTTAGGTTGCCTTAGGTTAGGTTATATGACGTTATAGACACATATAATGTTCCCACCGAGAAGTAGGTCCGACACGCCTCGATTGTTGTGAAATATTACATGCGAGATGTTAGGTTGCCTTAGGTTAGGATATATAACGTTATAGACGTATATACTGTTCCGTCCGAGAAGTAGGTTCCGACACACGTGGAATGTTGTCAGATGTTTCATCCTAGGTGTTAGGTTGCCTTAGGTTAGGATATATAACGTTATAGACTTATATAGTGTTCCCACCGAGAAGTAGGGCCCGACACGCTTGGAGTGTTGTCAAATGTTACATCCGAGGTGTTAGGTTGCCTTAGGTTAGGTTATATGACGTTATAGACGTATATAATGTTCCCACCGAGAAGTAGGTCCGACACGCCTGGATTGTTGTCAAATATTACATCCGAGGTGTTTGGTTGCCTTAGGTTAGGATATATAACGTTATAGACGCAAATAATGTTCCCACCGAGAAGTAGGGTCCGACACATATGGAATCTTGTCAAGTGTTACATCCGAGGTGTTTGGTTGCCTTAGGTTAGGTTATATGACGTTATAGACGCATATAATGTTCCAACCGGAAAGTAGGCCCGACATGCCTGGATTGTTGTCAAATATTACATCCGAGATGTTAGGTTGTCTTAGGTTAGGATATATAACGTTATAGACGTATATACTGTTCCCACCGTGAAGTAGGGTCCGACACAACAGGAATACTGACAAATATTACATCCGAGTTGTTAGGTTGCCTTAGGTTAGGATATATAACGTTATAGACGCATATAATATTCCCACTGAGATGTAGGTTCCGACTCGCCAGGAATGTTGTCAAGTGTTACATCCGAGTTGCTAAGATGCGTTAGGTTAGGATATAAAACGTTAAAGACGGATATACTGTTCCCACCGTGAAGTCGGGTCCGACACACCAGGAATATTGACAAATATTACATCCGAGTTGTTAGCTTGTCTTATTTTACGATATACAGCGTTATAGACGCATACAATGTTCCCACCGAGAAGTAGGGTCCGACAGGTTTGGAATGTTGGCAAATATTACATCCGAGGAGTTAGGTTGCCTTAGGTTAGGATATACAACGTTATAGACGCATATAATGTTCCCACCGAGAAGTAGGGTCCGACTCGCCAGAAATGTTGTCAAATGTTACATCCGAGGTGTTAGGTTGCCTTAGGTTAGGTTATATGACGTTATAGACGCATATAATGTTCCCACCGAGAAGTAGGTCCCGACACGCTTGGAATGTTGTCAAATGTTACATCCGAGGTGTTAGGTTGCCTTAGGTTAGGATATATAACGTTATAGACGCATATAATATTCCCACTGAGAAGTAGGTTCCGACTCGCCAGGAATGTTGTCAAGTGTTACATCCGAGGTGCTAAGATGCGTTAGGTTAGGATATAAAACGTTAAAGACGGATATACTGTTCCCACCGTGAAGTCGGGTCCGACACACCAGGAATATTGACCAATATTACATCCGAGTTGTTAGCTTGTCTTATTTTACGATATACAGCGTTATAGACTTATATAATGTTCCCACCGAGAAGTAGGGCCCGACACGCTTGGAGTGTTGTCAAATGTTACATCCGAGGTGTTAGGTTGCCTTAGGTTAGGTTATATGACGTTATAGAGGCATATAATATTCCCACCGAGAAGTAGGTCCGACACGCCTGGATTGTTGTCAAATATTACATCCGAGTTGCAACGTTGCCTTAGGTTAGGATATACAACGTTATAGATGCATATAATGTTCCCACCGAGAAGTAGGGTCCGACACAACAGGAATGTTGTCAAATGTTACATCCGAGGTGTTTGGTTGCCTTAGGTTAGGTTATATGACGTTATAGACGTATATAATGTTCCCACCGAGAAGTAGGACCGACACACCTGGATTGTTGTCAAATATTACATCCGAGGTGTTTGGTTGCCTTAGGTTAGGATATATAACGTTATAGACGCAAATAATGTTCCCACCGAGAAGTAGGGTCCGACACATATGGAATCTTGTCAAGTGTTACATCCGAGGTGTTAGGTTGCCTTAGGTTAACATATATAACGTTATAGACTCATATAAAGTTCCCACCGAGAAGTAGGGTTCGACTCGCCAGAAATGTTGTCAAATGTTACATCCGAGGTGTTTGGTTGCCTTAGGTTAGGTTATATGACGTTATAGACGTATATAATGTTCCAACCGGAAAGTAGGCCCGACATGCCTGGATTGTTGTCAAATATTACATCCGAGATGTTAGGTTGTCTTAGGTTAGGATATATAACGTTATAGAAGTATATACTGTTCCCACCGTGAAGTAGGGTCCGACACAACAGGAATACTGACAAATATTAGATCCGAGTTGTTAGGTTGCCTTAGGTTAGGATATATAACGTTATAGACGCATATAATATTCCCACTGAGAAGTAGGTTCCGACTCGCCAGGAATGTTGTCAAGTGTTACATCCGAGGTGCTAAGATGCGTTAGGTTAGGATATAAAACGTTAAAGACGGATATACTCTTCCCACCGTGAAGCCGGGTCCGACACACCAGGAATATTGACAAATATTACATCCGAGTTGTTAGCTTGTCTTATTTTACGATATACAGCGTTATAGACGCATACAATGTTCCCACCGAGAAGTAGGGTCCGACAGGTTTGGAATGTTGGCAAATATTACATCCGAGGAGTTAGGTTGCCTTAGGTTAGGATATACAACGTTATAGACGCATATAATGTTCCCACCGAGAAGTAGGGTCCGACTCGCCAGAAAAGTTGTCAAATGTTACATCCGAGGTGTTAGGTTGCCTTAGGTTAGGTCATATGACGTTATAGACGCATATAATGTTCCCACCGAGAAGTAGGTCCGACACGCCTGGATTGTTGTGAAATATTACATCCGAGATGTTAGGTTGCCTTAGGTTAGGATATATAACGTTATAGACGTATATACTGTGCCGGCCGAGAAGTAGGGTCCGACACACGTGAAATGATGTCATATGTTTCATCCTAGGTGTTAGGTTGCCTTAGGTTAGGATATATAACGTTATAGACTTATATAATGTTCCCACCGAGAAGTAGGGCCCGACACGCTTGGAGTGTTGTCAAATGTTACATCCGAGGTGTTAGGTTGCCTTAGGTTAGGTTATATGACGTTATAGAGGCATATAATGTTCCCACCGAGAAGTAGGTCCGACACGCCTGGATTGTTGTCAAATATTACATCCGAGGTGCTAGGTTGCCTTAGGTTAGGATATACAACGTTATAGACGCATATAATGTTCCCACCGAGAAGTAGGGTCCGACACAACAGGAATGTTGTCAAATGTTACATCCGAGGTGTTTGGTTGCCTTAGGTTATGTTATATGACGTTATAGACGCATATAATGTTCCCACCGAGAAGTAGGTCCGACAAGCCTGGATTGTTGTGAAATATTACATGCGAGATGTTAGGTTGCCTTAGGTTAGGATATATAACGTTATAGACGTATATACTGTTCCGTCCGAGAAGTAGGTTCCGACACACGTGGAATGTTGTCAGATGTTTCATCCTAGGTGTTAGGTTGCCTTAGGTTAGGATATATAACGTTATAGACTTATATAGTGTTCCCACCGAGAAGTAGGGCCCGACACGCTTGGAGTGTTGTCAAATGTTACATCCGAGGTGTTAGGTTGCCTTAGGTTAGGTTATATGACGTTATAGAGGCATATAATGTTCCCACCGAGAAGTAGGTCCGACACGCCTGGATTGTTGTCAAATATTACATCCGAGGTGCTAGGTTGCCTTAGGTTAGGATATACAACGTTATAGACGCATATAATGTTCCCACCGAGAAGTAGGGTCCGACACACCTGGAATGTTGTCAAACGTTACATCCGAGGTGTTTGGTTGCCTTAGGTTAGGTTATATGACGTTATAGACGTATATAATGTTCCCACCGAGAAGTAGGTCCGACACGCCTGGATTGTTGTCAAATATTACATCCGAGGTGTTTGGTTGCCTTAGGTTAGGATATATAACGTTATAGACGCAAATAATGTTCCCACCGAGAAGTAGGGTCCGACACATATGGAATCTTGTCAAGTGTTACATCCGAGGTGTTAGGTTGCCTTAGGTTAATATATATAACGTTATAGACTCATATAAAGTTCCCACCGAGAAGTAGGTTTCGACTCGCCAGAAATGTTGTCAAATGTTACATCCGAGGTGTTTGGTTGCCTTAGGTTAGGTTATATGACGTTATAGACGCATATAATGTTCCAACCGGGAAGTAGGTCCGACATGCCTGGATTGTTGTCAAATATTACATCCGAGATGTTAGGTTGTCTTAGGTTAGGATATATAACATTATAGACGTATATACTGTTCCCACCGTGAAGTAGGGTCCGACACAACAGGAATATTGACAAATATTACATCCGAGTTGTTAGGTTGCCTTAGGTTAGGATATATAACGTTATAGACGCATATAATATTCCCACTGAGAAGTAGGTTCCGACTCGCCAGGAATGTTGTCAAGTGTTACATCCGAGGTGCTAAGATGCGTTAGGTTAGGATATAAAACGTTAAAGACGGATATACTGTTCCCACCGTGAAGTCGGGTCCGACACACCAGGAATATTGACAAATATTACATCCGAGTTGTTAGCTTGTCTTATTTTACGATATACAGCGTTATAGACGCATACAATGTTCCCACCGAGAAGTAGGGTCCGACAGGTTTGGAATGTTGGCAAATATTACATCCGAGGAGTTAGGTTGCCTTAGGTTAGGATATACAACGTTATAGACGCATATAATATTCCCAGCGAGAAGTAGGGTCCGACTCGCCAGAAATGTTGTCAAATGTTACATCCGAGGTGTTAGGTTGCCTTAGGTTAGGTTATATGACGTTATAGACACATATAATGTTCCCACCGAGAAGTAGGTCCGACACGCCTCGATTGTTGTGAAATATTACATGCGAGATGTTAGGTTGCCTTAGGTTAGGATATATAACGTTATAGACGTATATACTGTTCCGTCCGAGAAGTAGGTTCCGACACACGTGGAATGTTGTCAGATGTTTCATCCTAGGTGTTAGGTTGCCTTAGGTTAGGATATATAACGTTATAGACTTATATAGTGTTCCCACCGAGAAGTAGGGCCCGACACGCTTGGAGTGTTGTCAAATGTTACATCCGAGGTGTTAGGTTGCCTTAGGTTAGGTTATATGACGTTATAGAGGCATATAATGTTCCCACCGAGAAGTAGGTCCGACACGCCTGGATTGTTGTCAAATATTACATCCGAGGTGCTAGGTTGCCTTAGGTTAGGATATACAACGTTATAGACGCATATAATTTTCCCACCGAGAAGTAGGGTCCGACACACCTGGATTGTTGTCAAATATTACATCCGAGGTGCTACGTTGCCTTAGGTTAGGATATACAACGTTATAGACGCATATAATGTTCCCACCGAGAAGTAGGGTCCGACACAACAGGAATGTTGTCAAATGTTACATCCGAGGTGTTTGGTTGCCTTAGGTTAGGATATATAACGTTATAGACGCAAATAATGTTCCCACCGAGAAGTAGGGTCCGACACATATGGAATCTTGTCAAGTGTTACATCCGAGGTGTTAGGTTGCCTTAGGTTAGGATATACAACGTTATAGACGCATATAATGTTCCCACCGAGAAGTAGGGTCCGACTCGCCAGAAATGTTGTCAAATGTTACATCCGAGGTGTTAGGTTGCCTTAGGTTAGGTTATATGACGTTATAGACGCATATAATGTTCCCACCGAGAAGTAGGTCCCGACACGCTTGGAATGTTGTCAAATGTTACATCCGAGGTGTTAGGTTGCCTTAGGTTAGGATATATAACGTTATAGACGCATATAATATTCCCACTGAGAAGTAGGTTCCGACTCGCCAGGAATGTTGTCAAGTGTTACATCCGAGGTGCTAAGATGCGTTAGGTTAGGATATAAAACGTTAAAGACGGATATACTGTTCCCACCGTGAAGTCGGGTCCGACACACCAGGAATATTGACAAATATTACATCCGAGTTGTTAGCTTGTCTTATTTTACGATATACAGCGTTATAGACGCATACAATGTTCCCACCGAGAAGTAGGGTCCGACAGGTTTGGAATGTTGGCAAATATTACATCCGAGGAGTTAGGTTGCCTTAGGTTAGGATATACAACGTTATAGACGCATATAATGTTCCCACCGAGAAGTAGGGTCCGACTCGCCAGAAAAGTTGTCAAATGTTACATCCGAGGTGTTAGGTTGCCTTAGGTTAGGTTATATGACGTTATAGACGCATATAATGTTCCCACCGAGAAGTAGGTCCGACACGCCTGGATTGTTGTGAAATATTACATCCGAGATGTTAGGTTGCCTTAGGTTAGGATATATAACGTTATAGACGTATATACTGTGCCGACCGAGAAGTAGGGTCCGACACACGTGAAATGATGTCATATGTTTCATCCTAGGTGTTAGGTTGCCTTAGGTTAGGATATATAACGTTATAGACTTATATAATGTTCCCACCGAGAAGTAGGGCCCGACACGCTTGGAGTGTTGTCAAATGTTACATCCGAGGTGTTAGGTTGCCTTAGGTTAGGTTATATGACGTTATAGAGGCATATAATGTTCCCACCGAGAAGTAGGTCCGACACGCCTGGATTGTTGTCAAATATTACATCCGAGGTGCTAGGTTGCCTTAGGTTAGGATATACAACGTTATAGACGCATATAATGTTCCCACCGAGAAGTAGGGTCCGACACAACAGGAATGTTGTCAAATGTTACATCCGAGGTGTTTGGTTGCCTTAGGTTAGGTTATATGACGTTATAGACGCATATAATGTTCCCACCGAGAAGTAGGTCCGACACGCCTGGATTGTTGTGAAATATTACATGCGAGATGTTAGGTTGCCTTAGGTTAGGATATATAACGTTATAGACGTATATACTGTTCCGTCCGAGAAGTAGGTTCCGACACACGTGGAATGTTGTCAGATGTGTCATCCTAGGTGTTAGGTTGCCTTAGGTTAGGATATATAACGTTATAGACTTATATAGTGTTCCCACCGAGAAGTAGGGCCCGACACGCTTGGAGTGTTGTCAAATGTTACATCCGAGGTGTTAGGTTGCCTTAGGTTAGGTTATATGACGTTATAGAGGCATATAATGTTCCCACCGAGAAGTAGGTCCGACACGCCTGGATTGTTGTCAAATATTACATCCGAGGTGCTAGGTTGCCTTAGGTTAGGATATACAACGTTATAGACGCATATAATGTTCCCACCGAGAAGTAGGGTCCGACACACCTGGAATGTTGTCAAATGTTACATCCGAGGTGTTTGGTTGCCTTAGGTTAGGTTATATGACGTTATAGACGTATATAATGTTCCCACCGAGAAGTAGGTCCGACACGCCTGGATTGTTGTCAAATATTACATCCGAGGTGTTTGGTTGCCTTAGGTTAGGATATATAACGTTATAGACGCAAATAATGTTCCCACCGAGAAGTAGGGTCCGACACATATGGAATCTTGTCAAGTGTTACATCCGAGGTGTTTGGTTGCCTTAGGTTAGGTTATATGACGTTATAGACGCATATAATGTTCCAACCGGAAAGTAGGCCCGACATGCCTGGATTGTTGTCAAATATTACATCCGAGATGTTAGGTTGTCTTAGGTTAGGATATATAACGTTATAGACGTATATACTGTTCCCACCGTGAAGTAGGGTCCGACACAACAGGAATACTGACAAATATTACATCCGAGTTGTTAGGTTGCCTTAGGTTAGGATATATAACGTTATAGACGCATATAATATTCCCACTGAGAAGTAGGTTCCGACTCGCCAGGAATGTTGTCAAGTGTTACATCCGAGGTGCTAAGATGCGTTAGGTTAGGATATAAAACGTTAAAGACGGATATACTGTTCCCACCGTGAAGTCGGGTCCGACACACCAGGAATATTGACAAATATTACATCCGAGTTGTTAGCTTGTCTTATTTTACGATATACAGCGTTATAGACGCATACAATGTTCCCACCGAGAAGTAGGGTCCGACAGGTTTGGAATGTTGGCAAATATTACATCCGAGGAGTTAGGTTGCCTTAGGTTAGGATATACAACGTTATAGACGCATATAATGTTCCCACCGAGAAGTAGGTCCGACACGCCTGGATTGTTGTGAAATATTACATGCGAGATGTTAGGTTGCCTTAGGTTAGGATATATAACGTTATAGACGTATATACTGTTCCGTCCGAGAAGTAGGTTCCGACACACGTGGAATGTTGTCAGATGTGTCATCCTAGGTGTTAGGTTGCCTTAGGTTAGGATATATAACGTTATAGACTTATATAGTGTTCCCACCGAGAAGTAGGGCCCGACACGCTTGGAGTGTTGTCAAATGTTACATCCGAGGTGTTAGGTTGCCTTAGGTTAGGTTATATGACGTTATAGAGGCATATAATGTTCCCACCGAGAAGTAGGTCCGACACGCCTGGATTGTTGTCAAATATTACATCCGAGGTGCTAGGTTGCCTTAGGTTAGGATATACAACGTTATAGACGCATATAATGTTCCCACCGAGAAGTAGGGTCCGACACACCTGGAATGTTGTCAAATGTTACATCCGAGGTGTTTGGTTGCCTTAGGTTAGGTTATATGACGTTATAGACGTATATAATGTTCCCACCGAGAAGTAGGTCCGACACGCCTGGATTGTTGTCAAATATTACATCCGAGGTGTTTGGTTGCCTTAGGTTAGGATATATAACGTTATAGACGCAAATAATGTTCCCACCGAGAAGTAGGGTCCGACACATATGGAATCTTGTCAAGTGTTACATCCGAGGTGTTTGGTTGCCTTAGGTTAGGTTATATGACGTTATAGACGCATATAATGTTCCAACCGGAAAGTAGGCCCGACATGCCTGGATTGTTGTCAAATATTACATCCGAGATGTTAGGTTGTCTTAGGTTAGGATATATAACGTTATAGACGTATATACTGTTCCCACCGTGAAGTAGGGTCCGACACAACAGGAATACTGACAAATATTACATCCGAGTTGTTAGGTTGCCTTAGGTTAGGATATATAACGTTATAGACGCATATAATATTCCCACTGAGAAGTAGGTTCCGACTCGCCAGGAATGTTGTCAAGTGTTACATCCGAGGTGCTAAGATGCGTTAGGTTAGGATATAAAACGTTAAAGACGGATATACTGTTCCCACCGTGAAGTCGGGTCCGACACACCAGGAATATTGACAAATATTACATCCGAGTTGTTAGCTTGTCTTATTTTACGATATACAGCGTTATAGACGCATACAATGTTCCCACCGAGAAGTAGGGTCCGACAGGTTTGGAATGTTGGCAAATATTACATCCGAGGAGTTAGGTTGCCTTAGGTTAGGATATACAACGTTATAGACGCATATAATGTTCCCACCGAGAAGTAGGGTCCGACTCGCCAGAAATGTTGTCAAATGTTACATCCGAGGTGTTAGGTTGCCTTAGGTTAGGTTATATGACGTTATAGACGCATATAATGTTCCCACCGAGAAGTAGGTCCCGACACGCTTGGAATGTTGTCAAATGTTACATCCGAGGTGTTAGGTTGCCTTAGGTTAGGATATATAACGTTATAGACGCATATAATATTCCCACTGAGAAGTAGGTTCCGACTCGCCAGGAATGTTGTCAAGTGTTACATCCGATGTGCTAAGATGCGTTAGGTTAGGATATAAAACGTTAAAGACGGATATACTGTTCCCACCGTGAAGTCGGGTCCGACACACCAGGAATATTGACCAATATTACATCCGAGTTGTTAGCTTGTCTTATTTTACGATATACAGCGTTATAGACTTATATAATGTTCCCACCGAGAAGTAGGGCCCGACACGCTTGGAGTGTTGTCAAATGTTACATCCGAGGTGTTAGGTTGCCTTAGGTTAGGTTATATGACGTTATAGAGGCATATAATGTTCCCACCGAGAAGTAGGTCCGACACGCCTGGATTGTTGTCAAATATTACATCCGAGTTGCAACGTTGCCTTAGGTTAGGATATACAACGTTATAGACGCATATAATGTTCCCACCGAGAAGTAGGGTCCGACACAACAGGAATGTTGTCAAATGTTACATCCGAGGTGTTTGGTTGCCTTAGGTTAGGTTATATGACGTTATAGACGTATATAATGTTCCCACCGAGAAGTAGGACCGACACGCCTGGATTGTTGTCAAATATTACATCCGAGGTGTTTGGTTGCCTTAGGTTAGGATATATAACGTTATAGACGCAAATAATGTTCCCACCGAGAAGTAGGGTCCGACACATATGGAATCTTGTCAAGTGTTACATCCGAGGTGTTAGGTTGCCTTAGGTTAACATATATAACGTTATAGACTCATATAAAGTTCCCACCGAGAAGTAGGGTTCGACTCGCCAGAAATGTTGTCAAATGTTACATCCGAGGTGTTTGGTTGCCTTAGGTTAGGTTATATGACGTTATAGACGTATATAATGTTCCAACCGGAAAGTAGGCCCGACATGCCTGGATTGTTGTCAAATATTACATCCGAGATGTTAGGTTGTCTTAGGTTAGGATATATAACGTTATAGAAGTATATACTGTTCCCACCGTGAAGTAGGGTCCGACACAACAGGAATACTGACAAATATTACATCCGAGTTGTTAGGTTGCCTTAGGTTAGGATATATAACGTTATAGACGCATATAATATTCCCACTGAGAAGTAGGTTCCGACTCGCCAGGAATGTTGTCAAGTGTTACATCCGAGGTGCTAAGATGCGTTAGGTTAGGATATAAAACGTTAAAGACGGATATACTCTTCCCACCGTGAAGCCGGGTCCGACACACCAGGAATATTGACAAATATTACATCCGAGTTGTTAGCTTGTCTTATTTTACGATATACAGCGTTATAGACGCATACAATGTTCCCACCGAGAAGTAGGGTCCGACAGGTTTGGAATGTTGGCAAATATTACATCCGAGGAGTTAGGTTGCCTTAGGTTAGGATATACAACGTTATAGACGCATATAATGTTCCCACCGAGAAGTAGGGTCCGACTCGCCAGAAAAGTTGTCAAATGTTACATCCGAGGTGTTAGGTTGCCTTAGGTTAGGTCATATGACGTTATAGACGCATATAATGTTCCCACCGAGAAGTAGGTCCGACACGCCTGGATTGTTGTGAAATATTACATCCGAGATGTTAGGTTGCCTTAGGTTAGGATATATAACGTTATAGACGTATATACTGTGCCGACCGAGAAGTAGGGTCCGACACACGTGAAATGATGTCATATGTTTCATCCTAGGTGTTAGGTTGCCTTAGGTTAGGATATATAACGTTATAGACTTATATAATGTTCCCACCGAGAAGTAGGGCCCGACACGCTTGGAGTGTTGTCAAATGTTACATCCGAGGTGTTAGGTTGCCTTAGGTTAGGTTATATGACGTTATAGAGGCATATAATGTTCCCACCGAGAAGTAGGTCCGACACGCCTGGATTGTTGTCAAATATTACATCCGAGGTGCTAGGTTGCCTTAGGTTAGGATATACAACGTTATAGACGCATATAATGTTCCCACCGAGAAGTAGGGTCCGACACAACAGGAATGTTGTCAAATGTTACATCCGAGGTGTTTGGTTGCCTTAGGTTAGGTTATATGACGTTATAGACGCATATAATGTTCCCACCGAGAAGTAGGTCCGACACGCCTGGATTGTTGTGAAATATTACATGCGAGATGTTAGGTTGCCTTAGGTTAGGATATATAACGTTATAGACGTATATACTGTTCCGTCCGAGAAGTAGGTTCCGACACACGTGGAATGTTGTCAGATGTTTCATCCTAGGTGTTAGGTTGCCTTAGGTTAGGATATATAACGTTATAGACTTATATAGTGTTCCCACCGAGAAGTAGGGCCCGACACGCTTGGAGTGTTGTCAAATGTTACATCCGAGGTGTTAGGTTGCCTTAGGTTAGGTTATATGACGTTATAGAGGCATATAATGTTCCCACCGAGAAGTAGGTCCGACACGCCTGGATTGTTGTCAAATATTACATCCGAGGTGCTAGGTTGCCTTAGGTTAGGATATACAACGTTATAGACGCATATAATGTTCCCACCGAGAAGTAGGGTCCGACACACCTGGAATGTTGTCAAATGTTACATCCGAGGTGTTTGGTTGCCTTAGGTTAGGTTATATGACGTTATAGACGCATATAATGTTCCAACCGGGAAGTAGGTCCGACATGCCTGGATTGTTGTCAAATATTACATCCGAGATGTTAGGTTGTCTTAGGTTAGGATATATAACGTTATAGACGTATATACTGTTCCCACCGTGAAGTAGGGTCCGACACAACAGGAATATTGACAAATATTACATCCGAGTTGTTAGGTTGCCTTAGGTTAGGATATATAACGTTATAGACGCATATAATATTCCCACTGAGAAGTAGGTTCCGACTCGCCAGGAATGTTGTCAAGTGTTACATCCGAGGTGCTAAGATGCGTTAGGTTAGGATATAAAACGTTAAAGACGGATATACTGTTCCCACCGTGAAGTCGGGTCCGACACACCAGGAATATTGACAAATATTACATCCGAGTTGTTAGCTTGTCTTATTTTACGATATACAGCGTTATAGACGCATACAATGTTCCCACCGAGAAGTAGGGTCCGACAGGTTTGGAATGTTGGCAAATATTACATCCGAGGAGTTAGGTTGCCTTAGGTTAGGATATACAACGTTATAGACGCATATAATATTCCCAGCGAGAAGTAGGGTCCGACTCGCCAGAAATGTTGTCAAATGTTACATCCGAGGTGTTAGGTTGCCTTAGGTTAGGTTATATGACGTTATAGACACATATAATGTTCCCACCGAGAAGTAGGTCCGACACGCCTCGATTGTTGTGAAATATTACATGCGAGATGTTAGGTTGCCTTAGGTTAGGATATATAACGTTATAGACGTATATACTGTTCCGTCCGAGAAGTAGGTTCCGACACACGTGGAATGTTGTCAGATGTTTCATCCTAGGTGTTAGGTTGCCTTAGGTTAGGATATATAACGTTATAGACTTATATAGTGTTCCCACCGAGAAGTAGGGCCCGACACGCTTGGAGTGTTGTCAAATGTTACATCCGAGGTGTTAGGTTGCCTTAGGTTAGGTTATATGACGTTATAGAGGCATATAATGTTCCCACCGAGAAGTAGGTCCGACACGCCTGGATTGTTGTCAAATATTACATCCGAGGTGCTAGGTTGCCTTAGGTTAGGATATACAACGTTATAGACGCATATAATTTTCCCACCGAGAAGTAGGGTCCGACACACCTGGATTGTTGTCAAATATTACATCCGAGGTGCTACGTTGCCTTAGGTTAGGATATACAACGTTATAGACGCATATAATGTTCCCACCGAGAAGTAGGGTCCGACACAACAGGAATGTTGTCAAATGTTACATCCGAGGTGTTTGGTTGCCTTAGGTTAGGATATATAACGTTATAGACGCAAATAATGTTCCCACCGAGAAGTAGGGTCCGACACATATGGAATCTTGTCAAGTGTTACATCCGAGGTGTTAGGTTGCCTTAGGTTAGGATATACAACGTTATAGACGCATATAATGTTCCCACCGAGAAGTAGGGTCCGACTCGCCAGAAATGTTGTCAAATGTTACATCCGAGGTGTTAGGTTGCCTTAGGTTAGGTTATATGACGTTATAGACGCATATAATGTTCCCACCGAGAAGTAGGTCCCGACACGCTTGGAATGTTGTCAAATGTTACATCCGAGGTGTTAGGTTGCCTTAGGTTAGGATATATAACGTTATAGACGCATATAATATTCCCACTGAGAAGTAGGTTCCGACTCGCCAGGAATGTTGTCAAGTGTTACATCCGAGGTGCTAAGATGCGTTAGGTTAGGATATAAAACGTTAAAGACGGATATACTGTTCCCACCGTGAAGTCGGGTCCGACACACCAGGAATATTGACAAATATTACATCCGAGTTGTTAGCTTGTCTTATTTTACGATATACAGCGTTATAGACGCATACAATGTTCCCACCGAGAAGTAGGGTCCGACAGGTTTGGAATGTTGGCAAATATTACATCCGAGGAGTTAGGTTGCCTTAGGTTAGGATATACAACGTTATAGACGCATATAATGTTCCCACCGAGAAGTAGGGTCCGACTCGCCAGAAAAGTTGTCAAATGTTACATCCGAGGTGTTAGGTTGCCTTAGGTTAGGTTATATGACGTTATAGACGCATATAATGTTCCCACCGAGAAGTAGGTCCGACACGCCTGGATTGTTGTGAAATATTACATCCGAGATGTTAGGTTGCCTTAGGTTAGGATATATAACGTTATAGACGTATATACTGTGCCGACCGAGAAGTAGGGTCCGACACACGTGAAATGATGTCATATGTTTCATCCTAGGTGTTAGGTTGCCTTAGGTTAGGATATATAACGTTATAGACTTATATAATGTTCCCACCGAGAAGTAGGGCCCGACACGCTTGGAGTGTTGTCAAATGTTACATCCGAGGTGTTAGGTTGCCTTAGGTTAGGTTATATGACGTTATAGAGGCATATAATGTTCCCACCGAGAAGTAGGTCCGACACGCCTGGATTGTTGTCAAATATTACATCCGAGGTGCTAGGTTGCCTTAGGTTAGGATATACAACGTTATAGACGCATATAATGTTCCCACCGAGAAGTAGGGTCCGACACAACAGGAATGTTGTCAAATGTTACATCCGAGGTGTTTGGTTGCCTTAGGTTAGGTTATATGACGTTATAGACGCATATAATGTTCCCACCGAGAAGTAGGTCCGACACGCCTGGATTGTTGTGAAATATTACATGCGAGATGTTAGGTTGCCTTAGGTTAGGATATATAACGTTATAGACGTATATACTGTTCCGTCCGAGAAGTAGGTTCCGACACACGTGGAATGTTGTCAGATGTGTCATCCTAGGTGTTAGGTTGCCTTAGGTTAGGATATATAACGTTATAGACTTATATAGTGTTCCCACCGAGAAGTAGGGCCCGACACGCTTGGAGTGTTGTCAAATGTTACATCCGAGGTGTTAGGTTGCCTTAGGTTAGGTTATATGACGTTATAGAGGCATATAATGTTCCCACCGAGAAGTAGGTCCGACACGCCTGGATTGTTGTCAAATATTACATCCGAGGTGCTAGGTTGCCTTAGGTTAGGATATACAACGTTATAGACGCATATAATGTTCCCACCGAGAAGTAGGGTCCGACACACCTGGAATGTTGTCAAATGTTACATCCGAGGTGTTTGGTTGCCTTAGGTTAGGTTATATGACGTTATAGACGTATATAATGTTCCCACCGAGAAGTAGGTCCGACACGCCTGGATTGTTGTCAAATATTACATCCGAGGTGTTTGGTTGCCTTAGGTTAGGATATATAACGTTATAGACGCAAATAATGTTCCCACCGAGAAGTAGGGTCCGACACATATGGAATCTTGTCAAGTGTTACATCCGAGGTGTTAGGTTGCCTTAGGTTAGGTTATATGACGTTATAGACGCATATAATGTTCCCACCGAGAAGTAGGTCCCGACACGCTTGGAATGTTGTCAAATGTTACATCCGAGGTGTTAGGTTGCCTTAGGTTAGGATATATAACGTTATAGACGCATATAATATTCCCACTGAGAAGTAGGTTCCGACTCGCCAGGAATGTTGTCAAGTGTTACATCCGAGGTGCTAAGATGCGTTAGGTTAGGATATAAAACGTTAAAGACGGATATACTGTTCCCACCGTGAAGTCGGGTCCGACACACCAGGAATATTGACAAATATTACATCCGATTTGTTAGCTTGTCTTATTTTACGATATACAGCGTTATAGACTTATATAATGTTCCCACCGAGAAGTAGGGCCCGACACGCTTGGAGTGTTGTCAAATGTTACATCCGAGGTGTTAGGTTGCCTTAGCTTAGGTTATATGACGTTATAGAGGCATATAATGTTCCCACCGAGAAGTAGGTCCGACACGCCTGGATTGTTGTCAAATATTACATCCGAGGTGCAACGTTGCCTTAGGTTAGGATATACAACGTTATAGACGCATATAATGTTCCCACCGAGAAGTAGGGTCCGACACAACAGGAATGTTGTCAAATGTTACATCCGAGGTGTTTGGTTGCCTTAGATTAGGTTATATGACGTTATAGACGTATATAATGTTCCCACCGAGAAGTAGGACCGACACGCCTGGATTGTTGTCAAATATTACATCCGCGGTGTTTGGTTGCCTTAGGTTAGGATATATAACGTTATAGACGCAAATAATGTTCCCACCGAGAAGTAGGGTCCGACACATATGGAATCTTGTCAAGTGTTACATCCGAGGTGTTAGGTTGCCTTAGGTTAACATATATAACGTTATAGACTCATATAAAGTTCCCACCGAGAAGTAGGGTTCGACTCGCCAGAAATGTTGTCAAATGTTACATCCGAGGTGTTTGGTTGCCTTAGGTTAGGTTATATGACGTTATAGACGCATATAATGTTCCAACCGGAAAGTAGGCCCGACATGCCTGGATTGTTGTCAAATATTACATCCGAGATGTTAGGTTGTCTTAGGTTAGGATATATAACGTTATAGAAGTATATACTGTTCCCACCGTGAAGTAGGGTCCGACACAACAGGAATACTGACAAATATTACATCCGAGTTGTTAGGTTGCCTTAGGTTAGGATATATAACGTTATAGACGCATATAATATTCCCACTGAGAAGTAGGTTCCGACTCGCCAGGAATGTTGTCAAGTGTTACATCCGAGGTGCTAAGATGCGTTAGGTTAGGATATAAAACGTTAAAGTCGGATATACTCTTCCCACCGTGAAGCCGGGACCGACACACCAGGAATATTGACAAATATTACATCCGAGTTGTTAGCTTGTCTTATTTTACGATATACAGCGTTATAGACGCATACAATGTTCCCACCGAGAAGTAGGGTCCGACAGGTTTGGAATGTTGGCAAATATTACATCCGAGGAGTTAGGTTGCCTTAGGTTAGGATATACAACGTTATAGACGCATATAATGTTCCCACCGAGAAGTAGGGTACGACTCGCCAGAAAAGTTGTCAAATGTTACATCCGAGGTGTTAGGTTGCCTTAGGTTAGGTTATATGACGTTATAGACGCATATAATGTTCCCACCGAGAAGTAGGTCCGACACGCCTGGATTGTTGTGAAATATTACATCCGACATGTTAGGTTGCCTTAGGTTAGGATATATAACGTTATAGACGTATATACTGTGCCGACCGAGAAGTAGGGTCCGACACACGTGAAATGATGTCATATGTTTCATCCTAGGTGTTAGGTTGCCTTAGGTTAGGATATATAACGTTATAGACTTATATAATGTTCCCACCGAGAAGTAGGGCCCGACACACTTGGAGTGTTGTCAAATGTTACATCCGAGGTGTTAGGTTGCCTTAGGTTAGGTTATATGACGTTATAGAGGCATATAATGTTCCCACCGAGAAGTAGGTCCGACACGCCTGGATTGTTGTCAAATATTACATTCGAGGTGCTAGGTTGCCTTAGGTTAGGATATACAACGTTATAGACGCATATAATGTTCCCACCGAGAAGTAGGGTCCGACACAACAGGAATGTTGTCAAATGTTACATCCGAGGTGTTTGGTTGCCTTAGGTTAGGTTATATGACGTTATAGACGCATATAATGTTCCCACCGAGAAGTAGGTCCGACACGCCTGGATTGTTGTGAAATATTACATGCGAGATGTTAGGTTGCCTTAGGTTAGGATATATAACGTTATAGACGTATATACTGTTCCGTCCGAGAAGTAGGTTCCGACACACGTGGAATGTTGTCAGATGTTTCATCCTAGGTGTTAGGTTGCCTTAGGTTAGGATATATAACGTTATAGACTTATATAGTGTTCCCACCGAGAAGTAGGGCCCGACACGCTTGGAGTGTTGTCAAATGTTACATCCGAGGTGTTAGGTTGCCTTAGGTTAGGTTATATGACGTTATAGAGGCATATAATGTTCCCACCGAGAAGTAGGTCCGACACGCCTGGATTGTTGTCAAATATTACATCCGAGGTGCTAGGTTGCCTTAGGTTAGGATATACAACGTTATAGACGCATATAATGTTCCCACCGAGAAGTAGGGTCCGACACACCTGGAATGTTGTCAAATGTTACATCCGAGGTGTTTGGTTGCCTTAGGTTAGGTTATATGACGTTATAGACGTATATAATGTTCCCACCGAGAAGTAGGTCCGACACGCCTGGATTGTTGTCAAATATTACATCCGAGGTGTTTGGTTGCCTTAGGTTAGGATATATAACGTTATAGACGCAAATAATGTTCCCACCGAGAAGTAGGGTCCGACACATATGGAATCTTGTCAAGTGTTACATCCGAGGTGTTAGGTTGCCTTAGGTTAGGTTATATGACGTTATAGACGCATATAATGTTCCCACCGAGAAGTAGGTCCCGACACGCTTGGAATGTTGTCAAATGTTACATCCGAGGTGTTAGGTTGCCTTAGGTTAGGATATATAACGTTATAGACGCATATAATATTCCCACTGAGAAGTAGGTTCCGACTCGCCAGGAATGTTGTCAAGTGTTACATCCGAGGTGCTAAGATGCGTTAGGTTAGGATATAAAACGTTAAAGACGGATATACTGTTCCCACCGTGAAGTCGGGTCCGACACACCAGGAATATTGACAAATATTACATCCGAGTTGTTAGCTTGTCTTATTTTACGATATACAGCGTTATAGACTTATATAATGTTCCCACCGAGAAGTAGGGCCCGACACGCTTGGAGTGTTGTCAAATGTTACATCCGAGGTGTTAGGTTGCCTTAGCTTAGGTTATATGACGTTATAGAGGCATATAATGTTCCCACCGAGAAGTAGGTCCGACACGCCTGGATTGTTGTCAAATATTACATCCGAGGTGCTAGGTTGCCTTAGGTTAGGATATACAACGTTATAGACGCATATAATGTTCCCACCGAGAAGTAGGGTCCGACACACCTGGAATGTTGTCAAATGTTACATCCGAGGTGTTTGGTTGCCTTAGGTTAGGTTATATGACGTTATAGACGCATATAATGTTCCAACCGGGAAGTAGGTCCGACATGCCTGGATTGTTGTCAAATATTACATCCGAGATGTTAGGTTGTCTTAGGTTAGGATATATAACGTTATAGACGTATATACTGTTCCCACCGTGAAGTAGGGTCCGACACAACAGGAATATTGACAAATATTACATCCGAGTTGTTAGGTTGCCTTAGGTTAGGATATATAACGTTATAGACGCATATAATATTCCCACTGAGAAGTAGGTTCCGACTCGCCAGGAATGTTGTCAAGTGTTACATCCGAGGTGCTAAGATGCGTTAGGTTAGGATATAAAACGTTAAAGACGGATATACTGTTCCCACCGTGAAGTCGGGTCCGACACACCAGGAATATTGACAAATATTACATCCGAGTTGTTAGCTTGTCTTATTTTACGATATACAGCGTTATAGACGCATACAATGTTCCCACCGAGAAGTAGGGTCCGACAGGTTTGGAATGTTGGCAAATATTACATCCGAGGAGTTAGGTTGCCTTAGGTTAGGATATACAACGTTATAGACGCATATAATATTCCCAGCGAGAAGTAGGGTCCGACTCGCCAGAAATGTTGTCAAATGTTACATCCGAGGTGTTAGGTTGCCTTAGGTTAGGTTATATGACGTTATAGACACATATAATGTTCCCACCGAGAAGTAGGTCCGACACGCCTCGATTGTTGTGAAATATTACATGCGAGATGTTAGGTTGCCTTAGGTTAGGATATATAACGTTATAGACGTATATACTGTTCCGTCCGAGAAGTAGGTTCCGACACACGTGGAATGTTGTCAGATGTTTCATCCTAGGTGTTAGGTTGCCTTAGGTTAGGATATATAACGTTATAGACTTATATAGTGTTCCCACCGAGAAGTAGGGCCCGACACGCTTGGAGTGTTGTCAAATGTTACATCCGAGGTGTTAGGTTGCCTTAGGTTAGGTTATATGACGTTATAGAGGCATATAATATTCCCACTGAGAAGTAGGTTCCGACTCGCCAGGAATGTTGTCAAGTGTTACATCCGAGGTGCTAAGATGCGTTAGGTTAGGATATAAAACGTTAAAGACGGATATACTGTTCCCACCGTGAAGTCGGGTCCGACACACCAGGAATATTGACAAATATTACATCCGATTTGTTAGCTTGTCTCATTTTACGATATACAGCGTTATAGACTTATATAATGTTCCCACCGAGAAGTAGGGCCCGACACGCTTGGAGTGTTGTCAAATGTTACATCCGAGGTGTTAGGTTGCCTTAGCTTAGGTTATATGACGTTATAGAGGCATATAATGTTCCCACCGAGAAGTAGGTCCGACACGCCTGGATTGTTGTCAAATATTACATCCGAGGTGCAACGTTGCCTTAGGTTAGGATATACAACGTTATAGACGCATATAATGTTCCCACCGAGAAGTAGGGTCCGACACAACAGGAATGTTGTCAAATGTTACATCCGAGGTGTTTGGTTGCCTTAGATTAGGTTATATGACGTTATAGACGTATATAATGTTCCCACCGAGAAGTAGGACCGACACGCCTGGATTGTTGTCAAATATTACATCCGCGGTGTTTGGTTGCCTTAGGTTAGGATATATAACGTTATAGACGCAAATAATGTTCCCACCGAGAAGTAGGGTCCGACACATATGGAATCTTGTCAAGTGTTACATCCGAGGTGTTAGGTTGCCTTAGGTTAACATATATAACGTTATAGACTCATATAAAGTTCCCACCGAGAAGTAGGGTTCGACTCGCCAGAAATGTTGTCAAATGTTACATCCGAGGTGTTTGGTTGCCTTAGGTTAGGTTATATGACGTTATAGACGCATATAATGTTCCAACCGGAAAGTAGGCCCGACATGCCTGGATTGTTGTCAAATATTACATCCGAGATGTTAGGTTGTCTTAGGTTAGGATATATAACGTTATAGAAGTATATACTGTTCCCACCGTGAAGTAGGGTCCGACACAACAGGAATACTGACAAATATTACATCCGAGTTGTTAGGTTGCCTTAGGTTAGGATATATAACGTTATAGACGCATATAATATTCCCACTGAGAAGTAGGTTCCGACTCGCCAGGAATGTTGTCAAGTGTTACATCCGAGGTGCTAAGATGCGTTAGGTTAGGATATAAAACGTTAAAGTCGGATATACTCTTCCCACCGTGAAGCCGGGACCGACACACCAGGAATATTGACAAATATTACATCCGAGTTGTTAGCTTGTCTTATTTTACGATATACAGCGTTATAGACGCATACAATTTTCCCACCGAGAAGTAGGGTCCGACAGGTTTGGAATGTTGGCAAATATTACATCCGAGGAGTTAGGTTGCCTTAGGTTAGGATATACAACGTTATAGACGCATATAATGTTCCCACCGAGAAGTAGGGTCCGACTCGCCAGAAAAGTTGTCAAATGTTACATCCGAGGTGTTAGGTTGCCTTAGGTTAGGTTATATGACGTTATAGACGCATATAATGTTCCCACCGAGAAGTAGGTCCGACACGCCTGGATTGTTGTGAAATATTACATCCGACATGTTAGGTTGCCTTAGGTTAGGATATATAACGTTATAGACGTATATACTGTGCCGACCGAGAAGTAGGGTCCGACACACGTGAAATGATGTCATATGTTTCATCCTAGGTGTTAGGTTGCCTTAGGTTAGGATATATAACGTTATAGACTTATATAATGTTCCCACCGAGAAGTAGGGCCCGACACACTTGGAGTGTTGTCAAATGTTACATCCGAGGTGTTAGGTTGCCTTAGGTTAGGTTATATGACGTTATAGAGGCATATAATGTTCCCACCGAGAAGTAGGTCCGACACGCCTGGATTGTTGTCAAATATTACATTCGAGGTGCTAGGTTGCCTTAGGTTAGGATATACAACGTTATAGACGCATATAATGTTCCCACCGAGAAGTAGGGTCCGACACAACAGGAATGTTGTCAAATGTTACATCCGAGGTGTTTGGTTGCCTTAGGTTAGGTTATATGACGTTATAGACGCATATAATGTTCCCACCGAGAAGTAGGTCCGACACGCCTGGATTGTTGTGAAATATTACATGCGAGATGTTAGGTTGCCTTAGGTTAGGATATATAACGTTATAGACGTATATACTGTTCCGTCCGAGAAGTAGGTTCCGACACACGTGGAATGTTGTCAGATGTTTCATCCTAGGTGTTAGGTTGCCTTAGGTTAGGATATATAACGTTATAGACTTATATAGTGTTCCCACCGAGAAGTAGGGCCCGACACGCTTGGAGTGTTGTCAAATGTTACATCCGAGGTGTTAGGTTGCCTTAGGTTAGGTTATATGACGTTATAGAGGCATATAATGTTCCCACCGAGAAGTAGGTCCGACACGCCTGGATTGTTGTCAAATATTACATCCGAGGTGCTAGGTTGCCTTAGGTTAGGATATACAACGTTATAGACGCATATAATGTTCCCACCGAGAAGTAGGGTCCGACACACCTGGAATGTTGTCAAATGTTACATCCGAGGTGTTTGGTTGCCTTAGGTTAGGTTATATGACGTTATAGACGTATATAATGTTCCCACCGAGAAGTAGGTCCGACACGCCTGGATTGTTGTCAAATATTACATCCGAGGTGTTTGGTTGCCTTAGGTTAGGATATATAACGTTATAGACGCAAATAATGTTCCCACCGAGAAGTAGGGTCCGACACATATGGAATCTTGTCAAGTGTTACATCCGAGGTGTTAGGTTGCCTTAGGTTAGGTTATATGACGTTATAGACGCATATAATGTTCCCACCGAGAAGTAGGTCCCGACACGCTTGGAATGTTGTCAAATGTTACATCCGAGGTGTTAGGTTGCCTTAGGTTAGGATATATAACGTTATAGACGCATATAATATTCCCACTGAGAAGTAGGTTCCGACTCGCCAGGAATGTTGTCAAGTGTTACATCCGAGGTGCTAAGATGCGTTAGGTTAGGATATAAAACGTTAAAGACGGATATACTGTTCCCACCGTGAAGTCGGGTCCGACACACCAGGAATATGGACAAATATTACATCCGAGTTGTTAGCTTGTCTTATTTTACGATATACAGCGTTATAGACTTATATAATGTTCCCACCGAGAAGTAGGGCCCGACACGCTTGGAGTGTTGTCAAATGTTACATCCGAGGTGTTAGGTTGCCTTAGCTTAGGTTATATGACGTTATAGAGGCATATAATGTTCCCACCGAGAAGTAGGTCCGACACGCCTGGATTGTTGTCAAATATTACATCCGAGGTGCAACGTTGCCTTAGGTTAGGATATACAACGTTATAGACGCATATAATGTTCCCACCGAGAAGTAGGGTCCGACACAACAGGAATGTTGTCAAATGTTACATCCGAGGTGTTAGGTTGCCTTAGGTTAGGTTATATGACGTTATAGACGCATATAATGTTCCCACCGAGAAGTAGGTCCGACACGCCTGGATTGTTGTGAAATATTACATCCGAGATGTTAGGTTGCCTTAGGTTAGGATATATAACGTTATAGACGTATATACTGTGCCGACCGAGAAGTAGGGTCCGACACACGTGAAATGATGTCATATGTTTCATCCTAGGTGTTAGGTTGCCTTAGGTTAGGATATATAACGTTATAGACTTATATAATGTTCCCACCGAGAAGTAGGGCCCGACACGCTTGGAGTGTTGTCAAATGTTACATCCGAGGTGTTAGGTTGCCTTAGGTTAGGTTATATGACGTTATAGAGGCATATAATGTTCCCACCGAGAAGTAGGTCCGACACGCCTGGATTGTTGTCAAATATTACATCCGAGGTGCTAGGTTGCCTTAGGTTAGGATATACAACGTTATAGACGCATATAATGTTCCCACCGAGAAGTAGGGTCCGACACAACAGGAATGTTGTCAAATGTTACATCCGAGGTGTTTGGTTGCCTTAGGTTAGGTTATATGACGTTATAGACGCATATAATGTTCCCACCGAGAAGTAGGTCCGACACGCCTGGATTGTTGTGAAATATTACATCCGAGATGTTAGGTTGCCTTAGGTTAGGATATATAACGTTATAGACGTATATACTGTGCCGACCGAGAAGTAGGGTCCGACACACGTGAAATGATGTCATATGTTTCATCCTAGGTGTTAGGTTGCCTTAGGTTAGGATATATAACGTTATAGACTTATATAATGTTCCCACCGAGAAGTAGGGCCCGACACGCTTGGAGTGTTGTCAAATGTTACATCCGAGGTGTTAGGTTGCCTTAGGTTAGGTTATATGACGTTATAGAGGCATATAATGTTCCCACCGAGAAGTAGGTCCGACACGCCTGGATTGTTGTCAAATATTACATCCGAGGTGCTAGGTTGCCTTAGGTTAGGATATACAACGTTATAGACGCATATAATGTTCCCACCGAGAAGTAGGGTCCGACACAACAGGAATGTTGTCAAATGTTACATCCGAGGTGTTTGGTTGCCTTAGGTTAGGTTATATGACGTTATAGACGCATATAATGTTCCCACCGAGAAGTAGGTCCGACACGCCTGGATTGTTGTGAAATATTACATGCGAGATGTTAGGTTGCCTTAGGTTAGGATATATAACGTTATAGACGTATATACTGTTCCGTCCGAGAAGTAGGTTCCGACACACGTGGAATGTTGTCAGATGTTTCATCCTAGGTGTTAGGTTGCCTTAGGTTAGGATATATAACGTTATAGACTTATATAGTGTTCCCACCGAGAAGTAGGGCCCGACACGCTTGGAGTGTTGTCAAATGTTACATCCGAGGTGTTAGGTTGCCTTAGGTTAGGTTATATGACGTTATAGAGGCATATAATGTTCCCACCGAGAAGTAGGTCCGACACGCCTGGATTGTTGTCAAATATTACATCCGAGGTGCTAGGTTGCCTTAGGTTAGGATATACAACGTTATAGACGCATATAATGTTCCCACCGAGAAGTAGGGTCCGACACACCTGGAATGTTGTCAAATGTTACATCCGAGGTGTTTGGTTGCCTTAGGTTAGGTTATATGACGTTATAGACGTATATAATGTTCCCACCGAGAAGTAGGTCCGACACGCCTGGATTGTTGTCAAATATTACATCCGAGGTGTTTGGTTGCCTTAGGTTAGGATATATAACGTTATAGACGCAAATAATGTTCCCACCGAGAAGTAGGGTCCGACACATATGGAATCTTGTCAAGTGTTACATCCGAGGTGTTAGGTTGCCTTAGGTTAATATATATAACGTTATAGACTCATATAAAGTTCCCACCGAGAAGTAGGTTTCGACTCGCCAGAAATGTTGTCAAATGTTACATCCGAGGTGTTTGGTTGCCTTAGGTTAGGTTATATGACGTTATAGACGCATATAATGTTCCAACCGGGAAGTAGGTCCGACACGCCTGGATTGTTGTGAAATATTACATCCGACATGTTAGGTTGCCTTAGGTTAGGATATATAACGTTATAGACGTATATACTGTGCCGACCGAGAAGTAGGGTCCGACACACGTGAAATGATGTCATATGTTTCATCCTAGGTGTTAGGTTGCCTTAGGTTAGGATATATAACGTTATAGACTTATATAATGTTCCCACCGAGAAGTAGGGCCCGACACACTTGGAGTGTTGTCAAATGTTACATCCGAGGTGTTAGGTTGCCTTAGGTTAGGTTATATGACGTTATAGAGGCATATAATGTTCCCACCGAGAAGTAGGTCCGACACGCCTGGATTGTTGTCAAATATTACATTCGAGGTGCTAGGTTGCCTTAGGTTAGGATATACAACGTTATAGACGCATATAATGTTCCCACCGAGAAGTAGGGTCCGACACAACAGGAATGTTGTCAAATGTTACATCCGAGGTGTTTGGTTGCCTTAGGTTAGGTTATATGACGTTATAGACGCATATAATGTTCCCACCGAGAAGTAGGTCCGACACGCCTGGATTGTTGTGAAATATTACATGCGAGATGTTAGGTTGCCTTAGGTTAGGATATATAACGTTATAGACGTATATACTGTTCCGTCCGAGAAGTAGGTTCCGACACACGTGGAATGTTGTCAGATGTTTCATCCTAGGTGTTAGGTTGCCTTAGGTTAGGATATATAACGTTATAGACTTATATAGTGTTCCCACCGAGAAGTAGGGCCCGACACGCTTGGAGTGTTGTCAAATGTTACATCCGAGGTGTTAGGTTGCCTTAGGTTAGGTTATATGACGTTATAGAGGCATATAATGTTCCCACCGAGAAGTAGGTCCGACACGCCTGGATTGTTGTCAAATATTACATCCGAGGTGCTAGGTTGCCTTAGGTTAGGATATACAACGTTATAGACGCATATAATGTTCCCACCGAGAAGTAGGGTCCGACACACCTGGAATGTTGTCAAATGTTACATCCGAGGTGTTTGGTTGCCTTAGGTTAGGTTATATGACGTTATAGACGTATATAATGTTCCCACCGAGAAGTAGGTCCGACACGCCTGGATTGTTGTCAAATATTACATCCGAGGTGTTTGGTTGCCTTAGGTTAGGATATATAACGTTATAGACGCAAATAATGTTCCCACCGAGAAGTAGGGTCCGACACATATGGAATCTTGTCAAGTGTTACATCCGAGGTGTTAGGTTGCCTTAGGTTAGGTTATATGACGTTATAGACGCATATAATGTTCCCACCGAGAAGTAGGTCCCGACACGCTTGGAATGTTGTCAAATGTTACATCCGAGGTGTTAGGTTGCCTTAGGTTAGGATATATAACGTTATAGACGCATATAATATTCCCACTGAGAAGTAGGTTCCGACTCGCCAGGAATGTTGTCAAGTGTTACATCCGAGGTGCTAAGATGCGTTAGGTTAGGATATAAAACGTTAAAGACGGATATACTGTTCCCACCGTGAAGTCGGGTCCGACACACCAGGAATATGGACAAATATTACATCCGAGTTGTTAGCTTGTCTTATTTTACGATATACAGCGTTATAGACTTATATAATGTTCCCACCGAGAAGTAGGGCCCGACACGCTTGGAGTGTTGTCAAATGTTACATCCGAGGTGTTAGGTTGCCTTAGCTTAGGTTATATGACGTTATAGAGGCATATAATGTTCCCACCGAGAAGTAGGTCCGACACGCCTGGATTGTTGTCAAATATTACATCCGAGGTGCAACGTTGCCTTAGGTTAGGATATACAACGTTATAGACGCATATAATGTTCCCACCGAGAAGTAGGGTCCGACACAACAGGAATGTTGTCAAATGTTACATCCGAGGTGTTAGGTTGCCTTAGGTTAGGTTATATGACGTTATAGACGCATATAATGTTCCCACCGAGAAGTAGGTCCGACACGCCTGGATTGTTGTGAAATATTACATCCGAGATGTTAGGTTGCCTTAGGTTAGGATATATAACGTTATAGACGTATATACTGTGCCGACCGAGAAGTAGGGTCCGACACACGTGAAATGATGTCATATGTTTCATCCTAGGTGTTAGGTTGCCTTAGGTTAGGATATATAACGTTATAGACTTATATAATGTTCCCACCGAGAAGTAGGGCCCGACACGCTTGGAGTGTTGTCAAATGTTACATCCGAGGTGTTAGGTTGCCTTAGGTTAGGTTATATGACGTTATAGAGGCATATAATGTTCCCACCGAGAAGTAGGTCCGACACGCCTGGATTGTTGTCAAATATTACATCCGAGGTGCTAGGTTGCCTTAGGTTAGGATATACAACGTTATAGACGCATATAATGTTCCCACCGAGAAGTAGGGTCCGACACAACAGGAATGTTGTCAAATGTTACATCCGAGGTGTTTGGTTGCCTTAGGTTAGGTTATATGACGTTATAGACGCATATAATGTTCCCACCGAGAAGTAGGTCCGACACGCCTGGATTGTTGTGAAATATTACATCCGAGATGTTAGGTTGCCTTAGGTTAGGATATATAACGTTATAGACGTATATACTGTGCCGACCGAGAAGTAGGGTCCGACACACGTGAAATGATGTCATATGTTTCATCCTAGGTGTTAGGTTGCCTTAGGTTAGGATATATAACGTTATAGACTTATATAATGTTCCCACCGAGAAGTAGGGCCCGACACGCTTGGAGTGTTGTCAAATGTTACATCCGAGGTGTTAGGTTGCCTTAGGTTAGGTTATATGACGTTATAGAGGCATATAATGTTCCCACCGAGAAGTAGGTCCGACACGCCTGGATTGTTGTCAAATATTACATCCGAGGTGCTAGGTTGCCTTAGGTTAGGATATACAACGTTATAGACGCATATAATGTTCCCACCGAGAAGTAGGGTCCGACACAACAGGAATGTTGTCAAATGTTACATCCGAGGTGTTTGGTTGCCTTAGGTTAGGTTATATGACGTTATAGACGCATATAATGTTCCCACCGAGAAGTAGGTCCGACACGCCTGGATTGTTGTGAAATATTACATGCGAGATGTTAGGTTGCCTTAGGTTAGGATATATAACGTTATAGACGTATATACTGTTCCGTCCGAGAAGTAGGTTCCGACACACGTGGAATGTTGTCAGATGTTTCATCCTAGGTGTTAGGTTGCCTTAGGTTAGGATATATAACGTTATAGACTTATATAGTGTTCCCACCGAGAAGTAGGGCCCGACACGCTTGGAGTGTTGTCAAATGTTACATCCGAGGTGTTAGGTTGCCTTAGGTTAGGTTATATGACGTTATAGAGGCATATAATGTTCCCACCGAGAAGTAGGTCCGACACGCCTGGATTGTTGTCAAATATTACATCCGAGGTGCTAGGTTGCCTTAGGTTAGGATATACAACGTTATAGACGCATATAATGTTCCCACCGAGAAGTAGGGTCCGACACACCTGGAATGTTGTCAAATGTTACATCCGAGGTGTTTGGTTGCCTTAGGTTAGGTTATATGACGTTATAGACGTATATAATGTTCCCACCGAGAAGTAGGTCCGACACGCCTGGATTGTTGTCAAATATTACATCCGAGGTGTTTGGTTGCCTTAGGTTAGGATATATAACGTTATAGACGCAAATAATGTTCCCACCGAGAAGTAGGGTCCGACACATATGGAATCTTGTCAAGTGTTACATCCGAGGTGTTAGGTTGCCTTAGGTTAATATATATAACGTTATAGACTCATATAAAGTTCCCACCGAGAAGTAGGTTTCGACTCGCCAGAAATGTTGTCAAATGTTACATCCGAGGTGTTTGGTTGCCTTAGGTTAGGTTATATGACGTTATAGACGCATATAATGTTCCAACCGGGAAGTAGGTCCGACATGCCTGGATTGTTGTCAAATATTACATCCGAGATGTTAGGTTGTCTTAGGTTAGGATATATAACGTTATAGACGTATATACTGTTCCCACCGTGAAGTAGGGTCCGACACAACAGGAATATTGACAAATATTACATCCGAGTTGTTAGGTTGCCTTAGGTTAGGATATATAACGTTATAGACGCATATAATATTCCCACTGAGAAGTAGGTTCCGACTCGCCAGGAATGTTGTCAAGTGTTACATCCGAGGTGCTAAGATGCGTTAGGTTAGGATATAAAACGTTAAAGACGGATATACTGTTCCCAACGTGAAGTCGGGTCCGACACACCAGGAATATTGACAAATATTACATCCGAGTTGTTAGCTTGTCTTATTTTACGATATACAGCGTTATAGACGCATACAATGTTCCCACCGAGAAGTAGGTCCGACACGCCTGGATTGTTGTGAAATATTACATCCGAGATGTTAGGTTGCCTTAGGTTAGGATATATAACGTTATAGACGTATATACTGTGCCGACCGAGAAGTAGGGTCCGACACACGTGAAATGATGTCATATGTTTCATCCTAGGTGTTAGGTTGCCTTAGGTTAGGATATATAACGTTATAGACTTATATAATGTTCCCACCGAGAAGTAGGGCCCGACACGCTTGGAGTGTTGTCAAATGTTACATCCGAGGTGTTAGGTTGCCTTAGGTTAGGTTATATGACGTTATAGAGGCATATAATGTTCCCACCGAGAAGTAGGTCCGACACGCCTGGATTGTTGTCAAATATTACATCCGAGGTGCTAGGTTGCCTTAGGTTAGGATATACAACGTTATAGACGCATATAATGTTCCCACCGAGAAGTAGGGTCCGACACAACAGGAATGTTGTCAAATGTTACATCCGAGGTGTTTGGTTGCCTTAGGTTAGGTTATATGACGTTATAGACGCATATAATGTTCCCACCGAGAAGTAGGTCCGACACGCCTGGATTGTTGTGAAATATTACATGCGAGATGTTAGGTTGCCTTAGGTTAGGATATATAACGTTATAGACGTATATACTGTTCCGTCCGAGAAGTAGGTTCCGACACACGTGGAATGTTGTCAGATGTTTCATCCTAGGTGTTAGGTTGCCTTAGGTTAGGATATATAACGTTATAGACTTATATAGTGTTCCCACCGAGAAGTAGGGCCCGACACGCTTGGAGTGTTGTCAAATGTTACATCCGAGGTGTTAGGTTGCCTTAGGTTAGGTTATATGACGTTATAGAGGCATATAATGTTCCCACCGAGAAGTAGGTCCGACACGCCTGGATTGTTGTCAAATATTACATCCGAGGTGCTAGGTTGCCTTAGGTTAGGATATACAACGTTATAGACGCATATAATGTTCCCACCGAGAAGTAGGGTCCGACACACCTGGAATGTTGTCAAATGTTACATCCGAGGTGTTTGGTTGCCTTAGGTTAGGTTATATGACGTTATAGACACATATAATGTTCCCACCGAGAAGTAGGTCCGACACGCCTCGATTGTTGTGAAATATTACATGCGAGATGTTAGGTTGCCTTAGGTTAGGATATATAACGTTATAGACGTATATACTGTTCCGTCCGAGAAGTAGGTTCCGACACACGTGGAATGTTGTCAGATGTTTCATCCTAGGTGTTAGGTTGCCTTAGGTTAGGATATATAACGTTATAGACTTATATAGTGTTCCCACCGAGAAGTAGGGCCCGACACGCTTGGAGTGTTGTCAAATGTTACATCCGAGGTGTTAGGTTGCCTTAGGTTAGGTTATATGACGTTATAGAGGCATATAATGTTCCCACCGAGAAGTAGGTCCGACACGCCTGGATTGTTGTCAAATATTACATCCGAGGTGCTAGGTTGCCTTAGGTTAGGATATACAACGTTATAGACGCATATAATTTTCCCACCGAGAAGTAGGGTCCGACACACCTGGATTGTTGTCAAATATTACATCCGAGGTGCTACGTTGCCTTAGGTTAGGATATACAACGTTATAGACGCATATAATGTTCCCACCGAGAAGTAGGGTCCGACACAACAGGAATGTTGTCAAATGTTACATCCGAGGTGTTTGGTTGCCTTAGGTTAGGATATATAACGTTATAGACGCAAATAATGTTCCCACCGAGAAGTAGGGTCCGACACATATGGAATCTTGTCAAGTGTTACATCCGAGGTGTTAGGTTGCCTTAGGTTAACATATATAACGTTATAGACTCATATAAAGTTCCCACCGAGAAGTAGGGTTCGACTCGCCAGAAATGTTGTCAAATGTTACATCCGAGGTGTTTGGTTGCCTTAGGTTAGGTTATATGACGTTATAGACGCATATAATGTTCCAACCGGAAAGTAGGCCCGACATGCCTGGATTGTTGTCAAATATTACATCCGAGATGTTAGGTTGTCTTAGGTTAGGATATATAACGTTATAGACGTATATACTGTTCCCACCGTGAAGTAGGGTCCGACACAACAGGAATACTGACAAATATTACATCCGAGTTGTTAGGTTGCCTTAGGTTAGGATATATAACGTTATAGACGCATATAATATTCCCACTGAGAAGTAGGTTCCGACTCGCCAGGAATGTTGTCAAGTGTTACATCCGAGGTGCTAAGATGCGTTAGGTTAGGATATAAAACGTTAAAGACGGATATACTGTTCCCACCGTGAAGTCGGGTCCGACACACCAGGAATATTGACAAATATTACATCCGAGTTGTTAGCTTGTCTTATTTTACGATATACAGCGTTATAGACGCATACAATGTTCCCACCGAGAAGTAGGGTCCGACAGGTTTGGAATGTTGGCAAATATTACATCCGAGGAGTTAGGTTGCCTTAGGTTAGGATATACAACGTTATAGACGCATATAATGTTCCCACCGAGAAGTAGGGTCCGACTCGCCAGAAATGTTGTCAAATGTTACATCCGAGGTGTTAGGTTGCCTTAGGTTAGGTTATATGACGTTATAGACGCATATAATGTTCCCACCGAGAAGTAGGTCCCGACACGCTTGGAATGTTGTCAAATGTTACATCCGAGGTGTTAGGTTGCCTTAGGTTAGGATATATAACGTTATAGACGCATATAATATTCCCACTGAGAAGTAGGTTCCGACTCGCCAGGAATGTTGTCAAGTGTTACATCCGAGGTGCTAAGATGCGTTAGGTTAGGATATAAAACATTAAAGACGGATATACTGTTCCCACCGTGAAGTCGGGTCCGACACACCAGGAATATTGACAAATATTACATCCCAGTTGTTAGCTTGCCTTATTTTACGATATACAGCGTTATAGACTTATATAATGTTCCCACCGAGAAGTAGGGCCCGACACGCTTGGAGTGTTGTCAAATGTTACATCCGAGGTGTTAGGTTGCCTTAGGTTAGGTTATATGACGTTATAGAGGCATATAATGTTCTCACCGAGAAGTAGGTCCGACACGCCTGGATTGTTGTCAAATATTACATCCGAGGTGCTACGTTGCCTTAGGTTAGGATATACAACGTTATAGACGCATATAATGTTCCCACCGAGAAGTAGGGTCCGACACAACAGGAATGTTGTCAAATGTTACATCCGAGGTGTTTGGTTGCCTTAGGTTAGGTTATATGACGTTATAGACGTATATAATGTTCCCACCGAGAAGTAGGTCCGACACGCCTGGATTGTTGTCAAATATTACATCCGAGGTGTTTGGTTGCCTTAGGTTAGGATATATAACGTTATAGACGCAAATAATGTTCCCACCGAGAAGTAGGGTCCGACACATATGGAATCTTGTCAAGTGTTACATCCGAGGTGTTAGGTTGCCTTAGGTTAACATATATAACGTTATAGACTCATATAAAGTTCCCACCGAGAAGTAGGGTTCGACTCGCCAGAAATGTTGTCAAATGTTACATCCGAGGTGTTTGGTTGCCTTAGGTTAGGTTATATGACGTTATAGACGCATATAATGTTCCAACCGGAAAGTAGGCCCGACATGCCTGGATTGTTGTCAAATATTACATCCGAGATGTTAGGTTGTCTTAGGTTATGATATATAACGTTATAGAAGTATATACTGTTCCCACCGTGATGTAGGGTCCGACACAACAGGAATACTGACAAATATTACATCCGAGTTGTTAGGTTGCCTTAGGTTAGGATATATAACGTTATAGACGCATATAATATTCCCACTGAGAAGTAGGTTCCGACTCGCCAGGAATGTTGTCAAGTGTTACATCCGAGGTGCTAAGATGCGTTAGGTTAGGATATAAAACGTTAAAGACGGATATACTCTTCCCACCGTGAAGCCGGGTCCGACACACCAGGAATATTGACAAATATTACATCCGAGTTGTTAGCTTGTCTTATTTTACGATATACAGCGTTATAGACGCATACAATGTTCCCACCGAGAAGTAGGGTCCGACAGGTTTGGAATGTTGGCAAATATTACATCCGAGGAGTTAGGTTGCCTTAGGTTAGGATATACAACGTTATAGACGCATATAATGTTCCCACCGAGAAGTAGGGTCCGACACAACAGGAATGTTGTCAAATGTTACATCCGAGGTGTTTGGTTGCCTTAGGTTAGGTTATATGACGTTATAGACGCATATAATGTTCCCACCGAGAAGTAGGTCCGACACGCCTGGATTGTTGTGAAATATTACATGCGAGATGTTAGGTTGCCTTAGGTTAGGATATATAACGTTATAGACGTATATACTGTTCCGTCCGAGAAGTAGGTTCCGACACACGTGGAATGTTGTCAGATGTTTCATCCTAGGTGTTAGGTTGCCTTAGGTTAGGATATATAACGTTATAGACTTATATAGTGTTCCCACCGAGAAGTAGGGCCCGACACGCTTGGAGTGTTGTCAAATGTTACATCCGAGGTGTTAGGTTGCCTTAGGTTAGGTTATATGACGTTATAGAGGCATATAATGTTCCCACCGAGAAGTAGGTCCGACACGCCTGGATTGTTGTCAAATATTACATCCGAGGTGCTAGGTTGCCTTAGGTTAGGATATACAACGTTATAGACGCATATAATGTTCCCACCGAGAAGTAGGGTCCGACACACCTGGAATGTTGTCAAATGTTACATCCGAGGTGTTTGGTTGCCTTAGGTTAGGTTATATGACGTTATAGACGTATATAATGTTCCCACCGAGAAGTAGGTCCGACACGCCTGGATTGTTGTCAAATATTACATCCGAGGTGTTTGGTTGCCTTAGGTTAGGATATATAACGTTATAGACGCAAATAATGTTCCCACCGAGAAGTAGGGTCCGACACATATGGAATCTTGTCAAGTGTTACATCCGAGGTGTTAGGTTGCCTTAGGTTAATATATATAACGTTATAGACTCATATAAAGTTCCCACCGAGAAGTAGGTTTCGACTCGCCAGAAATGTTGTCAAATGTTACATCCGAGGTGTTTGGTTGCCTTAGGTTAGGTTATATGACGTTATAGACGCATATAATGTTCCAACCGGGAAGTAGGTCCGACATGCCTGGATTGTTGTCAAATATTACATCCGAGATGTTAGGTTGTCTTAGGTTAGGATATATAACGTTATAGACGTATATACTGTTCCCACCGTGAAGTAGGGTCCGACACAACAGGAATATTGACAAATATTACATCCGAGTTGTTAGGTTGCCTTAGGTTAGGATATATAACGTTATAGACGCATATAATGTTCCCACCGAGAAGTAGGGTCCGACACAACAGGAATGTTGTCAAATGTTACATCCGAGGTGTTTGGTTGCCTTAGGTTAGGTTATATGACGTTATAGACGCATATAATGTTCCCACCGAGAAGTAGGTCCGACACGCCTGGATTGTTGTGAAATATTACATGCGAGATGTTAGGTTGCCTTAGGTTAGGATATATAACGTTATAGACGTATATACTGTTCCGTCCGAGAAGTAGGTTCCGACACACGTGGAATGTTGTCAGATGTTTCATCCTAGGTGTTAGGTTGCCTTAGGTTAGGATATATAACGTTATAGACTTATATAGTGTTCCCACCGAGAAGTAGGGCCCGACACGCTTGGAGTGTTGTCAAATGTTACATCCGAGGTGTTAGGTTGCCTTAGGTTAGGTTATATGACGTTATAGAGGCATATAATGTTCCCACCGAGAAGTAGGTCCGACACGCCTGGATTGTTGTCAAATATTACATCCGAGGTGCTAGGTTGCCTTAGGTTAGGATATACAACGTTATAGACGCATATAATGTTCCCACCGAGAAGTAGGGTCCGACACACCTGGAATGTTGTCAAATGTTACATCCGAGGTGTTTGGTTGCCTTAGGTTAGGTTATATGACGTTATAGACGTATATAATGTTCCCACCGAGAAGTAGGTCCGACACGCCTGGATTGTTGTCAAATATTACATCCGAGGTGTTTGGTTGCCTTAGGTTAGGATATATAACGTTATAGACGCAAATAATGTTCCCACCGAGAAGTAGGGTCCGACACATATGGAATCTTGTCAAGTGTTACATCCGAGGTGTTAGGTTGCCTTAGGTTAATATATATAACGTTATAGACTCATATAAAGTTCCCACCGAGAAGTAGGTTTCGACTCGCCAGAAATGTTGTCAAATGTTACATCCGAGGTGTTTGGTTGCCTTAGGTTAGGTTATATGACGTTATAGACGCATATAATGTTCCAACCGGGAAGTAGGTCCGACATGCCTGGATTGTTGTCAAATATTACATCCGAGATGTTAGGTTGTCTTAGGTTAGGATATATAACGTTATAGACGTATATACTGTTCCCACCGTGAAGTAGGGTCCGACACAACAGGAATATTGACAAATATTACATCCGAGTTGTTAGGTTGCCTTAGGTTAGGATATATAACGTTATAGACGCATATAATATTCCCACTGAGAAGTAGGTTCCGACTCGCCAGGAATGTTGTCAAGTGTTACATCCGAGGTGCTAAGATGCGTTAGGTTAGGATATAAAACGTTAAAGACGGATATACTGTTCCCACCGTGAAGTCGGGTCCGACACACCAGGAATATTGACAAATATTACATCCGAGTAGTTAGCTTGTCTTATTTTACGATATACAGCGTTATAGACGCATACAATGTTCCCACCGAGAAGTAGGGTCCGACAGGTTTGGAATGTTGGCAAATGTTACATCCGAGGTGTTAGGTTGCCTTAGGTTAGGTTATATGACGTTATAGACACATATAATGTTCCCACCGAGAAGTAGGTCCGACACGCCTGGATTGTTGTGAAATATTACATGCGAGATGTTAGGTTGCCTTAGGTTAGGATATATAACGTTATAGACGTATATACTGTTCCGTCCGAGAAGTAGGTTCCGACACACGTGGAATGTTGTCAGATGTTTCATCCTAGGTGTTAGGTTGCCTTAGGTTAGGATATATAACGTTATAGACTTATATAGTGTTCCCACCGAGAAGTAGGGCCCGACACGCTTGGAGTGTTGTCAAATGTTACATCCGAGGTGTTAGGTTGCCTTAGGTTAGGTTATATGACGTTATAGACGCATATAATGTTCCAACCGGGAAGTAGGTCCGACATGCCTGGATTGTTGTCAAATATTACATCCGAGATGTTAGGTTGTCTTAGGTTAGGATATATAACGTTATAGACGTATATAATGTTCCCACCGTGAAGTAGGGTCCGACACAACAGGAATATTGACAAATATTACATCCGAGTTGTTAGGTTGCCTTAGGTTAGGATATATAACGTTATAGACGCATATAATATTCCCACTGAGAAGTAGGTTCCGACTCGCCAGGAATGTTGTCAAGTGTTACATCCGAGGTGCTAAGATGCGTTAGGTTAGGATATAAAACGTTAAAGACGGATATACTGTTCCCACCGTGAAGTCGGGTCCGACACACCAGGAATATTGACAAATATTACATCCGAGTTGTTAGCTTGTCTTATTTTACGATATACAGCGTTATAGACGCATACAATGTTCCCACCGAGAAGTAGGGTCCGACAGGTTTGGAATGTTGGCAAATATTACATCCGAGGAGTTAGGTTGCCTTAGGTTAGGATATACAACGTTATAGACGCATATAATATTCCCAGCGAGAAGTAGGGTCCGACTCGCCAGAAATGTTGTCAAATGTTACATCCGAGGTGTTAGGTTGCCTTAGGTTAGGTTATATGACGTTATAGACGCATATAATGTTCCCACCGAGAAGTAGGTCCGACACGCCTGGATTGTTGTGAAATATTACATCCGAGATGTTAGGTTGCCTTAGGTTAGGATATATAACGTTATAGACGTATATACTGTTCCGACCGAGAAGTAGGTTCCGACACACGTGAAATGATGTCATATGTTTCATCCTAGGTGTTAGGTTGCCTTAGGTTAGGATATATAACGTTATAGACTTATATAATGTTCCCACCGAGAAGTAGGGCCCGACACGCTTGGAGTGTTGTCAAATGTTACATCCGAGGTGTTAGTTTGCATTAGGTTAGGTTATATGACGTTATAGAGGCATATAATGTTCCCACCGAGAAGTAGGTCCGACACGCCTGGATTGTTGTCAAATATTACATCCGAGGTGCTAGGTTGCCTTAGGTTAGGATATACAACGTTATAGACGCATATAATGTTCCCACCGGGAAGTAGGGTCCGACACAACAGGAATGTTGTCAAATGTTACATCCGAGGTGTTTGGTTGCCTTAGGTTAGGTTATATGACGTTATAGACGTATATAATGTTCCCACCGAGAAGTAGGTCCGACACGCCTGGATTGTTGTCAAATATTACATCCGAGGTGTTTGGTTGCCTTAGGTTAGGATATATAACGTTATAGACGCAAATAATGTTCCCACCGAGAAGTAGGGTCCGACACATATGGAATCTTGTCAAGTGTTACATCCGAGGTGTTAGGTTGCCTTAGGTTAATATATATAACGTTATAGACTCATATAAAGTTCCCACCGAGAAGTAGGGTTCGACTCGCCAGAAATGTTGTCAAATGTTACATCCGAGGTGTTTGGTTGCCTTAGGTTAGGTTATATGACGTTATAGACGCATATAATGTTCCAACCGGGAAGTAGGTCCGACATGCCTGGATTGCTGTCAAATATTACATCCGAGATGTTAGGTTGTCTTAGGTTAGGATATATAACGTTATAGACGTATATACTGTTCCCACCGTGAAGTAGGGTCCGACACAACAGGAACATTGATAAATATTACATCCGAGTTGTTAGGTTGCCTTAGGTTAGGATGTATAACGATATAGACGCATATAATATTCCCACTGAGAAGTAGGTTCCGACTCGCCAGCAATGTTGTCAAGTGTTACATCCGAGGTGCTAAGATGCGTTAGGTTAGGATATAAAACGTTAAAGACGGATATACTGTTCCCACCGTGAAGTCGGGTCCGACACACCAGGAATATTGACAAATATTACATCCGAGTTGTTAGCTTGTCTTATTTTACGATATACAGCGTTATAGACGCATACAATGTTCCCACCGAGAAGTAGGGTCCGACAGGTTTGGAATGTTGGCAAATATTACATCCGAGGAGTTAGGTTGCCTTAGGTTAGGATATACAACGTTATAGACGCATATAATGTTCCCACCGAGAAGTAGGGTCCGACTCGCCAGAAATGTTGTCAAATGTTACATCCGAGGTGTTAGGTTGCCTTAGGTTAGGTTATATGACGTTATAGACGCATATAATGTTCCCACCGAGAAGTAGGTCCCGACACGCTTGGAATGTTGTCAAACGTTACATCCGAGGTGTTAGGTTGCCTTAGGTTAGGATATATAACGTTATAGACGCATATAATATTCCCACTGAGAAGTAGGTTCCGACTCGCCAGGAATGTTGTCAAGTGTTACATCCGAGGTGCTAAGATGCGTTAGGTTAGGATATAAAACGTTAAAGACGGATATACTGTTCCCACCGTGAAGTCGGGTCCGACACACCAGGAATATTGACAAATATTACATCCCAGTTGTTAGCTTGCCTTATTTTACGATATACAGCGTTATAGACTTATATAATGTTCCCACCGAGAAGTAGGGCCCGACACGCTTGGAGTGTTGTCAAATGTTACATCCGAGGTGTTAGGTTGCCTTAGGTTAGGTTATATGACGTTATAGAGGCATATAATGTTCTCACCGAGAAGTAGGTCCGACACGCCTGGATTGTTGTCAAATATTACATCCGAGGTGCTACGTTGCCTTAGGTTAGGATATACAACGTTATAGACGCATATAATGTTCCCACCGAGAAGTAGGGTCCGACACAACAGGAATGTTGTCAAATGTTACATCCGAGGTGTTTGGTTGCCTTAGGTTAGGTTATATGACGTTATAGACGTATATAATGTTCCCACCGAGAAGTAGGACCGACACGCCTGGATTGTTGTCAAATATTACATCCGAGGTGTTTGGTTGCCTTAGGTTAGGATATATAACGTTATAGACGCAAATAATGTTCCCACCGAGAAGTAGGGTCCGACACATATGGAATCTTGTCAAGTGTTACATCCGAGGTGTTAGGTTGCCTTAGGTTAACATATATAACGTTATAGACTCATATAAAGTTCCCACCGAGAAGTAGGGTTCGACTCGCCAGAAATGTTGTCAAATGTTACATCCGAGGTGTTTGGTTGCCTTAGGTTAGGTTATATGACGTTATAGACGCATATAATGTTCCAACCGGAAAGTAGGCCCGACATGCCTGGATTGTTGTCAAATATTACATCCGAGATGTTAGGTTGTCTTAGGTTATGATATATAACGTTATAGAAGTATATACTGTTCCCACCGTGATGTAGGGTCCGACACAACAGGAATACTGACAAATATTACATCCGAGTTGTTAGGTTGCCTTAGGTTAGGATATATAACGTTATAGACGCATATAATATTCCCACTGAGAAGTAGGTTCCGACTCGCCAGGAATGTTGTCAAGTGTTACATCCGAGGTGCTAAGATGCGTTAGGTTAGGATATAAAACGTTAAAGACGGATATACTCTTCCCACCGTGAAGCCGGGTCCGACACACCAGGAATATTGACAAATATTACATCCGAGTTGTTAGCTTGTCTTATTTTACGATATACAGCGTTATAGACGCATACAATGTTCCCACCGAGAAGTAGGGTCCGACAGGTTTGGAATGTTGGCAAATATTACATCCGAGGAGTTAGGTTGCCTTAGGTTAGGATATACAACGTTATAGACGCATATAATGTTCCCACCGAGAAGTAGGGTCCGACTCGCCAGAAAAGTTGTCAAATGGTACATCCGAGGTGTTAGGTTGCCTTAGGTTAGGTTATATGACGTTATAGACGCATATAATGTTCCCACCGAGAAGTAGGTCCGACACGCCTGGATTGTTGTGAAATATTACATCCGAAATGTTAGGTTGCCTTAGGTTAGGATATATAACGTTATAGACGTATATACTGTGCCGACCGAGAAGTAGGGTCCGACACACGTGAAATGATGTCATATGTTTCATCCTAGGTGTTAGGTTGCCTTAGGTTAGGATATATAACGTTATAGACTTATATAATGTTCCCACCGAGAAGTAGGGCCCGACACGCTTGGAGTGTTGTCAAATGTTACATCCGAGGTGTTAGGTTGCCTTAGGTTAGGTTATATGACGTTATAGAGGCATATAATGTTCCCACCGAGAAGTAGGTCCGACACGCCTGGATTGTTGTCAAATATTACATCCGAGGTGCTAGGTTGCCTTAGGTTAGGATATACAACGTTATAGACGCATATAATGTTCCCACCGAGAAGTAGGGTCCGACACAACAGGAATGTTGTCAAATGTTACATCCGAGGTGTTTGGTTGCCTTAGGTTAGGTTATATGACGTTATAGACGCATATAATGTTCCCACCGAGAAGTAGGTCCGACACGCCTGGATTGTTGTGAAATATTACATGCGAGATGTTAGGTTGCCTTAGGTTAGGATATATAACGTTATAGACGTATATACTGTTCCGTCCGAGAAGTAGGTTCCGACACACGTGGAATGTTGTCAGATGTTTCATCCTAGGTGTTAGGTTGCCTTAGGTTAGGATATATAACGTTATAGACTTATATAGTGTTCCCACCGAGAAGTAGGGCCCGACACGCTTGGAGTGTTGTCAAATGTTACATCCGAGGTGTTAGGTTGCCTTAGGTTAGGTTATATGACGTTATAGAGGCATATAATGTTCCCACCGAGAAGTAGGTCCGACACGCCTGGATTGTTGTCAAATATTACATCCGAGGTGCTAGGTTGCCTTAGGTTAGGATATACAACGTTATAGACGCATATAATGTTCCCACCGAGAAGTAGGGTCCGACACACCTGGAATGTTGTCAAATGTTACATCCGAGGTGTTTGGTTGCCTTAGGTTAGGTTATATGACGTTATAGACGTATATAATGTTCCCACCGAGAAGTAGGTCCGACACGCCTGGATTGTTGTCAAATATTACATCCGAGGTGTTTGGTTGCCTTAGGTTAGGATATATAACGTTATAGACGCAAATAATGTTCCCACCGAGAAGTAGGGTCCGACACATATGGAATCTTGTCAAGTGTTACATCCGAGGTGTTAGGTTGCCTTAGGTTAATATATATAACGTTATAGACTCATATAAAGTTCCCACCGAGAAGTAGGTTTCGACTCGCCAGAAATGTTGTCAAATGTTACATCCGAGGTGTTTGGTTGCCTTAGGTTAGGTTATATGACGTTATAGACGCATATAATGTTCCAACCGGGAAGTAGGTCCGACATGCCTGGATTGTTGTCAAATATTACATCCGAGATGTTAGGTTGTCTTAGGTTAGGATATATAACGTTATAGACGTATATACTGTTCCCACCGTGAAGTAGGGTCCGACACAACAGGAATATTGACAAATATTACATCCGAGTTGTTAGGTTGCCTTAGGTTAGGATATATAACGTTATAGACGCATATAATATTCCCACTGAGAAGTAGGTTCCGACTCGCCAGGAATGTTGTCAAGTGTTACATCCGAGGTGCTAAGATGCGTTAGGTTAGGATATAAAACGTTAAAGACGGATATACTCTTCCCACCGTGAAGCCGGGTCCGACACACCAGGAATATTGACAAATATTACATCCGAGTTGTTAGGTTGCCTAATTTTACGATATACAGCGTTATAGACGCATACAATGTTCCCACCGAGAAGTAGGATCCGATAGGTTTGGAAAGTTGGCAAATATTACATCCGAGGAGTTAGGTTGCCTTAGGTTAGGATATACAACGTTATAGACGCATATAATGTTCCCACCGAGAAGTAGGGTCCGACTCGCCAGAAAAGTTGTCAAATGGTACATCCGAGGTGTTAGGTTGCCTTAGGTTAGGTTATATGACGTTATAGACGCATATAATGTTCCCACCGAGAAGTAGGTCCGACACGCCTGGATTGTTGTGAAATATTACATCCGAGATGTTAGGTTGCCTTAGGTTAGGATATATAACGTTATAGACGTATATACTGTGCCGACCGAGAAGTAGGGTCCGACACACGTGAAATGATGTCATATGTTTCATCCTAGGTGTTAGGTTGCCTTAGGTTAGGATATATAACGTTATAGACTTATATAATGTTCCCACCGAGAAGTAGGGCCCGACACGCTTGGAGTGTTGTCAAATGTTACATCCGAGGTGTTAGATTGCCTTAGGTTAGGTTATATGACGTTATAGAGGCATATAATGTTCCCACCGAGAAGTAGGTCCGACACGCCTGGATTGTTGTCAAATATTACATCCGAGGTGCTAGGTTGCCTTAGGTTAGGATATACAACGTTATAGACGCATATAATGTTCCCACCGAGAAGTAGGGTCCGACACAACAGGAATGTTGTCAAATGTTACATCCGAGGTGTTTGGTTGCCTTAGGTTAGGTTATATGGCGTTATAGACGCATATAATGTTCCCACCGAGAAGTAGGTCCGACACGCCTGGATTGTTGTGAAATATTACATGCGAGATGTTAGGTTGCCTTAGGTTAGGATATATAACGTTATAGACGTATATACTGTTCCGTCCGAGAAGTAGGTTCCGACACACGTGGAATGTTGTCAGATGTTTCATCCTAGGTGTTAGGTTGCCTTAGGTTAGGATATATAACGTTATAGACTTATATAGTGTTCCCACCGAGAAGTAGGGCCCGACACGCTTGGAGTGTTGTCAAATGTTACATCCGAGGTGTTAGGTTGCCTTAGGTTAGGTTATATGACGTTATAGAGGCATATAATGTTCCCACCGAGAAGTAGGTCCGACACGCCTGGATTGTTGTCAAATATTACATCCGAGGTGCTAGGTTGCCTTAGGTTAGGATATACAACGTTATAGACGCATATAATGTTCCCACCGAGAAGTAGGGTCCGACACAACAGGAATGTTGTCAAATGTTACATCCGAGGTGTTTGGTTGCCTTAGGTTAGGTTATATGACGTTATAGACGCATATAATGTTCCCACCGAGAAGTAGGTCCGACACGCCTGGATTGTTGTGAAATATTACATGCGAGATGTTAGGTTGCCTTAGGTTAGGATATATAACGTTATAGACGTATATACTGTTCCGTCCGAGAAGTAGGTTCCGACACACGTGGAATGTTGTCAGATGTTTCATCCTAGGTGTTAGGTTGCCTTAGGTTAGGATATATAACGTTATAGACTTATATAGTGTTCCCACCGAGAAGTAGGGCCCGACACGCTTGGAGTGTTGTCAAATGTTACATCCGAGGTGTTAGGTTGCCTTAGGTTAGGTTATATGACGTTATAGAGGCATATAATGTTCCCACCGAGAAGTAGGTCCGACACGCCTGGATTGTTGTCAAATATTACATCCGAGGTGCTAGGTTGCCTTAGGTTAGGATATACAACGTTATAGACGCATATAATGTTCCCACCGAGAAGTAGGGTCCGACACACCTGGAATGTTGTCAAATGTTACATCCGAGGTGTTTGGTTGCCTTAGGTTAGGTTATATGACGTTATAGACGTATATAATGTTCCCACCGAGAAGTAGGTCCGACACGCCTGGATTGTTGTCAAATATTACATCCGAGGTGTTTGGTTGCCTTAGGTTAGGATATATAACGTTATAGACGCAAATAATGTTCCCACCGAGAAGTAGGGTCCGACACATATGGAATCTTGTCAAGTGTTACATCCGAGGTGTTAGGTTGCCTTAGGTTAATATATATAACGTTATAGACTCATATAAAGTTCCCACCGAGAAGTAGGTTTCGACTCGCCAGAAATGTTGTCAAATGTTACATCCGAGGTGTTTGGTTGCCTTAGGTTAGGTTATATGACGTTATAGACGCATATAATGTTCCAACCGGGAAGTAGGTCCGACATGCCTGGATTGTTGTCAAATATTACATCCGAGATGTTAGGTTGTCTTAGGTTAGGATATATAACGTTATAGACGTATATACTGTTCCCACCGTGAAGTAGGGTCCGACACAACAGGAATATTGACAAATATTACATCCGAGTTGTTAGGTTGCCTTAGGTTAGGATATATAACGTTATAGACGCATATAATATTCCCACTGAGAAGTAGGTTCCGACTCGCCAGGAATGTTGTCAAGTGTTACATCCGAGGTGCTAAGATGCGTTAGGTTAGGATATAAAACGTTAAAGACGGATATACTCTTCCCACCGTGAAGCCGGGTCCGACACACCAGGAATATTGACAAATATTACATCCGAGTTGTTAGGTTGCCTAATTTTACGATATACAGCGTTATAGACGCATACAATGTTCCCACCGAGAAGTAGGATCCGATAGGTTTGGAAAGTTGGCAAATATTACATCCGAGGAGTTAGGTTGCCTTAGGTTAGGATATACAACGTTATAGACGCATATAATGTTCCCACCGAGAAGTAGGGTCCGACTCGCCAGAAAAGTTGTCAAATGGTACATCCGAGGTGTTAGGTTGCCTTAGGTTAGGTTATATGACGTTATAGACGCATATAATGTTCCCACCGAGAAGTAGGTCCGACACGCCTGGATTGTTGTGAAATATTACATCCGAGATGTTAGGTTGCCTTAGGTTAGGATATATAACGTTATAGACGTATATACTGTGCCGACCGAGAAGTAGGGTCCGACACACGTGAAATGATGTCATATGTTTCATCCTAGGTGTTAGGTTGCCTTAGGTTAGGATATATAACGTTATAGACTTATATAATGTTCCCACCGAGAAGTAGGGCCCGACACGCTTGGAGTGTTGTCAAATGTTACATCCGAGGTGTTAGGTTGCCTTAGGTTAGGTTATATGACGTTATAGAGGCATATAATGTTCCCACCGAGAAGTAGGTCCGACACGCCTGGATTGTTGTCAAATATTACATCCGAGGTGCTAGGTTGCCTTAGGTTAGGATATACAACGTTATAGACGCATATAATGTTCCCACCGAGAAGTAGGGTCCGACACAACAGGAATGTTGTCAAATGTTACATCCGAGGTGTTTGGTTGCCTTAGGTTAGGTTATATGACGTTATAGACGCATATAATGTTCCCACCGAGAAGTAGGTCCGACACGCCTGGATTGTTGTGAAATATTACATGCGAGATGTTAGGTTGCCTTAGGTTAGGATATATAACGTTATAGACGTATATACTGTTCCGTCCGAGAAGTAGGTTCCGACACACGTGGAATGTTGTCAGATGTTTCATCCTAGGTGTTAGGTTGCCTTAGGTTAGGATATATAACGTTATAGACTTATATAGTGTTCCCACCGAGAAGTAGGGCCCGACACGCTTGGAGTGTTGTCAAATGTTACATCCGAGGTGTTAGGTTGCCTTAGGTTAGGTTATATGACGTTATAGAGGCATATAATGTTCCCACCGAGAAGTAGGTCCGACACGCCTGGATTGTTGTCAAATATTACATCCGAGGTGCTAGGTTGCCTTAGGTTAGGATATACAACGTTATAGACGCATATAATGTTCCCACCGAGAAGTAGGGTCCGACACACCTGGAATGTTGTCAAATGTTACATCCGAGGTGTTTGGTTGCCTTAGGTTAGGTTATATGACGTTATAGACGTATATAATGTTCCCACCGAGAAGTAGGTCCGACACGCCTGGATTGTTGTCAAATATTACATCCGAGGTGTTTGGTTGCCTTAGGTTAGGATATATAACGTTATAGACGCAAATAATGTTCCCACCGAGAAGTAGGGTCCGACACATATGGAATCTTGTCAAGTGTTACATCCGAGGTGTTAGGTTGCCTTAGGTTAATATATATAACGTTATAGACTCATATAAAGTTCCCACCGAGAAGTAGGTTTCGACTCGCCAGAAATGTTGTCAAATGTTACATCCGAGGTGTTTGGTTGCCTTAGGTTAGGTTATATGACGTTATAGACGCATATAATGTTCCAACCGGGAAGTAGGTCCGACATGCCTGGATTGTTGTCAAATATTACATCCGAGATGTTAGGTTGTCTTAGGTTAGGATATATAACGTTATAGACGTATATACTGTTCCCACCGTGAAGTAGGGTCCGACACAACAGGAATATTGACAAATATTACATCCGAGTTGTTAGGTTGCCTTAGGTTAGGATATATAACGTTATAGACGCATATAATATTCCCACTGAGAAGTAGGTTCCGACTCGCCAGGAATGTTGTCAAGTGTTACATCCGAGGTGCTAAGATGCGTTAGGTTAGGATATAAAACGTTAAAGACGGATATACTCTTCCCACCGTGAAGCCGGGTCCGACACACCAGGAATATTGACAAATATTACATCCGAGTTGTTAGGTTGCCTAATTTTACGATATACAGCGTTATAGACGCATACAATGTTCCCACGGAGAAGTAGGATCCGATAGGTTTGGAAGGTTGGCAAATATTACATCCGAGGAGTTAGGTTGCCTTAGGTTAGGATATACAACGTTATAGACGCATATAATGTTCCCACCGAGAAGTAGGGTCCGACTCGCCAGAAAAGTTGTCAAATGGTACATCCGAGGTGTTAGGTTGCCTTAGGTTAGGTTATATGACGTTATAGACGCATATAATGTTCCCACCGAGAAGTAGGTCCGACACGCCTGGATTGTTGTGAAATATTACATCCGAGATGTTAGGTTGCCTTAGGTTAGGATATATAACGTTATAGACGTATATACTGTGCCGACCGAGAAGTAGGGTCCGACACACGTGAAATGATGTCATATGTTTCATCCTAGGTGTTAGGTTGCCTTAGGTTAGGATATATAACGTTATAGACTTATATAATGTTCCCACCGAGAAGTAGGGCCCGACACGCTTGGAGTGTTGTCAAATGTTACATCCGAGGTGTTAGGTTGCCTTAGGTTAGGTTATATGACGTTATAGAGGCATATAATGTTCCCACCGAGAAGTAGGTCCGACACGCCTGGATTGTTGTCAAATATTACATCCGAGGTGCTAGGTTGCCTTAGGTTAGGATATACAACGTTATAGACGCATATAATGTTCCCACCGAGAAGTAGGGTCCGACACAACAGGAATGTTGTCAAATGTTACATCCGAGGTGTTTGGTTGCCTTAGGTTAGGTTATATGACGTTATAGACGCATATAATGTTCCCACCGAGAAGTAGGTCCGACACGCCTGGATTGTTGTGAAATATTACATGCGAGATGTTAGGTTGCCTTAGGTTAGGATATATAACGTTATAGACGTATATACTGTTCCGTCCGAGAAGTAGGTTCCGTCACACGTGGAATGTTGTCAGATGTTTCATCCTAGGTGTTAGGTTGCCTTAGGTTAGGATATATAACGTTATAGACTTATATAGTGTTCCCACCGAGAAGTAGGGCCCGACACGCTTGGAGTGTTGTCAAATGTTACATCCGAGGTGTTAGGTTGCCTTAGGTTAGGTTATATGACGTTATAGAGGCATATAATGTTCCCACCGAGAAGTAGGTCCGACACGCCTGGATTGTTGTCAAATATTACATCCGAGGTGCTAGGTTGCCTTAGGTTAGGATATACAACGTTATAGACGCATATAATGTTCCCACCGAGAAGTAGGGTCCGACACACCTGGAATGTTGTCAAATGTTACATCCGAGGTGTTTGGTTGCCTTAGGTTAGGTTATATGACGTTATAGACGTATATAATGTTCCCACCGAGAAGTAGGTCCGACACGCCTGGATTGTTGTCAAATATTACATCCGAGGTGTTTGGTTGCCTTAGGTTAGGATATATAACGTTATAGACGCAAATAATGTTCCCACCGAGAAGTAGGGTCCGACACATATGGAATCTTGTCAAGTGTTACATCCGAGGTGTTAGGTTGCCTTAGGTTAATATATATAACGTTATAGACTCATATAAAGTTCCCACCGAGAAGTAGGTTTCGACTCGCCAGAAATGTTGTCAAATGTTACATCCGAGGTGTTTGGTTGCCTTAGGTTAGGTTATATGACGTTATAGACGCATATAATGTTCCAACCGGGAAGTAGGTCCGACATGCCTGGATTGTTGTCAAATATTACATCCGAGATGTTAGGTTGTCTTAGGTTAGGATATATAACGTTATAGACGTATATACTGTTCCCACCGTGAAGTAGGGTCCGACACAACAGGAATATTGACAAATATTACATCCGAGTTGTTAGGTTGCCTTAGGTTAGGATATATAACGTTATAGACGCATATAATATTCCCACTGAGAAGTAGGTTCCGACTCGCCAGGAATGTTGTCAAGTGTTACATCCGAGGTGCTAAGATGCGTTAGGTTAGGATATAAAACGTTAAAGACGGATATACTCTTCCCACCGTGAAGCCGGGTCCGACACACCAGGAATATTGACAAATATTACATCCGAGTTGTTAGGTTGCCTAATTTTACGATATACAGCGTTATAGACGCATACAATGTTCCCACCGAGAAGTAGGATCCGATAGGTTTGGAAAGTTGGCAAATATTACATCCGAGGAGTTAGGTTGCCTTAGGTTAGGATATACAACGTTATAGACGCATATAATGTTCACACCGAGAAGTAGGGTCCGACTCGCCAGAAATGTTGTCAAATGTTACATCCGAGGTGTTAGGTTGCCTTAGGTTAGGTTATATGACGTTATAGACGCATATAATGTTCCCACCGAGAAGTAGGTCCGACACGCCTGGATTGTTGTGAAATATTACATCCGAGATGTTAGGTTGCCTTAGGTTAGGATATATAACGTTATAGACGTATATACTGTGCCGACCGAGAAGTAGGGTCCGACACACGTGAAATGATGTCATATGTTTCATCCTAGGTGTTAGGTTGCCTTAGGTTAGGATATATAACGTTATAGACTTATATAATGTTCCCACCGAGAAGTAGGGCCCGACACGCTTGGAGTGTTGTCAAATGTTACATCCGAGGTGTTAGGTTGCCTTAGGTTAGGTTATATGACGTTATAGAGGCATATAATGTTCCCACCGAGAAATAGGTCCGACACGCCTGGATTGTTGTCAAATATTACATCCGAGGTGCTAGGTTGCCTTAGGTTAGGATATACAACGTTATAGACGCATATAATGTTCCCACCGAGAAGTAGGGTCCGACACAACAGGAATGTTGTCAAATGTTACATCCGAGGTGTTTGGTTGCCTTAGGTTAGGTTATATGACGTTATAGACGCATATAATGTTCCCACCGAGAAGTAGGTCCGACACGCCTGGATTGTTGTGAAATATTACATGCGAGATGTTAGGTTGCCTTAGGTTAGGATATATAACGTTATAGACGTATATACTGTTCCGTCCGAGAAGTAGGTTCCGACACACGTGGAATGTTGTCAGATGTTTCATCCTAGGTGTTAGGTTGCCTTAGGTTAGGATATATAACGTTATAGACTTATATAGTGTTCCCACCGAGAAGTAGGGCCCGACACGCTTGGAGTGTTGTCAAATGTTACATCCGAGGTGTTAGGTTGCCTTAGGTTAGGTTATATGACGTTATAGAGGCATATAATGTTCCCACCGAGAAGTAGGTCCGACACGCCTGGATTGTTGTCAAATATTACATCCGAGGTGCTAGGTTGCCTTAGGTTAGGATATACAACGTTATAGACGCATATAATGTTCCCACCGAGAAGTAGGGTCCGACACACCTGGAATGTTGTCAAATGTTACATCCGAGGTGTTTGGTTGCCTTAGGTTAGGTTATATGACGTTATAGACGTATATAATGTTCCCACCGAGAAGTAGGTCCGACACGCCTGGATTGTTGTCAAATATTACATCCGAGGTGTTTGGTTGCCTTAGGTTAGGATATATAACGTTATAGACGCAAATAATGTTCCCACCGAGAAGTAGGGTCCGACACATATGGAATCTTGTCAAGTGTTACATCCGAGGTGTTAGGTTGCCTTAGGTTAATATATATAACGTTATAGACTCATATAAAGTTCCCACCGAGAAGTAGGTTTCGACTCGCCAGAAATGTTGTCAAATGTTACATCCGAGGTGTTTGGTTGCCTTAGGTTAGGTTATATGACGTTATAGACGCATATAATGTTCCAACCGGGAAGTAGGTCCGACATGCCTGGATTGTTGTCAAATATTACATCCGAGATGTTAGGTTGTCTTAGGTTAGGATATATAACGTTATAGACGTATATACTGTTCCCACCGTGAAGTAGGGTCCGACACAACAGGAATATTGACAAATATTACATCCGAGTTGTTAGGTTGCCTTAGGTTAGGATATATAACGTTATAGACGCATATAATATTCCCACTGAGAAGTAGGTTCCGACTCGCCAGGAATGTTGTCAAGTGTTACATCCGAGGTGCTAAGATGCGTTAGGTTAGGATATAAAACGTTAAAGACGGATATACTGTTCCCACCGTGAAGTCGGGTCCGACACACCAGGAATATTGACAAATATTACATCCGAGTAGTTAGCTTGTCTTATTTTACGATATACAGCGTTATAGACGCATACAATGTTCCCACCGAGAAGTAGGGTCCGACAGGTTTGGAATGTTGGCAAATGTTACATCCGAGGTGTTAGGTTGCCTTAGGTTAGGTTATATGACGTTATAGACACATATAATGTTCCCACCGAGAAGTAGGTCCGACACGCCTGGATTGTTGTGAAATATTACATGCGAGATGTTAGGTTGCCTTAGGTTAGGATATATAACGTTATAGACGTATATACTGTTCCGTCCGAGAAGTAGGTTCCGACACACGTGGAATGTTGTCAGATGTTTCATCCTAGGTGTTAGGTTGCCTTAGGTTAGGATATATAACGTTATAGACTTATATAGTGTTCCCACCGAGAAGTAGGGCCCGACACGCTTGGAGTGTTGTCAAATGTTACATCCGAGGTGTTAGGTTGCCTTAGGTTAGGTTATATGACGTTATAGACGCATATAATGTTCCAACCGGGAAGTAGGTCCGACATGCCTGGATTGTTGTCAAATATTACATCCGAGATGTTAGGTTGTCTTAGGTTAGGATATATAACGTTATAGACGTATATACTGTTCCCACCGTGAAGTAGGGTCCGACACAACAGGAATATTGACAAATATTACATCCGAGTTGTTAGGTTGCCTTAGGTTAGGATATATAACGTTATAGACGCATATAATATTCCCACTGAGAAGTAGGTTCCGACTCGCCAGGAATGTTGTCAAGTGTTACATCCGAGGTGCTAAGATGCGTTAGGTTAGGATATAAAACGTTAAAGACGGACATACTGTTCCCACCGTGAAGTCGGGTCCGACACACCAGGAATATTGACAAATATTACATCCGAGTTGTTAGCTTGTCTTATTTTACGATATACAGCGTTATAGACGCATACAATGTTCCCACCGAGAAGTAGGGTCCGACAGGTTTGGAATGTTGGCAAATATTACATCCGAGGAGTTAGGTTGCCTTAGGTTAGGATATACAACGTTATAGACGCATATAATATTCCCAGCGAGAAGTAGGGTCCGACTCGCCAGAAATGTTGTCAAATGTTACATCCGAGGTGTTAGGTTGCCTTAGGTTAGGTTATATGACGTTATAGACGCATATAATGTTCCCACCGAGAAGTAGGTCCGACACGCCTGGATTGTTGTGAAATATTACATCCGAGATGTTAGGTTGCCTTAGGTTAGGATATATAACGTTATAGACGTATATACTGTTCCGACCGAGAAGTAGGTTCCGACACACGTGAAATGATGTCATATGTTTCATCCTAGGTGTTAGGTTGCCTTAGGTTAGGATATATAACGTTATAGACTTATATAATGTTCCCACCGAGAAGTAGGGCCCGACACGCTTGGAGTGTTGTCAAATGTTACATCCGAGGTGTTAGGTTGCCTTAGGTTAGGTTATATGACGTTATAGAGGCATATAATGTTCCCACCGAGAAGTAGGTCCGACACGCCTGGATTGTTGTCAAATATTACATCCGAGGTGCTAGGTTGCCTTAGGTTAGGATATACAACGTTATAGACGCATATAATGTTCCCACCGGGAAGTAGGGTCCGACACAACAGGAATGTTGTCAAATGTTACATCCGAGGTGTTTGGTTGCCTTAGGTTAGGTTATATGACGTTATAGACGTATATAATGTTCCCACCGAGAAGTAGGTCCGACACGCCTGGATTGTTGTCAAATATTACATCCGAGGTGTTTGGTTGCCTTAGGTTAGGATATATAACGTTATAGACGCAAATAATGTTCCCACCGAGAAGTAGGGTCCGACACATATGGAATCTTGTCAAGTGTTACATCCGAGGTGTTAGGTTGCCTTAGGTTAATATATATAACGTTATAGACTCATATAAAGTTCCCACCGAGAAGTAGGTTTCGACTCGCCAGAAATGTTGTCAAATGTTACATCCGAGGTGTTTGGTTGCCTTAGGTTAGGTTATATGACGTTATAGACGCATATAATGTTCCAACCGGGAAGTAGGTCCGACATGCCTGGATTGTTGTCAAATATTACATCCGAGATGTTAGGTTGTCTTAGGTTAGGATATATAACGTTATAGACGTATATACTGTTCCCACCGTGAAGTAGGGTCCGACACAACAGGAATATTGACAAATATTACATCCGAGTTGTTAGGTTGCCTTAGGTTAGGATATATAACGTTATAGACGCATATAATATTCCCACTGAGAAGTAGGTTCCGACTCGCCAGGAATGTTGTCAAGTGTTACATCCGAGGTGCTAAGATGCGTTAGGTTAGGATATAAAACGTTAAAGACGGATATACTGTTCCCACCGTGAAGTCGGGTCCGACACACCAGGAATATTGACAAATATTACATCCGAGTAGTTAGCTTGTCTTATTTTACGATATACAGCGTTATAGACGCATACAATGTTCCCACCGAGAAGTAGGGTCCGACAGGTTTGGAATGTTGGCAAATGTTACATCCGAGGTGTTAGGTTGCCTTAGGTTAGGATATACAACGTTATAGACGCATATAATGTTCCCACCGAGAAGTAGGGTCCGACACACCTGGAATGTTGTCAAATGTTACATCCGAGGTGTTTGGTTGCCTTAGGTTAGGTTATATGACGTTATAGACGTATATAATGTTCCCACCGAGAAGTAGGTCCGACACGCCTGGATTGTTGTCAAATATTACATCCGAGGTGTTTGGTTGCCTTAGGTTAGGATATATAACGTTATAGACGCAAATAATGTTCCCACCGAGAAGTAGGGTCCGACACATATGGAATCTTGTCAAGTGTTACATCCGAGGTGTTAGGTTGCCTTAGGTTAATATATATAACGTTATAGACTCATATAAAGTTCCCACCGAGAAGTAGGTTTCGACTCGCCAGAAATGTTGTCAAATGTTACATCCGAGGTGTTTGGTTGCCTTAGGTTAGGTTATATGACGTTATAGACGCATATAATGTTCCAACCGGGAAGTAGGTCCGACATGCCTGGATTGTTGTCAAATATTACATCCGAGATGTTAGGTTGTCTTAGGTTAGGATATATAACGTTATAGACGTATATACTGTTCCCACCGTGAAGTAGGGTCCGACACAACAGGAATATTGACAAATATTACATCCGAGTTGTTAGGTTGCCTTAGGTTAGGATATATAACGTTATAGACGCATATAATATTCCCACTGAGAAGTAGGTTCCGACTCGCCAGGAATGTTGTCAAGTGTTACATCCGAGGTGCTAAGATGCGTTAGGTTAGGATATAAAACGTTAAAGACGGATATACTCTTCCCACCGTGAAGCCGGGTCCGACACACCAGGAATATTGACAAATATTACATCCGAGTTGTTAGGTTGCCTAATTTTACGATATACAGCGTTATAGACGCATACAATGTTCCCACGGAGAAGTAGGATCCGATAGGTTTGGAAAGTTGGCAAATATTACATCCGAGGAGTTAGGTTGCCTTAGGTTAGGATATACAACGTTATAGACGCATATAATGTTCCCACCGAGAAGTAGGGTCCGACTCGCCAGAAAAGTTGTCAAATGGTACATCCGAGGTGTTAGGTTGCCTTAGGTTAGGTTATATGACGTTATAGACGCATATAATGTTCCCACCGAGAAGTAGGTCCGACACGCCTGGATTGTTGTCAAATATTACATCCGAGGTGCTAGGTTGCCTTAGGTTAGGATATACAACGTTATAGACGCATATAATGTTCCCACCGAGAAGTAGGGTCCGACACACCTGGAATGTTGTCAAATGTTACATCCGAGGTGTTTGGTTGCCTTAGGTTAGGTTATATGACGTTATAGACGTATATAATGTTCCCACCGAGAAGTAGGTCCGACACGCCTGGATTGTTGTCAAATATTACATCCGAGGTGTTTGGTTGCCTTAGGTTAGGATATATAACGTTATAGACGCAAATAATGTTCCCACCGAGAAGTAGGGTCCGACACATATGGAATCTTGTCAAGTGTTACATCCGAGGTGTTAGGTTGCCTTAGGTTAATATATATAACGTTATAGACTCATATAAAGTTCCCACCGAGAAGTAGGTTTCGACTCGCCAGAAATGTTGTCAAATGTTACATCCGAGGTGTTTGGTTGCCTTAGGTTAGGTTATATGACGTTATAGACGCATATAATGTTCCAACCGGGAAGTAGGTCCGACATGCCTGGATTGTTGTCAAATATTACATCCGAGATGTTAGGTTGTCTTAGGTTAGGATATATAACGTTATAGACGTATATACTGTTCCCACCGTGAAGTAGGGTCCGACACAACAGGAATATTGACAAATATTACATCCGAGTTGTTAGGTTGCCTTAGGTTAGGATATATAACGTTATAGACGCATATAATATTCCCACTGAGAAGTAGGTTCCGACTCGCCAGGAATGTTGTCAAGTGTTACATCCGAGGTGCTAAGATGCGTTAGGTTAGGATATAAAACGTTAAAGACGGATATACTCTTCCCACCGTGAAGCCGGGTCCGACACACCAGGAATATTGACAAATATTACATCCGAGTTGTTAGGTTGCCTAATTTTACGATATACAGCGTTATAGACGCATACAATGTTCCCACCGAGAAGTAGGATCCGATAGGTTTGGAAAGTTGGCAAATATTACATCCGAGGAGTTAGGTTGCCTTAGGTTAGGATATACAACGTTATAGACGCATATAATGTTCACACCGAGAAGTAGGGTCCGACTCGCCAGAAATGTTGTCAAATGTTACATCCGAGGTGTTAGGTTGCCTTAGGTTAGGTTATATGACGTTATAGACGCATATAATGTTCCCACCGAGAAGTAGGTCCGACACGCCTGGATTGTTGTGAAATATTACATCCGAGATGTTAGGTTGCCTTAGGTTAGGATATATAACGTTATAGACGTATATACTGTGCCGACCGAGAAGTAGGGTCCGACACACGTGAAATGATGTCATATGTTTCATCCTAGGTGTTAGGTTGCCTTAGGTTAGGATATATAACGTTATAGACTTATATAATGTTCCCACCGAGAAGTAGGGCCCGACACGCTTGGAGTGTTGTCAAATGTTACATCCGAGGTGTTAGGTTGCCTTAGGTTAGGTTATATGACGTTATAGAGGCATATAATGTTCCCACCGAGAAATAGGTCCGACACGCCTGGATTGTTGTCAAATATTACATCCGAGGTGCTAGGTTGCCTTAGGTTAGGATATACAACGTTATAGACGCATATAATGTTCCCACCGAGAAGTAGGGTCCGACACAACAGGAATGTTGTCAAATGTTACATCCGAGGTGTTTGGTTGCCTTAGGTTAGGTTATATGACGTTATAGACGCATATAATGTTCCCACCGAGAAGTAGGTCCGACACGCCTGGATTGTTGTGAAATATTACATGCGAGATGTTAGGTTGCCTTAGGTTAGGATATATAACGTTATAGACGTATATACTGTTCCGTCCGAGAAGTAGGTTCCGACACACGTGGAATGTTGTCAGATGTTTCATCCTAGGTGTTAGGTTGCCTTAGGTTAGGATATATAACGTTATAGACTTATATAGTGTTCCCACCGAGAAGTAGGGCCCGACACGCTTGGAGTGTTGTCAAATGTTACATCCGAGGTGTTAGGTTGCCTTAGGTTAGGTTATATGACGTTATAGAGGCATATAATGTTCCCACCGAGAAGTAGGTCCGACACGCCTGGATTGTTGTCAAATATTACATCCGAGGTGCTAGGTTGCCTTAGGTTAGGATATACAACGTTATAGACGCATATAATGTTCCCACCGAGAAGTAGGGTCCGACACACCTGGAATGTTGTCAAATGTTACATCCGAGGTGTTTGGTTGCCTTAGGTTAGGTTATATGACGTTATAGACGTATATAATGTTCCCACCGAGAAGTAGGTCCGACACGCCTGGATTGTTGTCAAATATTACATCCGAGGTGTTTGGTTGCCTTAGGTTAGGATATATAACGTTATAGACGCAAATAATGTTCCCACCGAGAAGTAGGGTCCGACACATATGGAATCTTGTCAAGTGTTACATCCGAGGTGTTAGGTTGCCTTAGGTTAATATATATAACGTTATAGACTCATATAAAGTTCCCACCGAGAAGTAGGTTTCGACTCGCCAGAAATGTTGTCAAATGTTACATCCGAGGTGTTTGGTTGCCTTAGGTTAGGTTATATGACGTTATAGACGCATATAATGTTCCAACCGGGAAGTAGGTCCGACATGCCTGGATTGTTGTCAAATATTACATCCGAGATGTTAGGTTGTCTTAGGTTAGGATATATAACGTTATAGACGTATATACTGTTCCCACCGTGAAGTAGGGTCCGACACAACAGGAATATTGACAAATATTACATCCGAGTTGTTAGGTTGCCTTAGGTTAGGATATATAACGTTATAGACGCATATAATATTCCCACTGAGAAGTAGGTTCCGACTCGCCAGGAATGTTGTCAAGTGTTACATCCGAGGTGCTAAGATGCGTTAGGTTAGGATATAAAACGTTAAAGACGGATATACTGTTCCCACCGTGAAGTCGGGTCCGACACACCAGGAATATTGACAAATATTACATCCGAGTAGTTAGCTTGTCTTATTTTACGATATACAGCGTTATAGACGCATACAATGTTCCCACCGAGAAGTAGGGTCCGACAGGTTTGGAATGTTGGCAAATGTTACATCCGAGGTGTTAGGTTGCCTTAGGTTAGGTTATATGACGTTATAGACACATATAATGTTCCCACCGAGAAGTAGGTCCGACACGCCTGGATTGTTGTGAAATATTACATGCGAGATGTTAGGTTGCCTTAGGTTAGGATATATAACGTTATAGACGTATATACTGTTCCGTCCGAGAAGTAGGTTCCGACACACGTGGAATGTTGTCAGATGTTTCATCCTAGGTGTTAGGTTGCCTTAGGTTAGGATATATAACGTTATAGACTTATATAGTGTTCCCACCGAGAAGTAGGGCCCGACACGCTTGGAGTGTTGTCAAATGTTACATCCGAGGTGTTAGGTTGCCTTAGGTTAGGTTATATGACGTTATAGACGCATATAATGTTCCAACCGGGAAGTAGGTCCGACATGCCTGGATTGTTGTCAAATATTACATCCGAGATGTTAGGTTGTCTTAGGTTAGGATATATAACGTTATAGACGTATATACTGTTCCCACCGTGAAGTAGGGTCCGACACAACAGGAATATTGACAAATATTACATCCGAGTTGTTAGGTTGCCTTAGGTTAGGATATATAACGTTATAGACGCATATAATATTCCCACTGAGAAGTAGGTTCCGACTCGCCAGGAATGTTGTCAAGTGTTACATCCGAGGTGCTAAGATGCGTTAGGTTAGGATATAAAACGTTAAAGACGGATATACTGTTCCCACCGTGAAGTCGGGTCCGACACACCAGGAATATTGACAAATATTACATCCGAGTTGTTAGCTTGTCTTATTTTACGATATACAGCGTTATAGACGCATACAATGTTCCCACCGAGAAGTAGGGTCCGACAGGTTTGGAATGTTGGCAAATATTACATCCGAGGAGTTAGGTTGCCTTAGGTTAGGATATACAACGTTATAGACGCATATAATATTCCCAGCGAGAAGTAGGGTCCGACTCGCCAGAAATGTTGTCAAATGTTACATCCGAGGTGTTAGGTTGCCTTAGGTTAGGTTATATGACGTTATAGACGCATATAATGTTCCCACCGAGAAGTAGGTCCGACACGCCTGGATTGTTGTGAAATATTACATCCGAGATGTTAGGTTGCCTTAGGTTAGGATATATAACGTTATAGACGTATATACTGTTCCGACCGAGAAGTAGGTTCCGACACACGTGAAATGATGTCATATGTTTCATCCTAGGTGTTAGGTTGCCTTAGGTTAGGATATATAACGTTATAGACTTATATAATGTTCCCACCGAGAAGTAGGGCCCGACACGCTTGGAGTGTTGTCAAATGTTACATCCGAGGTGTTAGGTTGCCTTAGGTTAGGTTATATGACGTTATAGAGGCATATAATGTTCCCACCGAGAAGTAGGTCCGACACGCCTGGATTGTTGTCAAATATTACATCCGAGGTGCTAGGTTGCCTTAGGTTAGGATATACAACGTTATAGACGCATATAATGTTCCCACCGGGAAGTAGGGTCCGACACAACAGGAATGTTGTCAAATGTTACATCCGAGGTGTTTGGTTGCCTTAGGTTAGGTTATATGACGTTATAGACGTATATAATGTTCCCACCGAGAAGTAGGTCCGACACGCCTGGATTGTTGTCAAATATTACATCCGAGGTGTTTGGTTGCCTTAGGTTAGGATATATAACGTTATAGACGCAAATAATGTTCCCACCGAGAAGTAGGGTCCGACACATATGGAATCTTGTCAAGTGTTACATCCGAGGTGTTAGGTTGCCTTAGGTTAATATATATAACGTTATAGACTCATATAAAGTTCCCACCGAGAAGTAGGTTTCGACTCGCCAGAAATGTTGTCAAATGTTACATCCGAGGTGTTTGGTTGCCTTAGGTTAGGTTATATGACGTTATAGACGCATATAATGTTCCAACCGGGAAGTAGGTCCGACATGCCTGGATTGTTGTCAAATATTACATCCGAGATGTTAGGTTGTCTTAGGTTAGGATATATAACGTTATAGACGTATATACTGTTCCCACCGTGAAGTAGGGTCCGACACAACAGGAATATTGACAAATATTACATCCGAGTTGTTAGGTTGCCTTAGGTTAGGATATATAACGTTATAGACGCATATAATATTCCCACTGAGAAGTAGGTTCCGACTCGCCAGGAATGTTGTCAAGTGTTACATCCGAGGTGCTAAGATGCGTTAGGTTAGGATATAAAACGTTAAAGACGGATATACTGTTCCCACCGTGAAGTCGGGTCCGACACACCAGGAATATTGACAAATATTACATCCGAGTAGTTAGCTTGTCTTATTTTACGATATACAGCGTTATAGACGCATACAATGTTCCCACCGAGAAGTAGGGTCCGACAGGTTTGGAATGTTGGCAAATGTTACATCCGAGGTGTTAGGTTGCCTTAGGTTAGGTTATATGACGTTATAGACACATATAATGTTCCCACCGAGAAGTAGGTCCGACACGCCTGGATTGTTGTGAAATATTACATGCGAGATGTTAGGTTGCCTTAGGTTAGGATATATAACGTTATAGACGTATATACTGTTCCGTCCGAGAAGTAGGTTCCGACACACGTGGAATGTTGTCAGATGTTTCATCCTAGGTGTTAGGTTGCCTTAGGTTAGGATATATAACGTTATAGACTTATATAGTGTTCCCACCGAGAAGTAGGGCCCGACACGCTTGGAGTGTTGTCAAATGTTACATCCGAGGTGTTAGGTTGCCTTAGGTTAGGTTATATGACGTTATAGACGCATATAATGTTCCAACCGGGAAGTAGGTCCGACATGCCTGGATTGTTGTCAAATATTACATCCGAGATGTTAGGTTGTCTTAGGTTAGGATATATAACGTTATAGACGTATATACTGTTCCCACCGTGAAGTAGGGTCCGACACAACAGGAATATTGACAAATATTACATCCGAGTTGTTAGGTTGCCTTAGGTTAGGATATATAACGTTATAGACGCATATAATATTCCCACTGAGAAGTAGGTTCCGACTCGCCAGGAATGTTGTCAAGTGTTACATCCGAGGTGCTAAGATGCGTTAGGTTAGGATATAAAACGTTAAAGACGGATATACTGTTCCCACCGTGAAGTCGGGTCCGACACACCAGGAATATTGACAAATATTACATCCGAGTTGTTAGCTTGTCTTATTTTACGATATACAGCGTTATAGACGCATACAATGTTCCCACCGAGAAGTAGGGTCCGACAGGTTTGGAATGTTGGCAAATATTACATCCGAGGAGTTAGGTTGCCTTAGGTTAGGATATACAACGTTATAGACGCATATAATATTCCCAGCGAGAAGTAGGGTCCGACTCGCCAGAAATGTTGTCAAATGTTACATCCGAGGTGTTAGGTTGCCTTAGGTTAGGTTATATGACGTTATAGACGCATATAATGTTCCCACCGAGAAGTAGGTCCGACACGCCTGGATTGTTGTGAAATATTACATCCGAGATGTTAGGTTGCCTTAGGTTAGGATATATAACGTTATAGACGTATATACTGTTCCGACCGAGAAGTAGGTTCCGACACACGTGAAATGATGTCATATGTTTCATCCTAGGTGTTAGGTTGCCTTAGGTTAGGATATATAACGTTATAGACTTATATAATGTTCCCACCGAGAAGTAGGGCCCGACACGCTTGGAGTGTTGTCAAATGTTACATCCGAGGTGTTAGGTTGCCTTAGGTTAGGTTATATGACGTTATAGAGGCATATAATGTTCCCACCGAGAAGTAGGTCCGACACGCCTGGATTGTTGTCAAATATTACATCCGAGGTGCTAGGTTGCCTTAGGTTAGGATATACAACGTTATAGACGCATATAATGTTCCCACCGGGAAGTAGGGTCCGACACAACAGGAATGTTGTCAAATGTTACATCCGAGGTGTTTGGTTGCCTTAGGTTAGGTTATATGACGTTATAGACGTATATAATGTTCCCACCGAGAAGTAGGTCCGACACGCCTGGATTGTTGTCAAATATTACATCCGAGGTGTTTGGTTGCCTTAGGTTAGGATATATAACGTTATAGACGCAAATAATGTTCCCACCGAGAAGTAGGGTCCGACACATATGGAATCTTGTCAAGTGTTACATCCGAGGTGTTAGGTTGCCTTAGGTTAATATATATAACGTTATAGACTCATATAAAGTTCCCACCGAGAAGTAGGGTTCGACTCGCCAGAAATGTTGTCAAATGTTACATCCGAGGTGTTTGGTTGCCTTAGGTTAGGTTATATGACGTTATAGACGCATATAATGTTCCAACCGGGAAGTAGGTCCGACATGCCTGGATTGCTGTCAAATATTACATCCGAGATGTTAGGTTGTCTTAGGTTAGGATATATAACGTTATAGACGTATATACTGTTCCCACCGTGAAGTAGGGTCCGACACAACAGGAACATTGATAAATATTACATCCGAGTTGTTAGGTTGCCTTAGGTTAGGATGTATAACGATATAGACGCATATAATATTCCCACTGAGAAGTAGGTTCCGACTCGCCAGGAATGTTGTCAAGTGTTACATCCGAGGTGCTAAGATGCGTTAGGTTAGGATATAAAACGTTAAAGACGGATATACTCTTCCCACCGTGAAGCCGGGTCCGACACACCAGGAATATTGACAAATATTACATCCGAGTTGTTAGGTTGCCTAATTTTACGATATACAGCGTTATAGACGCATACAATGTTCCCACCGAGAAGTAGGATCCGATAGGTTTGGAAAGTTGGCAAATATTACATCCGAGGAGTTAGGTTGCCTTAGGTTAGGATATACAACGTTATAGACGCATATAATGTTCACACCGAGAAGTAGGGTCCGACTCGCCAGAAATGTTGTCAAATGTTACATCCGAGGTGTTAGGTTGCCTTAGGTTAGGTTATATGACGTTATAGACGCATATAATGTTCCCACCGAGAAGTAGGTCCGACACGCCTGGATTGTTGTGAAATATTACATCCGAGATGTTAGGTTGCCTTAGGTTAGGATATATAACGTTATAGACGTATATACTGTGCCGACCGAGAAGTAGGGTCCGACACACGTGAAATGATGTCATATGTTTCATCCTAGGTGTTAGGTTGCCTTAGGTTAGGATATATAACGTTATAGACTTATATAATGTTCCCACCGAGAAGTAGGGCCCGACACGCTTGGAGTGTTGTCAAATGTTACATCCGAGGTGTTAGGTTGCCTTAGGTTAGGTTATATGACGTTATAGAGGCATATAATGTTCCCACCGAGAAATAGGTCCGACACGCCTGGATTGTTGTCAAATATTACATCCGAGGTGCTAGGTTGCCTTAGGTTAGGATATACAACGTTATAGACGCATATAATGTTCCCACCGAGAAGTAGGGTCCGACACAACAGGAATGTTGTCAAATGTTACATCCGAGGTGTTTGGTTGCCTTAGGTTAGGTTATATGACGTTATAGACGCATATAATGTTCCCACCGAGAAGTAGGTCCGACACGCCTGGATTGTTGTGAAATATTACATGCGAGATGTTAGGTTGCCTTAGGTTAGGATATATAACGTTATAGACGTATATACTGTTCCGTCCGAGAAGTAGGTTCCGACACACGTGGAATGTTGTCAGATGTTTCATCCTAGGTGTTAGGTTGCCTTAGGTTAGGATATATAACGTTATAGACTTATATAGTGTTCCCACCGAGAAGTAGGGCCCGACACGCTTGGAGTGTTGTCAAATGTTACATCCGAGGTGTTAGGTTGCCTTAGGTTAGGTTATATGACGTTATAGAGGCATATAATGTTCCCACCGAGAAGTAGGTCCGACACGCCTGGATTGTTGTCAAATATTACATCCGAGGTGCTAGGTTGCCTTAGGTTAGGATATACAACGTTATAGACGCATATAATGTTCCCACCGAGAAGTAGGGTCCGACACACCTGGAATGTTGTCAAATGTTACATCCGAGGTGTTTGGTTGCCTTAGGTTAGGTTATATGACGTTATAGACGTATATAATGTTCCCACCGAGAAGTAGGTCCGACACGCCTGGATTGTTGTCAAATATTACATCCGAGGTGTTTGGTTGCCTTAGGTTAGGATATATAACGTTATAGACGCAAATAATGTTCCCACCGAGAAGTAGGGTCCGACACATATGGAATCTTGTCAAGTGTTACATCCGAGGTGTTAGGTTGCCTTAGGTTAATATATATAACGTTATAGACTCATATAAAGTTCCCACCGAGAAGTAGGTTTCGACTCGCCAGAAATGTTGTCAAATGTTACATCCGAGGTGTTTGGTTGCCTTAGGTTAGGTTATATGACGTTATAGACGCATATAATGTTCCAACCGGGAAGTAGGTCCGACATGCCTGGATTGTTGTCAAATATTACATCCGAGATGTTAGGTTGTCTTAGGTTAGGATATATAACGTTATAGACGTATATACTGTTCCCACCGTGAAGTAGGGTCCGACACAACAGGAATATTGACAAATATTACATCCGAGTTGTTAGGTTGCCTTAGGTTAGGATATATAACGTTATAGACGCATATAATATTCCCACTGAGAAGTAGGTTCCGACTCGCCAGGAATGTTGTCAAGTGTTACATCCGAGGTGCTAAGATGCGTTAGGTTAGGATATAAAACGTTAAAGACGGATATACTGTTCCCACCGTGAAGTCGGGTCCGACACACCAGGAATATTGACAAATATTACATCCGAGTTGTTAGCTTGTCTTATTTTACGATATACAGCGTTATAGACGCATACAATGTTCCCACCGAGAAGTAGGGTCCGACAGGTTTGGAATGTTGGCAAATATTACATCCGAGGAGTTAGGTTGCCTTAGGTTAGGATATACAACGTTATAGACGCATATAATATTCCCAGCGAGAAGTAGGGTCCGACTCGCCAGAAATGTTGTCAAATGTTACATCCGAGGTGTTAGGTTGCCTTAGGTTAATATATATAACGTTATAGACTCATATAAAGTTCCCACCGAGAAGTAGGGTTCGACTCGCCAGAAATGTTGTCAAATGTTACATCCGAGGTGTTTGGTTGCCTTAGGTTAGGTTATATGACGTTATAGACGCATATAATGTTCCAACCGGGAAGTAGGCCCGACATGCCTGGATTGTTGTCAAATATTACATCCGAGATGTTAGGTTGTCTTAGGTTAGGATATATAACGTTATAGACGTATATACTGTTCCCACCGTGAAGTAGGGTCCGACACAACAGGAATATTGATAAATATTACATCCGAGTTGTTAGGTTGCCTTAGGTTAGGATGTATAACGTTATAGACGCATATAATATTCCCACTGAGAAGTAGGTTCCGACTCGCCAGGAATGTTGTCAAGTGTTACATCCGAGGTGCTAAGATGCGTTAGGTTAGGATATAAAACGTTAAAGACGGATATACTGTTCCCACCGTGAAGTCGGGTCCGACACACCAGGAATATTGACAAATATTACATCCGAGTTGTTAGCTTGTCTTATTTTACGATATACAGCGTTATAGACGCATACAATGTTCCCACCGAGAAGTAGGGTCCGACAGGTTTGGAATGTTGGCAAACATTACATCCGAGGAGTTAGGTTGCCTTAGGTTAGGATATACAACGTTATAGACGCATATAATATTCCCAGCGAGAAGTAGGGTCCGACTCGCCAGAAATGTTGTCAAATGTTACATCCGAGGTGTTAGGTTGCCTTAGGTTAGGTTATATGACGTTATAGACGCATATAATGTTCCCACCGAGAAGTAGGTCCGACACGCCTGGATTGTTGTGAAATATTACATCCGAGATGTTAGGTTGCCTTAGGTTAGGATATATAACGTTATAGACGTATATACTGTTCCGACCGAGAAGTAGGGTCCGACACACGTGAAATGATGTCATATGTTTCATCCTAGGTGTTAGGTTGCCTTAGGTTAGGATATATAACGTTATAGACTTATATAATGTTCCCACCGAGAAGTAGGGCCCGACACGCTTGGAGTGTTGTCAAATGTTACATCCGAGGTGTTAGGTTGCCTTAGGTTAGGTTATATGACGTTATAGAGGCATATAATGTTCCCACCGAGAAGTAGGTCCGACACGCCTGGATTGTTGTCAAATATTACATCCGAGGTGCTAGGTTGCCTTAGGTTAGGATATACAACGTTATAGACGCATATAATGTTCCCACCGAGCAGTAGGGTCCGACACAACAGGAATGTTGTCAAATGTTACATCCGAGGTGTTTGGTTGCCTTAGGTTAGGTTATATGACGTTATAGACGTATATAATGTTCCCACCGAGAAGTAGGTCCGACACGCCTGGATTGTTGTCAAATATTACATCCGAGGTGTTTGGTTGCCTTAGGTTAGGATATATAACGTTATAGACGCAAATAATGTTCCCACCGAGAAGTAGGGTCCGACACATATGGAATCTTGTCAAGTGTTACATCCGAGGTGTTAGGTTGCCTTAGGTTAATATATATAACGTTATAGACTCATATAAAGTTCCCACCGAGAAGTAGGGTTCGACTCGCCAGAAATGTTGTCAAATGTTACATCCGAGGTGTTTGGTTGCCTTAGGTTAGGTTATATGACGTTATAGACGCATATAATGTTCCAACCGGGAAGTAGGTCCGACATGCCTGGATTGTTGTCAAATATTACATCCGAGATGTTAGGTTGTCTTAGGTTAGGATATATAACGTTATAGACGTATATACTGTTCCCACCGTGAAGTAGGGTCCGACACAACAGGAATATTGACAAATATTACATACGAGTTGTTAGGTTGCCTTAGGTTAGGATATATAACGTTATAGACGCATATAATATTCCCACTGAGAAGTAGGTTCCGACTCGCCAGGAATGTTGTCAAGTGTTACATCCGAGGTGCTAAGATGCGTTAGGTTAGGATATAAAACGTTAAAGACGGATATACTGTTCCCACCGTGAAGTCGGGTCCGACACACCAGGAATATTGACAAATATTACATCCGAGTTGTTAGCTTGTCTTATTTTACGATATACAGCGTTATAGACGCATACAATGTTCCCATCGAGAAGTAGGGTCCGACAGGTTTGGAATGTTGGCAAATATTACATCCGAGGAGTTAGGTTGCCTTAGGTTAGGATGTACAACGTTATAGACGCATATAATGTTCCCACCGAGAAGTAGGGTCCGACTCGCCAGAAAAGTTGTCAAATGTTACATCCGAGGTGTTAGGTTGCCTTAGGTTAGGTTATATGACGTTATAGACGCATATAATGTTCCCACCGAGAAGTAGGTCCGACACGCCTGGATTGTTGTGAAATATTACATCCGAGATGTTAGGTTGCCTTAGGTTAGGATATATAACGTTATAGACGTATATACTGTGCCGACCGAGAAGTAGGGTCCGACACACGTGAAATGATGTCATATGTTTCATCCTAGGTGTTAGGTTGCCTTAGGTTAGGATATATAACGTTATAGACTTATATAATGTACCCACCGAGAAGTAGGGCCCGACACGCTTGGAGTGTTGTCAAATGCTACATCCGAGGTGTTAGGTTGCCTTAGGTTAGGTTATATGACGTTATAGAGGCATATAATGTTCCCACCGAGAAGTAGGTCCGACACGCCTGGATTGTTGTCAAATATTACATCCGAGGTGCTAGGTTGCCTTAGGTTAGGATATACAACGTTATAGACGCATATAATGTTCCCACCGAGAAGTAGGGTCCGACACAACAGGAATGTTGTCAAATGTTACATCCGAGGTGTTTGGTTGCCTTAGGTTAGGTTATATGACGTTATAGACGCATATAATGTTCCCACCGAGAAGTAGGTCCGACACGCCTGGATTGTTGTGAAATATTACATGCGAGATGTTAGGTTGCCTTAGGTTAGGATATATAACGTTATAGACGTATATACTGTTCCGTCCGAGAAGTAGGTTCCGACACACGTGGAATGTTGTCAGATGTTTCATCCTAGGTGTTAGGTTGCCTTAGGTTAGGATATATAACGTTATAGACTTATATAGTGTTCCCACCGAGAAGTAGGGCCCGACACGCTTGGAGTGTTGTCAAATGTTACATCCGAGGTGTTAGGTTGCCTTAGGTTAGGTTATATGACGTTATAGAGGCATATAATGTTCCCACCGAGAAGTAGGTCCGACACGCCTGGATTGTTGTCAAATATTACATCCGAGGTGCTAGGTTGCCTTAGGTTAGGATATACAACGTTATAGACGCATATAATGTTCCCACCGAGAAGTAGGGTCCGACACACCTGGAATGTTGTCAAATGTTACATCCGAGGTGTTTGGTTGCCTTAGGTTAGGTTATATGACGTTATAGACGTATATAATGTTCCCACCGAGAAGTAGGTCCGACACGCCTGGATTGTTGTCAAATATTACATCCGAGGTGTTTGGTTGCCTTAGGTTAGGATATATAACGTTATAGACGCAAATAATGTTCCCACCGAGAAGTAGGGTCCGACACATATGGAATCTTGTCAAGTGTTACATCCGAGGTGTTAGGTTGCCTTAGGTTAATATATATAACGTTATAGACTCATATAAAGTTCCCACCGAGAAGTAGGTTTCGACTCGCCAGAAATGTTGTCAAATGTTACATCCGAGGTGTTTGGTTGCCTTAGGATAGGTTATATGACGTTATAGACGCATATAATGTTCCAACCGGGAAGTAGGTCCGACATGCCTGGATTGTTGTCAAATATTACATCCGAGATGTTAGGTTGTCTTAGGTTAGGATATATAACGTTATAGACGTATATACTGTTCCCACCGTGAAGTAGGGTCCGACACAACAGGAATATTGACAAATATTACATCCGAGTTGTTAGGTTGCCTTAGGTTAGGATATATAACGTTATAGACGCATATAATATTCCCACTGAGAAGTAGGTTCCGACTCGCCAGGAATGTTGTCAAGTGTTACATCCGAGGTGTTTGGTTGCCTTAGGTTAGGTTATATGACGTTATAGACGTATATAATGTTCCCACCGAGAAGTAGGTCCGACACGCCTGGATTGTTGTCAAATATTACATCCGAGGTGTTTGGTTGCCTTAGGTTAGGATATATAACGTTATAGACGCAAATAATGTTACCACCGAGAAGTAGGGTCCGACACATATGGAATCTTGTCAAGTGTTACATCCGAGGTGTTAGGTTGCCTTAGGTTAATATATATAACGTTATAGACTCATATAAAGTTCCCACCGAGAAGTAGGGTTCGACTCGCCAGAAATGTTGTCAAATGTTACATCCGAGGTGTTTGGTTGCCTTAGGTTAGGTTATATGACGTTATAGACGCATATAATGTTCCAACCGGGAAGTAGGTCCGACATGCCTGGATTGTTGTCAAATATTACATCCGAGATGTTAGGTTGTCTTAGGTTAGGATATATAACGTTATAGACGTATATTCTGTTCCCACCGTGAAGTAGGGTCCGACACAACAGGAATATTGACAAATATTACATCCGAGTTGTTAGGTTGCCTTAGGTTAGGATATATAACGTTATAGACGCATATAATATTCCCACTGAGAAGTAGGTTCCGACTCGCCAGGAATGTTGTCAAGTGTTACATCCGAGGTGCTAAGATGCGTTAGGTTAGGATATAAAACGTTAAAGACGAATATACTGTTCCCACCGTGAAGTCGGGTCCGACACACCAGGAATATTGACAAATATTACATCCGAGTTGTTAGCTTGTCTTATTTTACGATATACAGCGTTATAGACGCATACAATGTTCCCACCGAGAAGTAGGGTCCGACAGGTTTGGAATGTTGGCAAATATTACATCCGAGGAGTTAGGTTGCCTTAGGTTAGGATATACAACGTTATAGACGCATATAATATTCCCAGCGAGAAGTAGGGTCCGACTCGCCAGAAATGTTGTCAAATGTTACATCCGAGGTGTTAGGTTGCCTTAGGTTAGGTTATATGACGTTATAGACGCATATAATGTTCCCACCGAGAAGTAGGTCCGACACGCCTGGATTGTTGTGAAATATTACATCCGAGATGTTAGGTTGCCTTAGGTTAGGATATATAACGTTATAGACGTATATACTGTTCCGACCGAGAAGTAGGGTCCGACACACGTGAAATGATGTCATATGTTTCATCCTAGGTGTTAGGTTGCCTTAGGTTAGGATATATAACGTTATAGACTTATATAATGTTCCCACCGAGAAGTAGGGCCCGACACGCTTGGAGTGTTGTCAAATGTTACATCCGAGGTGTTAGGTTGCCTTAGGTTAGGTTATATGACGTTATAGAGGCATATAATGTTCCCACCGAGAAGTAGGTCCGACACGCCTGGATTGTTGTCAAATATTACATCCGAGGTGCTAGGTTGCCTTAGGTTAGGATATACAACGTTATAGACGCATATAATGTTCCCACCGAGAAGTAGGGTCCGACACAACAGGAATGTTGTCAAATGTTACATCCGAGGTGTTTGGTTGCCTTAGGTTAGGTTATATGACGTTATAGACGTATATAATGTTCCCACCGAGAAGTAGGTCCGACACGCCTGGATTGTTGTCAAATATTACATCCGAGGTGTTTGGTTGCCTTAGGTTAGGATATATAACGTTATAGACGCAAATAATGTTCCCACCGAGAAGTATGGTCCGACACATATGGAATCTTGTCAAGTGTTACATCCGAGGTGTTAGGTTGCCTTAGGTTAATATATATAACGTTATAGACTCATATAAAGTTCCCACCGAGAAGTAGGGTTCGACTCGCCAGAAATGTTGTCAAATGTTACATCCGAGGTGTTTGGTTGCCTTAGGTTAGGTTATATGACGTTATAGACGCATATAATGTTCCAACCGGGAAGTAGGTCCGACATGCCTGGATTGTTGTCAAATATTACATCCGAGATGTTAGGTTGTCTTAGGTTAGGATATATAACGTTATAGACGTATATACTGTTCCCACCGTGAAGTCGGGTCCGACACACCAGGAATATTGACAAATATTACATCCGAGTTGTTAGCTTGTCTTATTTTACGATATACAGCGTTATAGAGGCATACAATGTTCCCATCGAGAAGTAGGGTCCGACAGGTTTGGAATGTTGGCAAATATTACATCCGAGGAGTTAGGTTGCCTTAGGTTAGGATATACAACGTTATAGACGCATATAATGTTCCCACCGAGAAGTAGGGTCCGACTCGCCAGAAAAGTTGTCAAATGTTACATCCGAGGTGTTAGGTTGCCTTAGGTTAGGTTACATGACGTTATAGACGCATATAATGTTCCCACCGAGAAGTAGGTCCGACACGCCTGGATTGTTGTGAAATATTACATCCGAGATGTTAGGTTGCCTTAGGTTAGGATATATAACGTTATAGACGAATATAATGTTCGCACCGAGAAGTAGGTCCGACACGCCTGGATTTTTGTCAAATGTTACATCCGAGGTGCTAGGTTGCGTTAGGTTAGGATATACAACGTTATAGACGCATATAATGTTCCCACCGAGAAGTAGGGTCCGACACGCTAAGAATGTTGTCAAATGTTACATCCGAGGTGTTAGGTTGCCTTAGGTTAGGTTATATGACGTTATAGACGCATATAATGTTCCCACCGAGAAGTGGGGCCCGACACGCTTGGAATATTGTCAAATGTTACATCCGATGTGTTAGGTTGCCTTAGGTTAGGTTATGTGACGTTATAGACGCATATAATGTTCCCACCGAGAAGTAGGTCCGACATGCCAGGAATATTGACAAATATTACATCCGAGTTGTTACTTTGCCTTATTATACGATATACAGCGTTATAGACGCATACGATGTTCCCACCGAGATGTAGGGTCCGACAGGCTTGGAATGTTGACAAATATTACATTCGTGGAGTTAGGTTGCCTTAGGTTAGGATATACAACGTTATAGACGCACATAATATTCCCACCGAGAAGTAGGGTCCGACACACCTGCAATGTTGTCAAATGTTACATCCGAGGTGTTAGGTTGCCTTAGGTTAGGATATATAACGTTATAGACGCATATAATTTTCCCACTGAGAAGTAGGTTCCGACTCGCCAGGAATGTTGTCAAATGTTACATCCGAGGTGTTTGGTTGCCTTAGGTTAGGTTATATGACGTTATAGACGCATATAATGTTCCAACCGGGAAGTAGGTCCGACACGCTTGGATTGTTGTCAAATATTACATCCGAGATGTTAGGTTGTCTTAGGTTAGGATATATAACGTTATAGACGTATATACTGTTCCGTCCGAGAAGTAGGGTCCGACACACGTGGAATGTTGTCATATGTTTCATCCTAGGTGTTAAGGTGCCTTAGGTTAGGATATATAACGTTATAGACGCATACATTGTTCCCACCGAGAAGTAGGGTCCGACAGGTTTGGAATGTTGGCAAATATTACATCCGAGATGTTAGCTTGCCTTAGGTTAGGATATATAACGTTATAGACTTATATAATGTTCCCACCGAGAAGTAGGGTCCGACACACGTGCAATGTTGTCAAATGTTACATCCGAGGTGTTAGGTTGCCTTAGGTTAGGATATATCACGTTATAGACGCATATAATGTTCCCACTGAGAAGTAGGTTCCGACTCGCCAGGAATGTTGTCAAATGTTACATCCGAGGTGCTAGGTTGCGTTAGGTTAGGATATACAACGCTATAGACGCATATAATGTTCCCACCGAGAAGTAGGGTTCGACTCGCCAGGAATGTTGTTAGCCAGGTTAGGTTATATTACGTTATTGATGTATATGAAGCTCCCACGGAGACGTAGAGGCCAACTCGCCAGGAATGTTGTCAAATATTAGTACCGAGAAGTTGGGTTGGGTTAGGTTAGGTTATATTACGTTATTGATGTATATGAAGGTCCCACGGAGACGTAGAGGCCAACTCGCCAGGAATGTTGTCAAATAATAGCGCCGAAACGTTAGGTTGTGTTAGGTTAGGTTATATTACGTTATTGATGTATATAAAAGTCCCACGGAGACGTAGAGGCCAACTCGCCAGTAATGTTGTCAAATAATAGCGCCGAAAGGTTAGGTTGGGTTATGTTAGGTTATATTACGTTATTGATGTATATAAAAGTCCCACGGAGACGTAGAGGCCAACTCGCCAGGAATGTTGTCAAATAGTAGCGCCGAAAGGTTAGGTTGGGTTAGGTTAGGTTATATTACGTTATTGATGGATATGAAGGTCTCACGGAGACGTAGAGGCCAACTCGCGAGGAATGTTGTCAAATATTACCGCCGAGATGTTAGGTTGGGTTAGGTTAGGTTATATTACGTTATTGATGTATATAAAGGTCTCACGGATACGTAGAGGCCAACTCGCCAGGAATGTTGTCAAATATTAGTACCGAGATGTTAGGTTGTGTTAGGTTAGGTTATATTACGCTATTGATGTATATAAAAGGGCCACGGAGACGTAGAGGCCAACTCGCCAGTAATGTTGTCAAATAATAGCGCCGAAAGGTTAGGTTGGGGTAGGTTAGGTTATATTACGTTATTGATGTATATAAAAGTCCCACGGATACGTAGAGGCCAACTCGCCAGGAATGTTGTCAAATGTTACATCCGAGGTGCTAGATTGCGTTAGGTTAGGATATACAACGCTATAGACGCATATAATGTTCCCACCGAGAAGTAGGTTTCGACTCGCCAGAAATGTTGTCAAATGTTACATCGGAGGTGTTTGGTTGCCTTAGGTTAGGTTATATGACGTTATAGACGCATATAATGTTCCAACCGGGAAGTAGGTCCGACACGCCTGGATTGTTGTCAAATATTACATCCGAGATGTTAGGTTGTCTTAGGTTAGGATATATAACGTTATAGACGTATATACTGTTCCCACCGTGAAGTAGGGTCCGACACAACAGGAATATTGACAAATATTACATCCGAGTTGTTAGGTTGCCTTAGGTTAGGATATATAACGTTATAGACGCATATAATATTCCCACTGAGAAGTAGGTTCCGACTCGCCAGGAATGTTGTCAAGTGTTACATCCGAGGTGCTAAGATGCGTTAGGTTATGATATAAAACGTTAAAGACGGATATACTGTTCCCACCGTGAAGTCGGGTCCGACACACCAGGAATATTGACAATTATTACATCCGAGTTATCAGCTTGTCTTATTTTACGATATACAGCGTTATAGACGCATACAATGTTCCCACCGAGAAGTAGGGTCCGACAGGTTTGGAATGTTGGCAAATATTACATCCGAGGAGTTAGGTTGCCTTAGGTTAGGATATATAACGTTATAGACGCAAATAATGTTCCCACCGAGAAGTAGGGTCCGACACATATGGAATCTTGTCAAGTGTTACATCCGAGGTGTTAGGTTGCCTTAGGTTAATATATATAACGTTATAGACTCATATAAAGTTCCCACCGAGAAGTAGGGTTCGACTCGCCAGAAATGTTGTCAAATGTTACATCCGAGGTGTTTGGTTGCCTTAGGTTAGGTTATATGACGTTATAGACGCATATAATGTTCCAACCGGGAAGTAGGTCCGACACGCCTGGATTGTTGTCAAATATTACATCCGAGATGTTAGGTTGCCTTAGGTTAGGTTATATGACGTTATAGACGCATACGATGTTCCCACCGAGATGTAGGGTCCGACAGGCTTGGAATGTTGACAAATATTACATTCGTGGAGCTAGGTTGCCTTAGGTTAGGATATACAACGTTATAGACGCATATAATATTCCCACCGAGAAGTAGGGTCCGACACACCTGCAATGTTGTCAAATGTTACATCCGAGGTGTTAGGTTGCCTTAGGTTAGGATATATAACGTTATAGACGCATATAATGTTCCCACTGAGAAGTAGGTTCCGACTCGCCAGGAATGTTGTCAAATGTTACATCCGACGTGCTAGGTTGCGTTAGGTTAGGATATACAAGGCTATAGACGCATATAATGTTCCCACCGGGAAGTAGGGTCCGACACACCTGGAATGTTGTCAAATGTTACATCCGAGGTGTTAGGTTACCTTAGGTTGGGATATATAACGTTATAGTCGTATACAATGTTCCGACCGAGAAGTAGGTTCCGAGAAGCCAGGAATGTTGTAAAATGTTACATTCGCGATGTTAGGTTGCCTTAGGTTAGGATATATAACGTTATAGACGCATACGATGTTCCCACCGAGATGTAGGGTCCGACAGGCTTGGAATGTTGACAAATATTACATTCGTGGAGTTAGGTTGCCTTAGGTTAGGATATATAACGTTATAGACGCATATAATGTTCCCACTGAGAAGTAGGTTCCGACTCGCCAGGACTGTTGTCAAATGTTACATCCGAGGTGCTAGGTTGCGTTAGGTTAGGATATAAAACGTTAAAGACGGATATACTGTTCCCACCGTGAAGTCGGGTCCGACACACCAGGAATATTGACAAATATTACATCCGAGTTGTTAGGTTGCCCTATTTTACGATATACAGCGTTATAGACGCATACAATGTTCCCACCGAGATGTAGGGTCCGACAGGCTTGGAATGTTGACAAATATTACATCCGTGGAGTTAGGTTGCCTTAGGTTAGGATATACAACGTTATAGACGCATATAATATTCCCACCGAGAAGTAGGGTCCGACACACGTGCAATGTTGTCAAATGTTACATCCGAGGTGTTAGGTTGCCTTAGGTTAGGATATATAACGTTATAGACGCATATAATGTTCCCACTGAGAAGTAGGTTCCGACTCGCCAGGAATGTTGTCAAATGTTACATCCTAGGTGCTAGGTTGCGTTAGGTTAGGATTTAAAACGTTAAAGACGGATATACTGTTCCCACCGTGAAGTCGGGTCCGACACACCAGGAATATTGACAAATATTACATCCGAGTTGATAGGTTGCCTTATTTTACGATATACAGCGTTATAGACGCATACAATGTTCCCACCGAGAAGTAGGATCCGACAGGTTTGGAAAGTTAGCAAATATTACATCCGAGGAGTTAGGTTGCCTTAGGTTAGGATATACAACGTTATAGACGCATATAATGTTCCCACTGAGAAGTAGGTTCCGACTCGCCAGGAATGTTGTCAAATGTTACATCCGAGGTGCTAGGTTGCGTTAGGTTAGGATATACAACGCTATAGACGCATATAATGTTCCCACCGGGAAGTAGGGTCCGACACACCTGGAATGTTGTCAAATGTTACATCCGAGGTGTTAGGTTAACTTAGGTTGGGATATATAACGTTATAGTCGTATACAATGTTCCGACCGAGAAGTAGGTTCCGAGAAGCCAGGAATGTTGTAAAATGTTACATTCGCGATGTTAGGTTGCCTTAGTTTAATATATATAACGTTATAGACTCATATAAAGTTCCCACCGAGAAGTAAGGTTCGACTCGCCAGAAATGTTGTCAAATGTTACATCCGAGGTGTTTGGTTGCCTTAGGTTAGGTTATATGACGTTATAGACGCATATAATGTTCCAACCGGGAAGTAGGTCCGACACGCCTGGATTGTTGTCAAATATTACATCCGAGATGTTAGGTTGTCTTAGGTTAGGATATATAACGTTATAGACGTATATACTGTGCCCACCGTGAAGTAGGGTCCGACACAACAGGAATATTGACAAATATTACATCCGAGTTGTTAGGTTGCCTTAGGTTAGGATATACAACGTTATAGACGCACATAATATTCCCACCGAGAAGTAGGGTCCGACACACCTGCAATGTTGTCAAATGTTACATCCGAGGTGTTAGGTTGCCTTAGGTTAGGATATATAACGTTATAGACGCATATAATTTTCCCACTGAGAAGTAGGTTCCGACTCGCCAGGAATGTTGTCAAATGTTACATCCGAGGTGTTTGGTTGCCTTAGGTTAGGTTATATGACGTTATAGACGCATATAATGTTCCAACCGGGAAGTAGGTCCGACACGCTTGGATTGTTGTCAAATATTACATCCGAGATGTTAGGTTGTCTTAGGTTAGGATATATAACGTTATAGACGTATATACTGTTCCGTCCGAGAAGTAGGGTCCGACACACGTGGAATGTTGTCATATGTTTCATCCTAGGTGTTAAGGTGCCTTAGGTTAGGATATATAACGTTATAGACGCATACAATGTTCCCACCGAGAAGTAGGGTCCGACAGGTTTGGAATGTTGGCAAATATTACATCCGAGATGTTAGGTTGCCTTAGGTTAGGATATATAACGTTATAGACTTATATAATGTTCCCACCGAGAAGTAGGGTCCGACACACGTGCAATGTTGTCAAATGTTACATCCGAGGTGTTAGGTTGCCTTAGGTTAGGATATATCACGTTATAGACGCATATAATGTTCCCACTGAGAAGTAGGTTCCGACTCGCCAGGAATGTTGTCAAATGTTACATCCGAGGTGCTAGGTTGCGTTAGGTTAGGATATACAACGCTATAGACGCATATAATGTTCCCACCGAGAAGTAGGGTTCGACTCGCCAGGAATGTTGTTAGCCAGGTTAGGTTATATTACGTTATTGATGTATATGAAGCTCCCACAGAGACGTAGAGGCCAACTCGCCAGGAATGTTGTCAAATATTAGTACCGAGAAGTTGGGTTGGGTTAGGTTAGGTTATATTACGTTATTGATGTATATGAAGGTCCCACGGAGACGTAGAGGCCAACTCGCCAGGAATGTTGTCAAATAATAGCGCCGAAACGTTAGGTTGTGTTAGGTTAGGTTATATTACGTTATTGATGTATATAAAAGTCCCACGGAGACGTAGAGGCCAACTCGCCAGTAATGTTGTCAAATAATAGCGCCGAAAGGTTAGGTTAGGTTATGTTAGGTTATATTACGTTATTGATGTATATAAAAGTCCCACGGAGACGTAGAGGCCAACTCGCCAGGAATGTTGTCAAATAGTAGCGCCGAAAGGTTAGGTTGGGTTAGGTTAGGTTATATTACGTTATTGATGGATATGAAGGTCTCACGGAGACGTAGAGGCCAACTCGCGAGGAATGTTGTCAAATATTACCGCCGAGATGTTAGGTTGGGTTAGGTTAGGTTATATTACGTTATTGATGTATATAAAGGTCTCACGGATACGTAGAGGCCAACTCGCCAGGAATGTTGTCAAATATTAGTACCGAGATGTTAGGTTGTGTTAGGTTAGGTTATATTACGCTATTGATGTATATAAAAGGGCCACGGAGACGTAGAGGCCAACTCGCCAGTAATGTTGTCAAATAATAGCGCCGAAAGGTTAGGTTGGGTTAGGTTAGGTTATATTACGTTATTGATGTATATAAAAGTCCCACGGATACGTAGAGGCCAACTCGCCAGGAATGTTGTCAAATGTTACATCCGAGGTGCTAGATTGCGTTAGGTTAGGATATACAACGCTATAGACGCATATAATGTTCCCACCGAGAAGTAGGGTTCGACTCGCCAGAAATGTTGTCAAATGTTACATCGGAGGTGTTTGGTTGCCTTAGGTTAGGTTATATGACGTTATAGACGCATATAATGTTCCAACCGGGAAGTAGGGTCCGACACAACAGGAATATTGACAAATATTACATCCGAGTTGTTAGGTTGCCTTAGGTTAGGATATATACCGTTATAGACGCATATAATATTCCCACTGAGAAGTAGGTTCCGACACACCTGGAATGTTGTCAAATGTTACATCCGATGTGTTCGGTTGCCTTAGGTTAGGTTGTATGACGTTATAGACGCATATAATGTTCCCACCGTGAAGTCGGGTCCGACACACCAGGAATATTGACAAATATTACATCCGAGTTGTTAGGTTGCCTAATTTTACGATATACAGCGTTATAGACGCACACAATGTTCCCACCGAGAAGTAGGATCCGATAGGTTTGGAAAGTTGGCAAATATTACATCCGAGGAGTTAGGTTGCCTTAGGTTAGGATATACAACGTTATAGACGCATATAATGTTCACACCGAGAAGTAGGGTCCGACTCGCCAGAAATGTTGTCAAATGTTACATCCGAGGTGTTAGGTTGCCTTAGGTTAGGTTATATGACGTTATAGACGCATATAATGTTCCCACCGAGAAGTAGGTCCGACACGCCTGGATTGTTGTGAAATATTACATCCGAGATGTTAGGTTGCCTTAGGTTAGGATATATAACGTTATAGACGTATATACTGTTCCGACCGAGAAGTAGGGTCCGACACACGTGAAATGTTATCATATGTTTCATCCTAGGTGTTAGGTTGCCTTAGGTTAGGATATATAACGTTATAGACGCATATAATGTTCCCACCGAGAAGTAGGGCCCGACACGCTTGGAATATTGTCAAATGTTACATCCGAGGTGTTAGGTTGCCTTAGTTTAATATATATAACGTTATAGACTCATATAAAGTTCCCACCGAGAAGTAGGGTTCGACTCGCCAGAAATGTTGTCAAATGTTACATCCGAGGTGTTTGGTTGCCTTAGGTTAGGTTATATGACGTTATAGACGCATATAATGTTCCAACCGGGAAGTAGGTCCGACACGGTTGGAATATTGTCAAATGTTACATCCGATGTGTTAGGTTGCCTTAGGTTAGGTTATATGACGTTATAGACGCATATAATGTTCCCACCGAGAAGTAGGTCCGACATGCCAGGAATATTGACAAATATTACATCCGAGTTGTTACTTTGCCTTATTATACGATATACAGCGTTATAGACGCATACGATGTTCCCACCGAGATGTAGGGTCCGACAGGCTTGGAATGTTGACAAATATTACATTCGTGGAGTTAGGTTGCCTTAGGTTAGGATATACAACGTTATAGACGCATATAATATTCCCACCGAGAAATAGGGTCCGACACACCTGCAATGTTGTCAAATGTTACATCCGAGGTGTTAGGTTGCCTTAGGTTAGGATATATAACGTTATAGAGGCATATAATTTTCCCACTGAGAAGTAGGTTCCGACTCGCCAGGAATGTTGTCAAATGTTACATCCGAGGTGCTAGGTTGCGTTAGGTTAGGATATAAAACGTTAAAGACGGATATACTGTTCCCACCGTGAAGTCGGGTCCGACACACCAGGAATATTGACAAATATTACATCCGAGTTGTTAGGTTGCCTTATTTTACGATATACAGCGTTATAGACGCATACAATGTTCCCACCGAGAAGTAGGATCCGACAGGTTTGGAAAGTTGGCAAATATTACATCCGAGGAGTTAGGTTGCCTTAGGTTAGGATATACAACGTTATAGACGCATATAATGTTCCCACTGAGAAATAGGTTCCGACTCGCCAGGAATGTTGTCAAATGTTACATCCGAGGTGCTAGGTTGCGTTAGGTTAGGATATACAACGCTATAGACGCATATAATGTTCCCACCGGGAAGTAGGGTCCGACACACCTGGAATGTTGTCAAATGTTACATCCGAGGTGTTAGGTTAACTTAGGTTGGGATATATAACGTTATAGTCGTATACAGTGTTCCGACCGAGAAGTAGGTTCCGAGAAGCCAGGAATGTTGTAAAATGTTACATTCGCGATGTTAGGTTGCCTTAGCTTACGATATATAACGTTATAGACGCATATAATGTTTCCACCGATAAGTAGGGTCCGACACGCCAGGAATATTGTCAAATATTACATCCGAGGTGTTAGGTTGCCTTAGGTTTGGTTATATGACGTTATAGACGCATATAGTGTTCCCACCGAAAAGTAGGTCCGACACGCCTGGATTGTTGTCAAATATTACATCCGAGGTGTTTGGTTGCCTTAGGTTAGGATATATAACGTTATAGACGCATATAATGTTCCCACCGAGAAGTAGGGTCCGACACATATGGAATCTTGTCAAGTGTTACATCCGAGGTGTTAGGTTGCCTTAGTTTAATATATATAACGTTATAGACTCATATAAAGTTCCCACCGAGAAGTAGGGTTCGACTCGCCAGAAATGTTGTCAAATGTTACATCCGAGGTGTTTGGTTGCCTTAGGTTAGGTTATATGACGTTATAGACGCATATAATCTTCCAACCGGGAAGTAGGTCCGACACGCCTGGATTGTTGTCAAATATTACATCCGAGATGTTAGGTTGTCTTAGGTTAGGATATATAACGTTATAGACGTATATACTGTTCCCACCGTGAAGTAGGGTCCGACACAACAGGAATATTGACAAATATTACATCCGAGTTGTTAGGTTGCCTTAGGTCAGGATATATAACGTTATAGACGCATATAATATTCCCACTGAGAAGTAGGTTCCGACACACCTGGAATGTTGTCAAATGTTACATCCGATGTGTTCGGTTGCCTTAGGTTAGGTTGTATGACGTTATAGACGCATATAATGTTCCCACCGTGAAGTCGGGTCCGACACACCAGGAATATTGACAAATATTACATCCGAGTTGTTAGGTTGCCTAATTTTACGATATACAGCGTTATAGACGCACACAATGTTCCCACCGAGAAGTAGGATCCGATAGGTTTGGAAAGTTGGCAAATATTACATCCGAGGAGTTAGGTTGCCTTAGGTTAGGATATACAACGTTATAGACGCATATAATGTTCACACCGAGAAGTAGGGTCCGACTCGCCAGAAATGTTGTCAAATGTTACATCCGAGGTGTTAGGTTGCCTTAGGTTAGGTTATATGACGTTATAGACGCATATAATGTTCCCACCGAGAAGTAGGTCCGACACGCCTGGATTGTTGTGAAATATTACATCCGAGATGTTAGGTTGCCTTAGGTTAGGATATATAACGTTATAGACGTATATACTGTTCCGACCGAGAAGTAGGGTCCGACACACGTGAAATGTTATCATATGTTTCATCCTAGGTGTTAGGTTGCCTTAGGTTAGGATATATAACGTTATAGACGCATATAATGTTCCCACCGCGAAGTAGGGCCCGACACGCTTGGAATATTGTCAAATGTTACATCCGAGGTGTTAGGTTGCCTTAGTTTAATATATATAACGTTATAGACTCATATAAAGTTCCCACCGAGAAGTAGGGTTCGACTCGCCAGAAATGTTGTCAAATGTTACATCCGAGGTGTTTGGTTGCCTTAGGTTAGGTTATATGACGTTATAGACGCATATAATGTTCCAACCGGGAAGTAGGTCCGACACGGTTGGAATATTGTCAAATGTTACATCCGATGTGTTAGGTTGCCTTAGGTTAGGTTATATGACGTTATAGACGCATATAATGTTCCCACCGAGAAGTAGGTCCGACATGCCAGGAATATTGACAAATATTACATCCGAGTTGTTACTTTGCCTTATTATACGATATACAGCGTTATACACGCATACGATGTTCCCACCGAGATGTAGGGTCCGACAGGCTTGGAATGTTGACAAATATTACATTCGTGGAGTTAGGTTGCCTTAGGTTAGGATATACAACGTTATAGACGCATATAATATTCCCACCGAGAAATAGGGTCCGACACACCTGCAATGTTGTCAAATGTTACATCCGAGGTGTTAGGTTGCCTTAGGTTAGGATATATAACGTTATAGAGGCATATAATTTTCCCACTGAGAAGTAGTTTCCGACTCGCCAGGAATGTTGTCAAATGTTACATCCGAGGTGCTAGGTTGCGTTAGGTTAGGATATAAAACGTTAAAGACGGATATACTGTTCCCACCGTGAAGTCGGGTCCGACACACCAGGAATATTGACAAATATTACATCCGAGTTGTTAGGTTGCCTTATTTTACGATATACAGCGTTATAGACGCATACAATGTTCCCACCGAGCAGTAGGATCCGACAGGTTTGGAAAGTTGGCAAATATTACATCCGAGGAGTTAGGTTGCCTTAGGTTAGGATATAGAACGTTATAGACGCATATAATGTTCCCACTGAGAAATAGGTTCCGACTCGCCAGGAATGTTGTCAAATGTTACATCCGAGGTGCTAGGTTGCGTTAGGTTAGGATATACAACGCTATAGACGCATATAATGTTCCCACCGGGAAGTAGGGTCCGACACACCTGGAATGTTGTCAAATGTTACATCCGAGGTGTTAGGTTAACTTAGGTTGGGATATATAACGTTATAGTCGTATACAGTGTTCCGACCGAGAAGTAGGTTCCGAGAAGCCAGGAATGTTGTAAAATGTTACATTCGCGATGTTAGGTTGCCTTAGCTTACGATATATAACGTTATAGACGCATATAATGTTTCCACCGATAAGTAGGGTCCGACACGCCAGGAATATTGTCAAATATTACATCCGAGGTGTTAGGTTGCCTTAGGTTAGGTTATATGACGTTATAGACGCATATAGTGTTCCCACCGAAAAGTAGGTCCGACACGCCTGGATTGTTGTCAAATATTACATCCGAGGTGTTTGGTTGCCTTAGGTTAGGATATATAACGTTATAGACGCATATAATGTTCCCACCGAGAAGTAGGGTCCGACACATATGGAATCTTGTCAAGTGTTACATCCGAGGTGTTAGGTTGCCTTAGTTTAATGTATATAACGTTATAGACTCATATAAAGTTCCCACCGAGAAGTAGGGTCCGACACACCTGCAATGTTGTCAAATGTTACATCCGAGGTGTTAGGTTGCCTTAGGTTAGGATATATAACGTTATAGACGCATATAATGTTCCCACTGAGAAGTAGGTTCCGACTCGCCAGGAATGTTGTCAAATGTTACATCCGAGGTGCTAGGTTGTGTTAGGTTAGGATATAAAACGTTAAAGACGGATATACTGTTCCCACCGTGAAGTCGGGTCCGACACACCAGGAATATTGACAAATATTACATCCGAGTTGTTAGGTTGCCTTATTTTACGATATACAGCGTTATAGACGCATACAATGTTCCCACCGAGAAGTAGGATCCGACAGGTTTGGAAAGTTGGCAAATATTACATCCGTGGAGTTAGGTTGCCTTAGGTTAGGATATACAACGTTATAGACGCATATAATGTTCCCACCGAGAAGTAGGGTCCGACACACCTGCAATGTTGTCAAATGTTACATCCGAGGTGTTAGGTTGCCTTAGGTTAGGATATATAACGTTATAGACGCATATAATGTTCCCACTGAGAAGTAGGTTCCGACTCGCCAGAAATGTTGTCAAATGTTACATCCGAGGTGCTAGGTTGCGTTAGGTTAGGATATAAAACGTTAAAGACGGATATACTGTTCCCACCGTGAAGTCGGGTCCGACACACCAGGAATATTGACAAATATTACATCCGAGTTGTTAGGTTGCCTTATTTTACGATATACAGCGTTATAGACGCATACAATGTCCCCACCGAGAAGTAGGATCCGACAGGTTTGGAAAGTTGGCAAATATTACATCCGAGGAGTTAGGTTGCCTTAGGTTAGGATATACAACGTTATAGACGCATATAATATTCCCACTGAGAAGCAGGTTCCGACTCGCCAGGAATGTTGTCAAATGTTACATCCGAGGTGCTAGGTTGCGTTAGGTTAGGATATACAACGCTATAGACGCATATAATGTTCCCACCGGGAAGTAGGGTCCGACACACCTGGAATGTTGTCAAATGTTACATCCGAGGTGTTAGGTTAACTTAGGTTGGGATATATAACGTTGTAGTCGTATACAATGTTCCGACCGAGAAGTAGGTTCCGAGAAGCCAGGAATGATGTAAAATGTTACATTCGCGATGTTAGGTTGCCTTAGGTGAGGATATATAACGTTATAGACGCATATAATGTTTCCACCGATAAGTAGGGTCCGACACGCCAGGAATATTGTCAAATATTACATCCGAGGTGTTAGGTTGCCTTAGGTTAGGTTATATGACGTTATAGACGCATATAGTGTTCCCACCGAAAAGTAGGTCCGACACGCCTGGATTGTTGTCAAATATTACATCCGAGGTGTTTGGTTGCCTTAGGTTAGGATATATAACGTTATAGACGCATATAATGTTCCCACCGAGAAGTAGGGTCCGACACATATGGAATCTTGTCAAGTGTTACATCCGAGGTGTTAGGTTGCCTTAGTTTAATGTATATAACGTTATAGACTCATATAAAGTTCCCACCGAGAAGTAGGGTCCGACACACCTGCAATGTTGTCAAATGTTACATCCGAGGTGTTAGGTTGCCTTAGGTTAGGATATATAACGTTATAGACGCATATAATGTTCCCACTGAGAAGTAGGTTCCGACTCGCCAGGAATGTTGTCAAATGTTACATCCGAGGTGCTAGGTTGCGTTAGGTTAGGATTTAAAACGTTAAAGACGGATATACTGTTCCCACCGTGAAGTCGGGTCCGACACGCCAGGAATATTGACAAATATTACATCCGAGTTGTTAGGTTGCCTTATTTTACGATATACAGCGTTATAGACGCATACAATGTTCCCACCGAGAAGTAGGATCCGACAGGTTTGGAAAGTTAGCAAATATTACATCCGAGGAGTTAGGTAGCCTTAGGTTAGGATATACAACGTTATAGACGCATATAATGTTCCCACTGAGAAGTAGGTTCCGACTCGCCAGGAATGTTGTCAAATGTTACATCCGAGGTGCTAGGTTGCGTTAGGTTAGGATATACAACGCTGTAGACGCATATAATGTTCCCACCGGGAAGTAGGGTCCGACACACCTGGAATGTTGTCAAATGTTACATCCGAGGTGTTAGGTTAACTTAGGTTGGGATATATAACGTTATAGTCGTATACAATGTTCCGACCGTGAAGTAGGGTCCGACACAACAGGAATATTGTCAAATGTTACATCCGAGGTGCTAGGTTGCGTTAGGTTAGGATATACAACGCTATAGACGCATATAATGTTCCCACCGGGAAGTAGGGTCCGACACACCTACAATGTTGTCAAATGTTACATCCGAGGTGTTAGGTTGCCTTAGGTTAGGATATATAACGTTATAGACGCATATAATGTTCCCACTGAGAAGTAGGTTCCGACTCGCCAGGAATGTTGTCAAATGTTACATCCGAGGTGCTAGGCTGCGTTAGGTTAGGATATAAAACGTTAAAGACGGATATAATGTTCCCACCGTGAAGTCGGGTCCGACACACCAGGAATATTGACAAATATTACATCCGAGTTGTTAGGTTGCCTTATTTTACGATATACAGCGTTATAGACGCATACAATGTTCCCACCGAGAAGTAGGATCCGACAGGTTTGGAAAGTTGGCAAATATTACATCCGAGGAGTTAGGTTGCCTTAGGTTAGGATATACAACGTTATAGACGCATATAATCTCCCACTGAGAAGTAGGTTCCGACTCGCCAGGAATGTTGTCAAATGTTACATCCGAGGTGCTAGGTTGCGTTAGGTTAGGATATACAACGCTATAGACGCATATAATGTTCCCACCGGGATGTAGGGTCCGACACACCTGGAATGTTGTCAAATGTTACATCCGAGGTGTTAGGTTAACTTAGGTTGGGATATATAACGTTATAGTCGTATACAATGTTCCGACCGAGAAGTAGGTTCCGAGAAGCCAGGAATGTTGTAAAATGTTACATTCGCGATGTTAGGTTGCCTTAGCTTAGGATATATAACGTTGTAGACGCATATAATGTTTCCACCGATAAGTAGGGTCCGACACGCCAGGAATATTGTCAAATATTACATCCGAGGTGTTAGGTTGCCTTAGGTTAGGTTATATGACGTTATAGACGCATATAGTGTTCCCACCGAAAAGTAGGTCCGACACGCCTGGATTGTTGTCAAATATTACATCCGAGGTGTTTGGTTGCCTTAGGTTAGGATATATAACGTTAGAGACGCATATAATGTTCCCACCGAAAAGTAGGTCCGACACGCCTGGATTGTTGTCAAATATTACATCCGAGGTGTTTGGTTGCCTTAGGTTAGGATATATAACGTTAGAGACGCATATAATGTTCCCACCGAGAAGTAGGGTCCGACACATATGGAATCTTGTCAAGTGTTACATCCGAGGTGTTAGGTTGCCTTAGTTTAATATATATAACGTTATAGACTCATATAATGTTCCCACCGAGAAGTAGGGTCCGACTCGCCAGAAATGTTGTCAAATGATACATTCGAGGTGCTAGGTTGCGTTAGGTTAGGATATACAACGTTATAGACGCATATAATGTTCCCACCGAGAAGTAGGGTCCGACACACCTGCAATGTTGTCAAATGTTACATCCGAGGTGTTAGGTTGCCTTAGGTTAGGATATATAACGTTATAGACGCATATAATGTTCCCACTGAGAAGTAGGTTCCGACTCGCCAGGAATGTTGTCAAATGTTACATCCGAGGTGCTAGGTTGCCTTAGGTTAGGATATATAACGTTATAGACGCATATAATGTTCCCACTGAGAAGTAGGTTCCGACTCGCCAGAAATGTTGTCAAATGTTACATCCGAGGTGTTTGGTTGCCTTAGGTTAGGTTATATGACGTTATAGACGCATATAATGTTCCAACCGGGAAGTAGGTCCGACACGCCTGGATTGATGTCAAATATTACATCCGAGATGTTAGGTTGTCTTAGGTTAGGATATATAACGTTATAGACGTATATACTGTTCCCACCGTGAAGTAGGTTCCGACACAACAGGAATATTGACAAATATTACATCCGAGTTGTTAGGTTGCCTTAGGTTAGGATATATAACGTTATAGACGCATATAATATTCCCACTGAGAAGTAGGTCCCGACTCGCCAGGAATGTTGTCAAATGTTACATCCGAGGTGCTAGGTTGCGTTAGGTTAGGATATACAACGCTATAGACGCATATAATGTTCCCACCGGGAAGTAGGGTCCGACACACCTGGAATGTTGTCAAATGTTACATCCGAGGTGTTAGGTTAACTTAGGTTGGGATATATAACGTTATAGTCGTATACAATGTTCCGCCCGAGAAGTAGGTTCCGAGAAGCCAGGAATATTGTAAAATGTTACATTCGCGATGTTAGGTTGCCTTAGGTTAGGATATATAACGTTATAGACGCATATAATGTTTCCACCGATAAGTAGGGTCCGACACGCCAGGAATATTGTCAAATATTACATCCGAGGTATTAGGTTGCCTTAGGTTAGGTTATATGACGTTATAGACGCATATAGTGTTCCCACCGAGAAATAGGTCCGACACGCCTGGATTGTTGTCAAATATTACATCCGAGGTGCTAGGTTGCCTTAGGTTAGGATATACAACGTTATAGACGCATATAATGTTCCCACCGAGAAGTAGGGTCCGACACACATGGAATGTTGTCAAATGTTACACTCGAGGTGTTTGGTTGCCTTAGGTTAGGTTATATGACGTTATAGACGTATATAATGTTCGCACCGAGAAGTAGGTCCGACACGCCTGGATTTTTGTCAAATGTTACATCCGAGGTGCTAGGTTGCCTTAGGTTAGGATATACGACGTTATAGACGCATATAATGTTCCCACCGAGAAGTAGGGTCCGACACGCCTGGATTGTTGTCAAATATTACATCCGAGATGTTAGGTTGCCTTAGGTTAGGATATATAACGTTATAGACGTATATACTGTTCCCACCGTGAAGTAGGGTCCGACTCGCCAGAAATGTTGTCAAATGTTACATCCGAGGTGTTTGGTTGCCTTAGGTTAGGTTATATGACGTTATAGACGCATATAATGTTCCCACCGAGAAGTAGGGTCCGACTCGCCAGAAATGTTGTCAAATGTTACATCCGAGGAGTTAGGTTGCCTTTGGTTAGGTTATATGACGTTATAGACGCATATAATGTTCCCACCGAGAAGTAGGTCCGACACGCCTGGATTGTTGTGAAATATTACATCCGAGATGTTAGGTTGCCTTACGTTAGGATATATAACGTTATAGACGTAAATACTGTTCCGACCGAGAAGTAGGGTCCGACACACGTGAAATGTTGTCATATGTTTCATCCTAGGTGTTAGGTTGCCTTAGGTTATGATATATAACGTTATAGACGCATATAATGTTCCCACCGAGAAGTAGGGCCCGACACGCTTGGAATATTGTCAAATGTTACATCCGATGTGTTAGGTTGCCTTAGGTTAGGTTATATGACGTTATAGACGCATATAATGTTCCCACCGAGAAGTAGGTCCGACATGACAGGAATATTGACAAATATTACATCCGAGTGGTTACTTTGCCTTATTTTACGATATACAGCGTTATAGACGCATATAATATTCCCACCGAGAAGTAGGGTCCGACACACGTGCAATGTTGTCAAATATTACATCCGAGGTGTTTGGTTGCCTTAGGTTAGGATATATAACGTTATAGACGCAAATAATGTTCCCACCGAGAAGTAGGGTTCGACTCGCCAGAAATGTTGTCAAATGTTACATCCGAGGTGTTAGGTTGCCTTAGGTTAGGTTATATGACGTTATAGACGCATATAATGTTCCCACCGAGAAGTAGGTCCGACACGCCTGGATTGTTGTCAAATATTACATCCAAGATGATAGGTTGCCTTAGGTTAGGTTATATGACGTTATAGACGCATATAGTGGTCCCACCGAGAAGTAGGTCCGACACGCCTGGATTGTTGTCAAATATTACATCCGATGTGCTAGGTTGCCTTAGGTTAGGATATATAACGTTATAGACGTATATACTGTTCCGACCGAGAAGTAGGGTCCGACACACGTGAAATGTTATCATATGTTTCATCCTAGGTGTTAGGTTGCCTTAGGTTAGGATATATAACGTTATAGACGCATATAATGTTCCCACCGAGAAGTAGGGCCCGACACGCTTGGAATATTGTCAAATGTTACATCCGAGGTGTTAGGTTGCCTTAGTTTAATATATATAACGTTATAGACTCATATAAAGTTCCCACCGAGAAGTAGGGTTCGACTCGCCAGAAATGTTGTCAAATGTTACATCCGAGGTGTTTGGTTGCCTTAGGTTAGGTTATATGACGTTATAGACGCATATAATGTTCCAACCGGGAAGTAGGTCCGACACGGTTGGAATATTGTCAAATGTTACATCCGATGTGTTAGGTTGCCTTAGGTTAGGTTATATGACGTTATAGACGCATATAATGTTCCCACCGAGAAGTAGGTCCGACATGCCAGGAATATTGACAAATATTACATCCGAGTTGTTACTTTGCCTTATTATACGATATACAGCGTTATAGACGCATACGATGTTCCCACCGAGATGTAGGGTCCGACAGGCTTGGAATGTTGACAAATATTACATTCGTGGAGTTAGGTTGCCTTAGGTTAGGATATACAACGTTATAGACGCATATAATATTCCCACCGAGAAATAGGGTCCGACACACCTGCAATGTTGTCAAATGTTACATCCGAGGTGTTAGGTTGCCTTAGGTTAGGATATATAACGTTATAGAGGCATATAATTTTCCCACTGAGAAGTAGGTTCCGACTCGCCAGGAATGTTGTCAAATGTTACATCCGAGGTGCTAGGTTGCGTTAGGTTAGGATATAAAACGTTAAAGACGGATATACTGTTCCCACCGTGAAGTCGGGTCCGACACACCAGGAATATTGACAAATATTACATCCGAGTTGTTAGGTTGCCTTATTTTACGATATACAGCGTTATAGACGCATACAATGTTCCCACCGAGAAGTAGGATCCGACAGGTTTGGAAAGTTGGCAAATATTACATCCGAGGAGTTAGGTTGCCTTAGGTTAGGATATACAACGTTATAGACGCATATAATGTTCCCACTGAGAAATAGGTTCCGACTCGCCAGGAATGTTGTCAAATGTTACATCCGAGGTGCTAGGTTGCGTTAGGTTAGGATATACAACGCTATAGACGCATATAATGTTCCCACCGGGAAGTAGGGTCCGACACACCTGGAATGTTGTCAAATGTTACATCCGAGGTGTTAGGTTAACTTAGGTTGGGATATATAACGTTATAGTCGTATACAGTGTTCCGACCGAGAAGTAGGTTCCGAGAAGCCAGGAATGTTGTAAAATGTTACATTCGCGATGTTAGGTTGCCTTAGCTTACGATATATAACGTTATAGACGCATATAATGTTTCCACCGATAAGTAGGGTCCGACACGCCAGGAATATTGTCAAATATTACATCCGAGGTGTTAGGTTGCCTTAGGTTTGGTTATATGACGTTATAGACGCATATAGTGTTCCCACCGAAAAGTAGGTCCGACACGCCTGGATTGTTGTCAAATATTACATCCGAGGTGTTTGGTTGCCTTAGGTTAGGATATATAACGTTATAGACGCATATAATGTTCCCACCGAGAAGTAGGGTCCGACTCGCCAGAAATGTTGTCAAATGTTACATCCGAGGTGTTAGGTTGCCTTAGGTTAGGTTATATGACGTTATAGACGCATATAATGTTCCCACCGAGAAGTAGGGCCCGACACGCTTGGAATATTGTCAAATGTTACATCCGATTTGTTAGGTTGCCTTAGGTTAGGTTATATGACGTTATAGACGCATATAATGTTCCCTCCGAGAAGTAGGTCCGACATGCCAGGAATATTGACAAATATTACATCCGAGTTGTTACTTTGCCTTATTATACGATATACAGCGTTATAGACGCATACGATGTTCCCACCGAGATGTCGGGTCCGACAGGCTTGGAATGTTGACAAAAATTACATTCGTGGAGTTAGGTTGCCTTAGGTTAGGATATACAACGTTATAGACGCATATAATATTCCCACCGAGAAGTAGGGTCCGACACACCTGCAATGTTGTCAAATGTTACATCCGAGGTGTTAGGTTGCCTTAGGTTAGGATATATAACGTTATAGACGCATATAATGTTCCCACTGAGAAGTAGGTTCCGACTCGCCAGGAATGTTGTCAAATGTTACATCCGAGGTGCTAGGTTGCGTTAGGTTAGGATATAAAACGTTAAAGACGGATATACTGTTCTCACCGTGAAGTCGGGTCCGACACACCAGGAATATTGACAAATATTACATCCGAGTTGTTAGGTTGCCTTATTTTACGATATACAGCGTTATAGACGCATAGAATGTTACCACCGAGAAGTAGGTCCGACACGCCAGGAATATTGACAAATATTACATTCGAGTTGTTACTTTGCCTTATTTTACGATATACAGCGTTATAGACGCATACAATGTTCCCACCGAGATGTAGGTTCCGACAGGCTTGGAATGTTGACAAATATTACATCCGTGGAGTTAGGTTGCCTTAGGTTAGGATATACAACGTTATAGACGCATATAATGTTCCCACCGAGAAGTAGGGTCCGACTCGCCAGAAATGTTGTCAAATGATACATCCGAGGTGTTAGGTTGCCTTAGGTTAGGTTGTATGACGTTATAGACGCATATAATGTTCCCACCGAGAAGTAGGTCCGACATGCCAGGAATATTGACAAATATTACATCCGAGTTGTTACTTTGCCTTATTATACGATATACAGCGTTATAGACGCATACGATGTTCCCACCGAGATGTAGGGTCCGACAGGCTTGGAATGTTGACAAATATTACATTCGTGGAGTTAGGTTGCCTTAGGTTAGGATATACAACGTTATAGACGCATATAATATTCCCACCGAGAAGTAGGGTCCGACACACCTGCAATGTTGTCAAATGTTACATCCGAGGTGTTAGGTTGCCTTAGGTTAGGATATATAACGTTATAGACGCATATAATGTTCCCACTGAGAAGTAGGTTCCGACTCGCCAGGAATGTTGTCAAATGTTACATCCGAGGTGCTAGGTTGCGTTAGGTTAGGATATAAAACGTTAAAGACGGATATACTGTTCCCACCGTGAAGTTGGGTCCGACACACCAGGAATATTGACAAATATTACGTCCGAGTTGTTAGGTTGCCTAATTTTACGATATAAAGCGTTATAGACGCATACAATGTTCCCACCGAGAAGTAGGATCCGATAGGTTTGGAAAGTTGGCAAATATTACATCCGAGGAGTTAGGTTGCCTTAGGTTAGGATATACAACGTTATAGACGCATATAATGTTCCCACCGAGAAGTAGGGTCCGACTCGCCAGAAATGTTGTCAAATGTTACATCCGAGGTGTTAGGTTGCCTTAGGTTAGGTTATATGACGTTATAGACGCATATAATGTTCCCACCGAGAAGTAGGTCCGACACGCCTGGATTGTTGTGAAATATTACATCCGAGATGTTAGGTTGCCTTAGGTTAGGATATATAACGTTATAGACGTATATACTGTTCCGACCGAGAAGCAGGGTCCGACACACGTGAAATGTTGTCATATGTTTCATCCTAGGTGTTAGGTTGCCTTAGGTTAGGATATATAACGTTATAGACGCATATAATGTTCCCACCGAGAAGTAGGGCCCGACACGCTTGGAATATTGTCAAATGTTACATCCGATGTGTTAGGTTGCCTTAGGTTACGTTATATGACGTTATAGACGCATATAATGTTCCCACCGAGAAGTAGGTCCGACATGACAGGAATATTGACAAATATTACATCCGAGTTGTAACTTGCCTTATTTTACGATATACAGCGTTATAGACGCATACAATGTTCCCACCGAGATGTAGGGTCCGACAGGCTTGCAATGTTGACAAATATTACATCCGTGGAGTTAGGTTGCCTTAGGTTAGGATATACAACGTTATAGACGCATATAATATTCCCACCGAGAAGTAGGGTCCGACACACGTGCAATGTTGTCAAATGTTACATCCGAGGTGTTAGGTTGCCTTAGGTTAGGATATATAACGTTATAGACGCATATAATGTTCCCACTGAGAAGTAGGTTCCGACTCGTCAGGAATGTTGTCAAATGTTACATCCGAGGTGCTAAGTTGCCTTAGGTTAGGATATACAACGCCCAAAGACGCATATAATGTTCCCACCGGGAAGTAGGGTCCGACACACCTGGAATGTTGTCAAATGTTACATCCGAGGTGTTAGGTTAACTTAGGTTGGGATATATAACGTTATAGTCGTATACAATGTTCCGACCGAGAAGTAGGTTCCGAGAAGCCAGGAATGTTGTTAAATGTTACTTTCGCGATGTTAGGTTGCCTTAGGTTAGGATATATAACGTTATAGACGCATATAATGTTTCCACCGATAAGTAGCGTCCGACATGCCAGGAATATTGTCAAATATTACATCCGAGGTGCTAGGTTGCGTTAGGTTAGGATATAAAACGTTAAAGACGGATATACTGTTCCCACCGTGAAGTCGGGTCCGACACACCAGGAATATTGACAAATATTACATCCGAGTTGTTAGGTTGCCTTATTTTACGATATACAGCGTTATAGACGCATACAATGTCCCCACCGAGAAGTAGGATCCGACAGGTTTGGAAAGTTGGCAAATATTACATCCGAGGAGTTAGGTTGCCTTAGGTTAGGATATACAACGTTATAGACGCATATAATATTCCCACTGAGAAGCAGGTTCCGACTCGCCAGGAATGTTGTCAAATGTTACATCCGAGGTGCTAGGTTGCGTTAGGTTAGGATATACAACGCTATAGACGCATATAATGTTCCCACCGGGAAGTAGGTCCGACACGCCTGGATTGTTGTCAAATATTACATCCGAGATGTTAGGTTGTCTTAGGTTAGGATATATAACGTTATAGACGTATATACTGTTCCCACCGTGAAGTAGGGTCCGACACAACAGGAATATTGACAAATATTACATCCGAGTTGTTAGGTTGCCTTAGGTCAGGATATATAACGTTATAGACGCATATAATATTCCCACTGAGAAGTAGGTTCCGACACACCTGGAATGTTGTCAAATGTTACATCCGATGTGTTCGGTTGCCTTAGGTTAGGTTATATGACGTTATAGACGCATAGAATGTTCCCACCGAGAAGTAGGTCCGACACGTCAGGAATATTGACAAATATTACATTCGAGATGTTACTTTGCCTTATTTTACGATATACAGCGTTATAGACGCATACAATGTTCCCACCGAGATGTAGGTTCCGACAGGCTTGGAATGTTGACAAATATTACATCCGTGGAGTTAGGTTGCCTTAGGTTAGGATATACAACGTTATAGACGCATATAATGTTCCCACCGAGAAGTAGGGTCCGACACACCTGCAATGTTGTCAAATGTTACATCCGAGGTGTTAGGTTGCCTTAGGTTAGGATATATAACGTTATAGACGCATATAATGTTCCCACTGAGAAGTAGGTTCCGACTCGCCAGGAATGTTGTCAAATGTTACATCCGAGGTGCTAGGTTGTGTTAGGTTAGGATATAAAACGTTAAAGACGGATATACTGTTCCCACCGTGAAGTCGGGTCCGACACACCAGGAATATTGACAAATATTACATCCGAGTTGTTAGGTTGCCTTATTTTACGATATACAGCGTTATAGACGCATACAATGTTCCCACCGAGAAGTAGGATCCGACAGGTTTGGAAAGTTGGCAAATATTACATCCGTGGAGTTAGGTTGCCTTAGGTTAGGATATACAACGTTATAGACGCATATAATGTTCCCACCGAGAAGTAGGGTCCGACACACCTGCAATGTTGTCAAATGTTACATCCGAGGTGTTAGGTTGCCTTAGGTTAGGATATATAACGTTATAGACGCATATAATGTTCCCACTGAGAAGTAGGTTCCGACTCGCCAGAAATGTTGTCAAATGTTACATCCGAGGTGCTAGGTTGCGTTAGGTTAGGATATAAAACGTTAAAGACGGATATACTGTTCCCACCGTGAAGTCGGGTCCGACACACCAGGAATATTGACAAATATTACATCCGAGTTGTTAGGTTGCCTTATTTTACGATATACAGCGTTATAGACGCATACAATGTCCCCACCGAGAAGTAGGATCCGACAGGTTTGGAAAGTTGGCAAATATTACATCCGAGGAGTTAGGTTGCCTTAGGTTAGGATATACAACGTTATAGACGCATATAATATTCCCACTGAGAAGCAGGTTCCGACTCGCCAGGAATGTTGTCAAATGTTACATCCGAGGTGCTAGGTTGCGTTAGGTTAGGATATACAACGCTATAGACGCATATAATGTTCCCACCGGGAAGTAGGGTCCGACACACCTGGAATGTTGTCAAATGTTACATCCGAGGTGTTAGGTTAACTTAGGTTGGGATATATAACGTTGTAGTCGTATACAATGTTCCGACCGAGAAGTAGGTTCCGAGAAGCCAGGAATGATGTAAAATGTTACATTCGCGATGTTAGGTTGCCTTAGGTGAGGATATATAACGTTATAGACGCATATAATGTTTCCACCGATAAGTAGGGTCCGACACGCCAGGAATATTGTCAAATATTACATCCGAGGTGTTAGGTTGCCTTAGGTTAGGTTATATGACGTTATAGACGCATATAGTGTTCCCACCGAAAAGTAGGTCCGACACGCCTGGATTGTTGTCAAATATTACATCCGAGGTGTTTGGTTGCCTTAGGTTAGGATATATAACGTTATAGACGCATATAATGTTCCCACCGAGAAGTAGGGTCCGACACATATGGAATCTTGTCAAGTGTTACATCCGAGGTGTTAGGTTGCCTTAGTTTAATGTATATAACGTTATAGACTCATATAAAGTTCCCACCGAGAAGTAGGGTCCGACACACCTGCAATGTTGTCAAATGTTACATCCGAGGTGTTAGGTTGCCTTAGGTTAGGATATATAACGTTATAGACGCATATAATGTTCCCACTGAGAAGTAGGTTCCGACTCGCCAGGAATGTTGTCAAATGTTACATCCGAGGTGCTAGGTTGTGTTAGGTTAGGATATAAAACGTTAAAGACGGATATACTGTTCCCACCGTGAAGTCGGGTCCGACACACCAGGAATATTGACAAATATTACATCCGAGTTGTTAGGTTGCCTTATTTTACGATATACAGCGTTATAGACGCATACAATGTTCCCACCGAGAAGTAGGATCCGACAGGTTTGGAAAGTTGGCAAATATTACATCCGTGGAGTTAGGTTGCCTTAGGTTAGGATATACAACGTTATAGACGCATATAATGTTCCCACCGAGAAGTAGGGTCCGACACACCTGCAATGTTGTCAAATGTTACATCCGAGGTGTTAGGTTGCCTTAGGTTAGGATATATAACGTTATAGACGCATATAATGTTCCCACTGAGAAGTAGGTTCCGACTCGCCAGAAATGTTGTCAAATGTTACATCCGAGGTGCTAGGTTGCGTTAGGTTAGGATATAAAACGTTAAAGACGGATATACTGTTCCCACCGTGAAGTCGGGTCCGACACACCAGGAATATTGACAAATATTACATCCGAGTTGTTAGGTTGCCTTATTTTACGATATACAGCGTTATAGACGCATACAATGTCCCCACCGAGAAGTAGGATCCGACAGGTTTGGAAAGTTGGCAAATATTACATCCGAGGAGTTAGGTTGCCTTAGGTTAGGATATACAACGTTATAGACGCATATAATATTCCCACTGAGAAGCAGGTTCCGACTCGCCAGGAATGTTGTCAAATGTTACATCCGAGGTGCTAGGTTGCGTTAGGTTAGGATATACAACGCTATAGACGCATATAATGTTCCCACCGGGAAGTAGGGTCCGACACACCTGGAATGTTGTCAAATGTTACATCCGAGGTGTTAGGTTAACTTAGGTTGGGATATATAACGTTGTAGTCGTATACAATGTTCCGACCGAGAAGTAGGTTCCGAGAAGCCAGGAATGATGTAAAATGTTACATTCGCGATGTTAGGTTGCCTTAGGTGAGGATATATAACGTTATAGACGCATATAATGTTTCCACCGATAAGTAGGGTCCGACACGCCAGGAATATTGTCAAATATTACATCCGAGGTGTTAGGTTGCCTTAGGTTAGGTTATATGACGTTATAGACGCATATAGTGTTCCCACCGAAAAGTAGGTCCGACACGCCTGGATTGTTGTCAAATATTACATCCGAGGTGTTTGGTTGCCTTAGGTTAGGATATATAACGTTATAGACGCATATAATGTTCCCACCGAGAAGTAGGGTCCGACACATATGGAATCTTGTCAAGTGTTACATCCGAGGTGTTAGGTTGCCTTAGTTTAATGTATATAACGTTATAGACTCATATAAAGTTCCCACCGAGAAGTAGGGTCCGACACACCTGCAATGTTGTCAAATGTTACATCCGAGGTGTTAGGTTGCCTTAGGTTAGGATATATAACGTTATAGACGCATATAATGTTCCCACTGAGAAGTAGGTTCCGACTCGCCAGGAATGTTGTCAAATGTTACATCCGAGGTGCTAGGTTGCGTTAGGTTAGGATTTAAAACGTTAAAGACGGATATACTGTTCCCACCGTGAAGTCGGGTCCGACACGCCAGGAATATTGACAAATATTACATCCGAGTTGTTAGGTTGCCTTATTTTACGATATACAGCGTTATAGACGCATACAATGTTCCCACCGAGAAGTAGGATCCGACAGGTTTGGAAAGTTAGCAAATATTACATCCGAGGAGTTAGGTTGCCTTAGGTTAGGATATACAACGTTATAGACGCATATAATGTTCCCACTCAGAAGTAGGTTCCGACTCGCCAGGAATGTTGTCAAATGTTACATCCGAGGTGCTAGGTTGCGTTAGGTTAGGATATACAACGCTGTAGACGCATATAATGTTCCCACCGGGAAGTAGGGTCCGACACACCTGGAATGTTGTCAAATGTTACATCCGAGGTGTTAGGTTAACTTAGGTTGGGATATATAACGTTATAGTCGTATACAATGTTCCGACCGTGAAGTAGGGTCCGACACAACAGGAATATTGTCAAATGTTACATCCGAGGTGCTAGGTTGCGTTAGGTTAGGATATACAACGCTATAGACGCATATAATGTTCCCACCGGGAAGTAGGGTCCGACACACCTACAATGTTGTCAAATGTTACATCCGAGGTGTTAGGTTGCCTTAGGTTAATATATATAACGTTATAGACTCATATAAAGTTCCCACCGAGAAGTAGGGTTCGACTCGCCAGAAATGTTGTCAAATGTTACATCCGAGGTGTTTGGTTGCCTTAGGTTAGGTTATATGACGTTATAGACGCATATAATGTTCCAACCGGGAAGTAGGTCCGACACGCCTGGATTGATGTCAAATATTACATCCGAGATGTTAGGTTGTCTTAGGTTAGGATATATAACGTTATAGACGTATATACTGTTCCCACCGTGAAGTAGGTTCCGACACAACAGGAATATTGACAAATATTACATCCGAGTTGTTAGGTTGCCTTAGGTTAGGATATATAACGTTATAGACGCATATAATATTCCCACTGAGAAGTAGGTCCCGACTCGCCAGGAATGTTGTCAAATGTTACATCCGAGGTGCTAGGTTGCGTTAGGTTAGGATATACAACGCTATAGACGCATATAATGTTCCCACCGGGAAGTAGGGTCCGACACACCTGGAATGTTGTCAAATGTTACATCCGAGGTGTTAGGTTAACTTAGGTTGGGATATATAACGTTATAGTCGTATACAATGTTCCGCCCGAGAAGTAGGTTCCGAGAAGCCAGGAATATTGTAAAATGTTACATTCGCGATGTTAGGTTGCCTTAGGTTAGGATATATAACGTTATAGACGCATATAATGTTTCCACCGATAAGTAGGGTCCGACACGCCAGGAATATTGTCAAATATTACATCCGAGGTATTAGGTTGCCTTAGGTTAGGTTATATGACGTTATAGACGCATATAGTGTTCCCACCGAGAAATAGGTCCGACACGCCTGGATTGTTGTCAAATATTACATCCGAGGTGTTAGGTTGCCTGAGGTTAGGATATATAACGTTATAGACGCATATAATGTTCCCACTGAGAAGTAGGTTCCGACTCGCCAGGAATGTTGTCAAATGTTACATCCGAAATGCTAGGTTGCGTTAGGTTAGGATATAAAACGTTAAAGACGGATATACTGTTCCCACAGTGAAGTCGGGTCCGACACACCAGGAGTATTGACAAATATTACATCCGAGTTGTTAGGTTGCCTTATTTTACGATATACAGCGTTATAGACGCATACAATATTCCCGCCGAGAAGTAGGTTCCGACAGGCTTAGAATGTTGGCAAATATTACATCCGAGGTGTTAGGTTGCCTTAGGTTAAGATATACAACGTTATAGACGCATATAATGTTCCCACCGAGAAGTAGGGTCCGACTCGCCAGAAATGTTGTCAAATGTTACATCCGAGGTGTTAGGTTGCCTTAGCTTAGGTTATATGATGTTATAGAGGCATATAATGTTCCCACCGAGAAGTAGGTCCGACACGCCTGGATTGTTGTCAAATATTACATCCGAGGTGCTAGGTTGCCTTAGGTTAGGATATACAACGTTATAGACGCATATAATGTTCCCACCGAGAAGTAGGGTCCGACACACATGGAATGTTGTCAAATGTTACACTCGAGGTGTTTGGTTGCCTTAGGTTAGGTTATATGACGTTATAGACGTATATAATGTTCGCACCGAGAAGTAGGTCCGACACGCCTGGATTTTTGTCAAATGTTACATCCGAGGTGCTAGGTTGCCTTAGGTTAGGATATACGACGTTATAGACGCATATAATGTTCCCACCGAGAAGTAGGGTCCGACACGCCTGGATTGTTGTCAAATATTACATCCGAGATGTTAGGTTGCCTTAGGTTAGGATATATAACGTTATAGACGTATATACTGTTCCCACCGTGAACTAGGGTCCGACACAACAGGATTATTGACAAATATTACATCTGAGTTGTTAGGTTGCCTTAGGTTAGGATATATAACGTTATAGACGCATATAATGTTCCCACCGAGAAGTAGGGTCCGACTCGCCAGAAATGTTGTCAAATGTTACATCCGAGGAGTTAGGTTGCCTTTGGTTAGGTTATATGACGTTATAGACGCATATAATGTTCCCACCGAGAAGTAGGTCCGACACGCCTGGATTGTTGTGAAATATTACATCCGAGATGTTAGGTTGCCTTACGTTAGGATATATAACGTTATAGACGTAAATACTGTTCCGACCGAGAAGTAGGGTCCGACACACGTGAAATGTTGTCATATGTTTCATCCTAGGTGTTAGGTTGCCTTAGGTTATGATATATAACGTTATAGACGCATATAATGTTCCCACCGAGAAGTAGGGCCCGACACGCTTGGAATATTGTCAAATGTTACATCCGATGTGTTAGGTTGCCTTAGGTTAGGTTATATGACGTTATAGACGCATATAATGTTCCCACCGAGAAGTAGGTCCGACATGACAGGAATATTGACAAATATTACATCCGAGTGGTTACTTTGCCTTATTTTACGATATACAGCGTTATAGACGCATATAATATTCCCACCGAGAAGTAGGGTCCGACACACGTGCAATGTTGTCAAATATTACATCCGAGGTGTTTGGTTGCCTTAGGTTAGGATATATAACGTTATAGACGCAAATAATGTTCCCACCGAGAAGTAGGGTTCGACACGCCAGAAATGTTGTCAAATGTTACATCCGAGGTGTTAGGTTGCCTTAGGTTAGGTTATATGACGTTATAGACGCATATAATGTTCCCACCGAGAAGTAGGTCCGACACGCCTGGATTGTTGTCAAATATTACATCCAAGATGATAGGTTGCCTTAGGTTAGGTTATATGACGTTATAGACGCATATAGTGGTCCCACCGAGAAATAGGTCCGACACGCCTGGATTGTTGTCAAATATTACATCCGAAATGCTAGGTTGCGTTAGGTTAGGATATAAAACGTTAAAGACGGATATACTGTTCCCACCGAGAAGTAGGGTCCGACAGGCTTAGAATGTTGGCAAATATTACATCCGAGGTGTTAGGTTGCCTTAGGTTAAGATATACAACGTTATAGACGCATATAATGTTCCCACCGAGAAGTAGGGTCCGACTCGCCAGAAATGTTGTCAAATGTTACATCCGAGGTGTTAGGTTGCCTTAGGTTAGGTTATATGATGTTATAGAGGCATATAATCTTCCCACCGAGAAGTAGGTCCGACACGCCTGGATTGTTGTCAAATATTACATCCGAGGTGCTAGGTTGCCTTAGGTTAGGATATACAACGTTATAGACGCATATAATGTTCCCACCGAGAAGTAGGGTCCGACACACATGGAATGTTGTCAAATGTTACACTCGAGGTGTTTGGTTGCCTTAGGTTAGGTTATATGACGTTATAGACGTATATAATGTTCGCACCGAGAAGTAGGTCCGACACGCCTGGATTTTTGTCAAATGTTACATCCGAGGTGCTAGGTTGCCTTAGGTTAGGATATACGACGTTATAGACGCATATAATGTTCCCACCGAGAAGTAGGGTCCGACACGCCTGGATTGTTGTCAAATATTACATCCGAGATGTTAGGTTGCCTTAGGTTAGGATATATAACGTTATAGACGTATATACTGTTCCCACCGTGAAGTAGGGTCCGACACAACAGGAATATTGACAAATATTACATCTGAGTTGTTAGGTTGCCTTAGGTTAGGATATATAACGTTATAGACGCATATAATGTTCCCACCGAGAAGTAGGGTCCGACTCGCCAGAAATGTTGTCAAATGTTACATCCGAGGTGTTTCGTTGCCTTAGGTTGGGTTATATGACGTTATAGACGCATATAATGTTCTAACCCAGAAGTAGGTCCGACACGCCTGGATTGTTGTCAAATATTACATCCGAGATGTTAGGTTGCCTTAGGTTAGGATATACAACGTTATAGACGCATATAATGTTCCCACTGAGAAGTAGGTTCCGACTCGCCAGGAATGTTGTCAAATGTTACATCCGAGGTGCTAGGTTGCGTTAGGTTAGGATATACAACGCTATAGACGCATATAATGTTCCCACCGGGAAGTAGTGTCCGACACACCTGGAATGTTGTCAAATGTTACATCCGAGGTGTTAGGTTAACTTAGGTTGGGATATATAACGTTATAGTCGTATACAATGTTCCGCCCGAGAAGTAGGTTCCGAGAAGACAGGAATGTTGTAAAATGTTACATTCGCGATGTTAGGTTGCCTTAGGTTAGGATATATAACGTTATAGTCGCATATAATGTTTCCACCGATAAGTAGGGTCCGACACGCCAGGAATATTGTCAAATATTACATCCGAGGTGTTAGGTTGCCCTAGGTTAGGTTATATGACGTTATAGACGCATATAGTGTTCCCACCGAGAAATAGGTCCGACACGCCTGGATTGTTGTCAAATATTACGTCCGAGGTGTTAGGTTGCCTTAGGTTATGTTATATGACGTTATACACGCATATAATGTTCCCACCGAGAAGTAGGTCCGACACGTCTGGATTGTTGTCAAATATTACATCCGAGATGATAGGTTGCCTTAGGTTAGGATATATAACGTTATAGACGTATATACTGTTCCCACCGAGAAGTAGGGTCCGACACACGTGGAATGTTGTCCAATGTTACATCCGAGGTGTTAGGCTGCCTTAGGTTAGGTTATATAACGTTATAGACGTATATACTGTTCCCACCGAGAAGTAGGGTCCGACACACGTGGAATGTTGTCCAATGTTACATCCGAGGTGTTCGGTTGCCTTAGGTTAGGTTATATGACGTTATAGACGCACAGAATGTTCCCACCGAGTAGTAGGTTCCGGCAGGCTTGGAATGTTGACAAATATTACATCCGTGGAATTAGGTTGCCTTAGGTTAGGATACATAACGTTATAGACGCATATAATGTTCCCACCGAGAAGTAGGGTCCGACTCGCCAGAAATGTTGTCAAATGTTACATCCGAGGTGTTTGGTTGCCTTAGGTTGGGTTATATGACGTTATAGACGCATATAATGTTCCAACCCAGAAGTAGGTCCGACACGCCTGGATTGTTGTCAAATATTACATCCGAGATGTTAGGTTGCCTTAGGTTAGGATATATATCGTTATAGACGCATATAATGTTCCCACCGAGAAGTAGAGTCCGACACACCTGGAATGTTGTCAAATGTTACATCCGAAGTGCTAGGTTGCGTTAGGTTAGGATATAAAACGTTAAAGACGGATATACTGTTCCCACCGTGAAGTCGGGTCCGACACACCAGGAATATTGACAAATATTACATCCGAGTTGTTAGGTTGCCTTAGGTTAGGATATATAACGTTATAGACGCATATAATGTTCCCACCGAGAAGTAGGGTCCGACTCGCCAGAAATGTTGTCAAATGTTACATCCGAGGTGTTTCGTTGCCTTAGGTTGGGTTATATGACGTTATAGACGCACATAATGTTCTAACCCAGAAGTAGGTCCGACACGCCTGGATTGTTGTCAAATATTACATCCGAGATGTTAGGTTGCCTTAGGTTAGGATATATATCGTTATAGACGCATATAATGTTCCCACCGAGAAGTAGAGTCCGACACACCTGGAATGTTGTCAAATGTTACATCCGATGTGTTCGGTTGCCTTAGGTTAGGTTATATGACGTTATAGACGCATAGAATGTTCCCACCGAGAAGTAGGTCCGACACGCCAGGAATATTGACAAATATTACATTCGAGTTGTTACTTTGCCTTATTTTACGATATACAGCGTTATAGACGCATACAATGTTCCCACCGAGATGTAGGTTCCGACAGGCTTGGAATGTTGACAAATATTACATCCGTGGAGTTAGGTTGCCTTAGATTAAGATATACAACGTTAAAGACGCATATAATGTTCCCACCGAGAAGTAGGGTCCGACTCGCCAAAAATGTTGTCAAATGTTACATCCGAGGTGTTAGGTTGCCTTAGGTTAGGATATATAACGTTATAGACGCATATAATGTTCCCACTGAGAAGTATGTTCCGACTCGCCAGGAATGTTGTCAAATGTTACATCCGAGGTGCTAGGTTGCGTTAGGTTAGGATATACAACGCTATAGACGCATATAATGTTCCCACCGGGAAGTAGGGTCCGACACACCTGGAATGTTGTCAAATGTTACATCCGAGGTGTTAGGTTAACTTAGGTTGGGATATATAACGTTATAGTCGTATACAATGTTCCGACCGAGGAGTAGGTTCCGAGAAGCCAGGAATGCTGTAAAATGTTACATTCGCAATGTTAGGTTGCCTTAGGTTAGGATATATAACGTTATAGACGCATATAATGTTTCCACCGACAAGTAGGGTCCGACACGCCAGGAATATTGTCAAATATTACATCCGAGGTGTTAGGTTGCCTTAGGTTAGGTTATATGACGTTATAGACGCATATAATGTTCCCACCGAGAAGTAGGTCCGACACGCCTGGATTGTTGTCAAATATTACATCCAAGATGATAGGTTGCCTTAGGTTAGGATATATAACGTTATAGACGTATATACTGTTCCCACCGAGTTAGGGTCCGACACACGTGGAATGTTGTCAAATGTTACATCCGAGGTGTTAGGTTGCCTTAGGTTATGTTATATGACGTTATAGACGCATATAATGTTCCCACCGAGAAGTAGGTCCGACACGTCTGGATTGTTGTCAAATATTACATCCGAGATGATAGGTTGCCTTAGGTTAGGATATATAACGTTATAGACGTATATACTGTTCCCACCGAGAAGTAGGGTCCGACACACGTGGAATGTTGTCCAATGTTACATCCGAGGTGTTCGGTTGCCTTAGGTTAGGTTATATGACGTTATAGACGCATAGAATGTTCCCACCGAGTAGTAGGTTCCGGCAGGCTTGGAATGTTGACAAATATTACATCCGTGGAATTAGGTTGCCTTAGGTTAGGATATATAACGTTATAGACGCATATAATGTTCCCACCGAGAAGTAGGGTCCGACTCGCCAGAAATGTTGTCAAATGTTACATCCGAGGTGTTTCGTTGCCTTAGGTTGGGTTATATGACGTTATAGACGCATATAATGTTCTAACCCAGAAGTAGGTCCGACACGCCTGGATTGTTGTCAAATATTACATCCGAGATGTTAGGTTGCCTTAGGTTAGGATATATATCGTTATAGACGCATATAATGTTCCCACCGAGAAGTAGAGTCCGACACACCTGGAATGTTGTCAAATGTTACATCCGATGTGTTCGGTTGCCTTAGGTTAGGTTATATGACGTTATAGACGCATAGAATGTTCCCACCGAGAAGTAGGTCCGACACGCCAGGAATATTGACAAATATTACATTCGAGTTGTTACTTTGCCTTATTTTACGATATACAGCGTTATAGACGCATACAATGTTCCCACCGAGATGTAGGTTCCGACAGGCTTGGAATGTTGACAAATATTACATCCGTGGAGTTAGGTTGCCTTAGTATAAGATATACAACGTTAAAGACGCATATAATGTTCCCACCGAGAAGTAGGGTCCGACTCGCCAAAAATGTTGTCAAATGTTACATCCGAGGTGTTAGGTTGCCTTAGGTTAGGATATATAACGTTATAGACGCATATAATGTTCCCACTGAGAAGTATGTTCCGACTCGCCAGGAATGTTGTCAAATGTTACATCCGAGGTGCTAGGTTGCGTTAGGTTAGGATATACAACGCTATAGACGCATATAATGTTCCCACCGGGAAGTAGGGTCCGACACACCTGGAATGTTGTCAAATGTTACATCCGAGGTGTTAGGTTAACTTAGGTTGGGATATATAACGTTATAGTCGTATACAATGTTCCGACCGAGAAGTAGGTTCCGAGAAGCCAGGAATGCTGTAAAATGTTACATTCGCAATGTTAGGTTGCCTTAGGTTAGGATATATAACGTTATAGACGCATATAATGTTTCCACCGATAAGTAGGGTCCGACACGCCAGGAATATTGTCAAATATTACATCCGAGGTGTTAGGTTGCCTTAGGTTATGTTATATAACGTTATAGACGCATAGAATGTTCCCACCGAGAAGTAGGTTCCGACTCGCCAGAAATGTTGTCAAATGTTACATCCGAGGTGCTAGGTTGCGTTAGGTTAGGATATAAAACGTTAAAGACGGATATACTGTTCCCACCGTGAAGCCGGGTCCGACACACCAGGAATATTGACAAATATTACATCCGAGTTGTTAGGTTGCCTTATTTTACGATATACAGCGTTATAGACGCATACAATGTTCCCACCGAGATGTAGGTTCCGACAGGCTTGGAAAGTTGACAAATATTACATCCGTGGAGTTAGGTTGCCTTAGATTAGGATATACAACGTTATAGACGCATATAATTTTCGCACCGAGAAGTAGGGTCCGACTCGCCAGAAATGTTGTCAAATGTTACATCCGAGGTGTTAGGTTGCCTTAGGTTAGGATATATAACGTTATAGACGCATATAATGTTCCCACTGAGAAGTAGGTTCTGACTCGCCAGGAATGTTGTCAAATGTTACATCCGAGGTGTTAGGTTAACTTAGGTTGGGATATATAACGTTATAGTCGTATACAATGTTCCGACCGAGAAGTAGGTTCCGAGAAGCCAGGAATGTTGTAAAATGTTACATTCGCAATGTTAGGTTCCCTTAGGTTAGGATATATAACGTTATAGACGCATATAATGTTTCCACCGATAAGTAGGGTCCGACACGCCAGGAATATTGTCAAATATTACATCCGAGGTGTTAGGTTGCCTTAGGTTAGGTTGTATGACGTTATAGACGCATAAAATGTTCCCACCGAGAAGTAGGTCCGACACGCCTGGATTGTTGTCAAATAATACATCCAAGATGATAGGTTGCCTTAGGTTAGGATATATAACGTTATAGACGTATATACTGCTCCCCCCTAGAAGTAGGGTCCGACACGCCAGGAATGTTGCAAAATATTACGTCCTAGATGATAGGTTAACTTATTTTGGGATATATAACGCTATAGACGTATACAATGTTCCCACCGAGAAGTCGGTTCCGACAAGCCAGTAATGTTGTAAAACGTTACATTCCCGATGTTAGGTTGCCTTAGGTTAGGATATATAACGTTATAGACGCATATAATGTTCCCACCGAGAAGTGGGTCCGACACGCCTGGAATGTTGTCGAATGTTACATTCGAGATGTTAGGTTCCCTTATTTTAGGATATGCAACGTTATAGACGCATATAATGTTTCCACCGAGAAGTCAGGTCCGACACGCCTGGAATGTTGTCAACTATTACATTCGAGGTGCTAGGTTGCCTTAGTTTAGGATATATAATGTTATAGACGCATACAATGTTCCCACCGAGAAGTAGGTCCGACACGCCTAGAATGTTGTCAAATATTACATCCTAGTTGTTGGGTTGCCTTAGGTTAGGATATACAACGTCATAGACGCATATAATGTTCCCACCGAGAAGTAGGTCCGACACGCCTGAAATGTTGTCAAATGTTACATCCGTGGTGTTAGGTTGCCTTAGGTCAGGATATATAACCTTATAGACGTATATACTGTTCCCACTGAGAAGTAGGGTCCGACACGCCAGGAATGTTGTCAAATGTTACATTCGAGATGTTAGGTTGCCTTATTTTGGGACATGCAACGTTATGGACGCATATAATGTTTCCACCGAGAAGTAGGGTCCGACACGCCTGGAATGTTGTCAACTGTTACATTCGAGTTGCTAGGTTGCCTTAGTTTAGGATATATACCGTTATAGACGTATATACTGTTTCCACCCAGAAGTAGGGCCCGACACGCTTGGAATGTTGTCAAATGTTACATCCGAGGTGTTAGGTTCCCTTAGGTCAGGATATATAACGTTATAGACGTATATACTGTTCCCACCGAGAAGTAGGGCCCGATACGCCTGGAATGTTGTCAAATATTACACCCGAGCTGTTAGGTTGCCTTAGATTAGGATATATAACGTTATAGACGTATATACTGTTCCCACCGTGAAGTAGCGTCCGACACGCCAGGAATGTTGACAAATATTACATCCGAGTTTTTAGGTTGCCTTATTTTAGGATACACAGCGTTATAGACGCATATAATGTTCCCACCGAGAAGTCGGTTCCGACAAGCCAGGAATGTTGTAAAACGTTACATTCGCGATGTTAGGTTGCCTTACGTTAGGATATATAACGTTATAGACGCATATAATGTTCCCACCGAGAAGTAGGTCCGACACGCCTGGATTGTTGTCAAATATTACATCCGAGGTGTTAGGTTGCCTTAGGTTAGGATATATAACGTTATAGACGCATATACTATTCCCACTGAGAAGTAGGGTCCGACACGCCAGGAATGTTGTCAAATGTTACATTCGAGATGTTAGGTTGCCTTATTTTAGGATATGCAACGTTATAGACGCATATAATGTTTCCACCGAGAAGTAGGGTCCGACACGCCTGGAATGTTGTCAACTGTTACATTCGAGTTGCTAGGTTGCCTTAGTTTAGGATATATAACGTTATAGACGCATATAATGTTCCCACCGAGAAGTAGGGCCCGATACGCCTGGTATGTTGTCAAATATTACATCCGAGATGTTAGGTTGCCTTAGATTAGGATATATAACGTTATAGACGTATATACTGTTCCCACCGTGAAGTAGGGTCCGACACGCCAGGAATGTTGACAAATATTACATCCTAGTTGTTGGGTTGCCTTATGTTAGGATATACAACGTCATAGACGCATATAATGTTCCCACCGAGAAGTAGGTCCGACACGCCTGGAATGTTGTCAAATGTTACATACGAGGTGTTAGGTTGCCTTAGGTCAGGATATATAACCTTATAGACGTATATACTGTTCGCACTGAGAAGTAGGGTCCGACACGCCAGGAATGTTGTCAAATGTTACATTCGAGATGTTAGGTTGCCTTATTCTAGGATATACAGCGTTATAGACGCATATAATGTTCCCACCGAGAAGTCGTTTCCGACAAGCCAGGAATGTTGTAAAACGTTACGTTCGCGATGTTAGGTTGCGTTAGGTTAGGATATACAACGTTATAGACGCATATAATGTTTCCACCGGGAAGTAGGGTCCGACACGCCTGGAATGTTGTCAACTGTTAAATTCGAGGTGCTAGGTTGCCTTAGTTTAGGATATATAACGTTATAGACGCATATAATGTTCCCACCGAGAAGTAGGGCCCGATACGCCTGGAATGTTGTCAAATATTACATGCGAGATGTTCGGTTGCCTTAGATTAGGATATATAACGTTATAGACGTATATACTGTTCCCACCGTGAAGTGGGGTCCGACACGCCAGGAATGTTGTAAAATATTACGTCCTAGGTGATAGGTTAACTTAGGTGGGGATATATAACGTTATAGACGCATACAATGTTCCCACCGAGAAGTAGGTCCGACATGCCTGGAATGTTGTCAAATATTACATCCGAGTTTTTGGGTTGCCTTAGGTTAGGATATACAACGTCATAGACGCATATAATGTTCCCACCGAGAATTAGGTCCGACACGCCTGGAATGTTGTCAAATGTTATATCCGAGATGTTAGTTTGCCTTAGGTCAGGATATATAACGTTATAGACGTATATACTGTTCCCACTGAGAAGTAGGGTCCGACATGCCAGGAATGTCGTCAAATGTTACATTCGAGATGTTAGGTTGCCTTATTCTAGGATATACAGCGTTATAGACGCATATAATGTTCCCACCGAGAAGTCGTTTCCGACAAGCCAGGAATGTTGTAAAACGTTACATTCGCGATGTTAGGTTGCGTTAGGTTAGGATATACAACGTTATAGACGCATATAATGTTTCCACCGGGAAGTAGGGTCCGACACGCCTGGAATGTTGTCAACTGTTAAATTCGAGGTGCTAGGTTGCCTTAGTTTAGGATATATAACGTTATAGACGCATATAATGTTCCCACCGAGAGGTAGGGCCCGATACGCCTGGAATGTTGTCAAATATTACATGCGAGATGTTCGGTTGCCTTAGATTAGGATATATAACGTTATAGACGTATATACTGTTCCCACCGTGAAGTGGGGTCCGACACGCCAGGAATGTTGTAAAATATTACGTCCTAGGTGATAGGTTAACTTAGGTTGGGATATATAACGTTATAGACGCATACAATGTTCCCACCGAGAAGTAGGTCCGACATGCCTGGAATGTTGTCAAATATTACATCCGAGTTGTTGGGTTGCCTTAGGTTAGGATATACAACGTCATAGACGCATATAATGTTCCCACCGAGAATTAGGTCCGACACGCCTGGAATGTTGTCAAATGTTACATCCGAGATGTTAGTTTGCCTTAGGTCAGGATATATAACGTTATAGACGCATATAATGTTCCCACCGAGAAGTAGAGTCCGACACACCTGGAATGTTGTCAAATGTTACATCCGATGTGTTCGGTTGCCTTAGGTTAGGTTATATGACGTTATAGACGCATAGAATGTTCCCACCGAGAAGTAGGTCCGACACGCCAGGAATATTGACAAATATTACATTCGAGTTGTTACTTTGCCTTATTTTACGATATACAGCGTTATAGACGCATACAATGTTCCCACCGAGATGTAGGTTCCGACAGGCTTGGAATGTTGACAAATATTACATCCGTGGAGTTAGGTTGCCTTAGATTAAGATATACAACGTTAAAGACGCATATAATGTTCCCACCGAGAAGTAGGGTCCGACTCGCCAAAAATGTTGTCAAATGTTACATCCGAGGTGTTAGGTTGCCTTAGGTTAGGATATATAACGTTATAGACGCATATAATGTTCCCACTGAGAAGTATGTTCCGACTCGCCAGGAATGTTGTCAAATGTTACATCCGAGGTGCTAGGTTGCGTTAGGTTAGGATATACAACGCTATAGACGCATATAATGTTCCCACCGGGAAGTAGGGTCCGACACACCTGGAATGTTGTCAAATGTTACATCCGAGGTGTTAGGTTAACTTAGGTTGGGATATATAACGTTATAGTCGTATACAATGTTCCGACCGAGAAGTAGGTTCCGAGAAGCCAGGAATGCTGTAAAATGTTACATTCGCAATGTTAGGTTGCCTTAGGTTAGGATATATAACGTTATAGACGCATATAATGTTTCCACCGATAAGTAGGGTCCGACACGCCAGGAATATTGTCAAATATTACATCCGAGGTGTTAGGTTGCCTTAGGTTATGTTATATAACGTTATAGACGCATAGAATGTTCCCACCGAGAAGTAGGTTCCGACTCGCCAGAAATGTTGTCAAATGTTACATCCGAGGTGCTAGGTTGCGTTAGGTTAGGATATAAAACGTTAAAGACGGATATACTGTTCCCACCGTGAAGTCGGGTCCGACACACCAGGAATATTGACAAATATTACATCCGAGTTGTTAGGTTGCCTTATTTTACGATATACAGCGTTATAGACGCATACAATGTTCCCACCGAGATGTAGGTTCCGACAGGCTTGGAAAGTTGACAAATATTACATCCGTGGAGTTAGGTTGCCTTAGATTAGGATATACAACGTTATAGACGCATATAATTTTCGCACCGAGAAGTAGGGTCCGACTCGCCAGAAATGTTGTCAAATGTTACATCCGAGGTGTTAGGTTGCCTTAGGTTAGGATATATAACGTTATAGACGCATATAATGTTCCCACTGAGAAGTAGGTTCTGACTCGCCAGGAATGTTGTCAAATGTTACATCCGAGGTGTTAGGTTAACTTAGGTTGGGATATATAACGTTATAGTCGTATACAATGTTCCGACCGAGAAGTAGGTTCCGAGAAGCCAGGAATGTTGTAAAATGTTACATTCGCAATGTTAGGTTCCCTTAGGTTAGGATATATAACGTTATAGACGCATATAATGTTTCCACCGATAAGTAGGGTCCGACACGCCAGGAATATTGTCAAATATTACATCCGAGGTGTTAGGTTGCCTTAGGTTAGGTTGTATGACGTTATAGACGCATAAAATGTTCCCACCGAGAAGTAGGTCCGACACGCCTGGATTGTTGTCAAATAATACATCCAAGATGATAGGTTGCCTTAGGTTAGGATATATAACGTTATAGACGTATATACTGCTCCCCCCTAGAAGTAGGGTCCGACACGCCAGGAATGTTGCAAAATATAACGTCCTAGATGATAGGTTAACTTATTTTGGGATATATAACGCTATAGACGTATACAATGTTCCCACCGAGAAGTCGGTTCCGACAAGCCAGTAATGTTGTAAAACGTTACATTCCCGATGTTAGGTTGCCTTAGGTTAGGATATATAACGTTATAGACGCATATAATGTTCCCACCGAGAAGTGGGTCCGACACGCCTGGAATGTTGTCGAATGTTACATTCGAGATGTTAGGTTCCCTTATTTTAGGATATGCAACGTTATAGACGCATATAATGTTTCCACCGAGAAGTAAGGTCCGACACGCCTGGAATGTTGTCAACTATTACATTCGAGGTGCTAGGTTGCCTTAGTTTAGGATATATAATGTTATAGACGCATACAATGTTCCCACCGAGAAGTAGGTCCGACACGCCTGGAATGTTGTCAAATATTACATCCTAGTTGTTGGGTTGCCTTAGGTTAGGATATACAACGTCATAGACGCATATAATGTTCCCACCGAGAAGTAGGTCCGACACGCCTGAAATGTTGTCAAATGATACATCCGTGGTGTTAGGTTGCCTTAGGTCAGGATATATAACCTTATAGACGTATATACTGTTCCCACTGAGAAGTAGGGTCCGACACGCCAGGAATGTTGTCAAATGTTACATTCGAGATGTTAGGTTGCCTTATTTTGGGACATGCAACGTTATGGACGCATATAATGTTTCCACCGAGAAGTAGGGTCCGACACGCCTGGAATGTTGTCAACTGTTACATTCGAGTTGCTAGGTTGCCTTAGTTTAGGATATATACCGTTATAGACGTATATACTGTTTCCACCCAGAAGTAGGGCCCGACACGCTTGGAATGTTGTCAAATGTTACATCCGAGGTGTTAGGTTCCCTTAGGTCAGGATATATAACGTTATAGACGTATATACTGTTCCCACCGAGAAGTAGGGCCCGATACGCCTGGAATGTTGTCAAATATTACACCCGAGCTGTTAGGTTGCCTTAGATTAGGATATATAACGTTATAGACGTATATACTGTTCCCACCGTGAAGTAGCGTCCGACACGCCAGGAATGTTGACAAATATTACATCCGAGTTTTTAGGTTGCCTTATTTTAGGATACACAGCGTTATAGACGCATATAATGTTCCCACCGAGAAGTCGGTTCCGACAAGCCAGGAATGTTGTAAAACGTTACATTCGCGATGTTAGGTTGCCTTACGTTAGGATATATAACGTTATAGACGCATATAATGTTCCCACCGAGAAGTAGGTCCGACACGCCTGGATTGTTGTCAAATATTACATCCGAGGTGTTAGGTTGCCTTAGGTTAGGATATATAACGTTATAGACGCATATACTATTCCCACTGAGAAGTAGGGTCCGACACGCCAGGAATGTTGTCAAATGTTACATTCGAGATGTTAGGTTGCCTTATTTTAGGATATGCAACGTTATAGACGCATATAATGTTTCCACCGAGACGTAGGGTCCGACACGCCTGGAATGTTGTCAACTGTTACATTCGAGTTGCTAGGTTGCCTTAGTTTAGGATATATAACGTTATAGCTGCATATAATGTTCCCACCGAGAAGTAGGGCCCGATACGCCTGGTATGTTGTCAAATATTACATCCGAGATGTTAGGTTGCCTTAGATTAGGATATATAACGTTATAGACGTATATACTGTTCCCACCGTGAAGTAGGGTCCGACACGCCAGGAATGTTGACAAATATTACATCCTAGTTGTTGGGTTGCCTTATGTTAGGATATACAACGTCATAGACGCATATAATGTTCCCACCGAGAAGTAGGTCCGACACGCCTGGAATGTTGTCAAATGTTACATACGAGGTGTTAGGTTGCCTTAGGTCAGGATATATAACCTTATAGACGTATATACTGTTCCCACTGAGAAGTAGGGTCCGACACGCCAGGAATGTTGTCAAATGTTACATTCGAGATGTTAGGTTGCCTTATTCTAGGATATACAGCGTTATAGACGCATATAATGTTCCCACCGAGAAGTCGTTTCCGACAAGCCAGGAATGTTGTAAAACGTTACGTTCGCGATGTTAGGTTGCGTTAGGTTAGGATATACAACGTTATAGACGCATATAATGTTTCCACCGGGAAGTAGGGTCCGACACGCCTGGAATGTTGTCAACTGTTAAATTCGAGGTGCTAGGTTGCCTTAGTTTAGGATATATAACGTTATAGACGCATATAATGTTCCCACCGAGAAGTAGGGCCCGATACGCCTGGAATGTTGTCAAATATTACATGCGAGATGTTCGGTTGCCTTAGATTAGGATATATAACGTTATAGACGTATATACTGTTCCCACCGTGAAGTGGGGTCCGACACGCCAGGAATGTTGTAAAATATTACGTCCTAGGTGATAGGTTAACTTAGGTGGGGATATATAACGTTATAGACGCATACAATGTTCCCACCGAGAAGTAGGTCCGACATGCCTGGAATGTTATCAAATATTACATCCGAGTTTTTGGGTTGCCTTAGGTTAGGATATACAACGTCATAGACGCATATAATGTTCCCACCGAGAATTAGGTCCGACACGCCTGGAATGTTGTCAAATGTTATATCCGAGATGTTAGTTTGCCTTAGGTCAGGATATATAACGTTATAGACGTATATACTGTTCCCACTGAGAAGTAGGGTCCGACATGCCAGGAATGTCGTCAAATGTTACATTCGAGATGTTAGGTTGCCTTATTCTAGGATATACAGCGTTATAGACGCATATAATGTTCCCACCGAGAAGTCGTTTCCGACAAGCCAGGAATGTTGTAAAACGTTACATTCGCGATGTTAGGTTGCGTTAGGTTAGGATATACAACGTTATAGACGCATATAATGTTTCCACCGGGAAGTAGGGTCCGACACGCCTGGAATGTTGTCAACTGTTAAATTCGAGGTGCTAGGTTGCCTTAGTTTAGGATATATAACGTTATAGACGCATATAATGTTCCCACCGAGAGGTAGGGCCCGATACGCCTGGAATGTTGTCAAATATTACATGCGAGATGTTCGGTTGCCTTAGATTAGGATATATAACGTTATAGACGTATATACTGTTCCCACCGTGAAGTGGGGTCCGACACGCCAGGAATGTTGTAAAATATTACGTCCTAGGTGATAGGTTAACTTAGGTTGTGATATATAACGTTATAGACGCATACAATGTTCCCACCGAGAAGTAGGTCCGACATGCCTGGAATGTTGTCAAATATTACATCCGAGTTGTTGGGTTGCCTTAGGTTAGGATATACAACGTCATAGACGCATATAATGTTCCCACCGAGAATTAGGTCCGACACGCCTGGAATGTTGTCAAATGTTACATCCGAGATGTTAGTTTGCCTTAGGTCAGGATATATAACGTTATAGACGCATATAATGTTCCCACCGAGAAGTAGAGTCCGACACACCTGGAATGTTGTCAAATGTTACATCCGATGTGTTCGGTTGCCTTAGGTTAGGTTATATGACGTTATAGACGCATAGAATGTTCCCACCGAGAAGTAGGTCCGACACGCCAGGAATATTGACAAATATTACATTCGAGTTGTTACTTTGCCTTATTTTACGATATACAGCGTTATAGACGCATACAATGTTCCCACCGAGATGTAGGTTCCGACAGGCTTGGAATGTTGACAAATATTACATCCGTGGAGTTAGGTTGCCTTAGATTAAGATATACAACGTTAAAGACGCATATAATGTTCCCACCGAGAAGTAGGGTCCGACTCGCCAAAAATGTTGTCAAATGTTACATCCGAGGTGTTAGGTTGCCTTAGGTTAGGATATATAACGTTATAGACGCATATAATGTTCCCACTGAGAAGTATGTTCCGACTCGCCAGGAATGTTGTCAAATGTTACATCCGAGGTGCTAGGTTGCGTTAGGTTAGGATATACAACGCTATAGACGCATATAATGTTCCCACCGGGAAGTAGGGTCCGACACACCTGGAATGTTGTCAAATGTTACATCCGAGGTGTTAGGTTAACTTAGGTTGGGATATATAACGTTATAGTCGTATACAATGTTCCGACCGAGAAGTAGGTTCCGAGAAGCCAGGAATGCTGTAAAATGTTACATTCGCAATGTTAGGTTGCCTTAGGTTAGGATATATAACGTTATAGACGCATATAATGTTTCCACCGATAAGTAGGGTCCGACACGCCAGGAATATTGTCAAATATTACATCCGAGGTGTTAGGTTGCCTTAGGTTAGGTTATATGACGTTATAGACGCATATAATGTTCCCACCGAGAAGTAGGTCCGACACGCCTGGATTGTTGTCAAATATTACATCCAAGATGATAGGTTGCCTTAGGTTAGGATATATAACGTTATAGACGTATATACTGTTCCCACCGAGTTAGGGTCCGACACACGTGGAATGTTGTCAAATGTTACATCCGAGGTGTTAGGTTGCCTTAGGTTATGTTATATGACGTTATAGACGCATATAATGTTCCCACCGAGAAGTAGGTCCGACACGTCTGGATTGTTGTCAAATATTACATCCGAGATGATAGGTTGCCTTAGGTTAGGATATATAACGTTATAGACGTATATACTGTTCCCACCGAGAAGTAGGGTCCGACACACGTGGAATGTTGTCCAATGTTACATCCGAGATGTTAGTTTGCCTTAGGTCAGGATATATAACGTTATAGACGCATATAATGTTCCCACCGAGAAGTAGAGTCCGACACACCTGGAATGTTGTCAAATGTTACATCCGATGTGTTCGGTTGCCTTAGGTTAGGTTATATGACGTTATAGACGCATAGAATGTTCCCACCGAGAAGTAGGTCCGACACGCCAGGAATATTGACAAATATTACATTCGAGTTGTTACTTTGCCTTATTTTACGATATACAGCGTTATAGACGCATACAATGTTCCCACCGAGATGTAGGTTCCGACAGGCTTGGAATGTTGACAAATATTACATCCGTGGAGTTAGGTTGCCTTAGATTAAGATATACAACGTTAAAGACGCATATAATGTTCCCACCGAGAAGTAGGGTCCGACTCGCCAAAAATGTTGTCAAATGTTACATCCGAGGTGTTAGGTTGCCTTAGGTTAGGATATATAACGTTATAGACGCATATAATGTTCCCACTGAGAAGTATGTTCCGACTCGCCAGGAATGTTGTCAAATGTTACATCCGAGGTGTTAGGTTAACTTAGGTTGGGATATATAACGTTATAGTCGTATACAATGTTCCGACCGAGAAGTAGGTTCCGAGAAGCCAGGAATGTTGTAAAATGTTACATTCGCAATGTTAGGTTCCCTTAGGTTAGGATATATAACGTTATAGACGCATATAATGTTTCCACCGAGAAGTAGGTTGCGACACGCCAGGAATGTTGTCAAATGTTACATTCGAGATGTTAGGTTGCCTTATTCTAGGATATACAACGTCATAGACGCATATAATGTTCCCACCGAGAAGTAGGTCCGACACGCCTGGAATGTTGTCAAATGTTACATCCGAGATGTTAGTTTGCCTTAGGTCAGGATATATAACGTTATAGACGTATATACTGTTCCCACCAAGAAGTAGGGTCCGACACGCCAGGAATGTTGCAAAATATTACGTCCTAGATGATAGGTTAACTTATTTTGGGATATATAACGCTATAGACGTATACAATGTTCCCACCGAGAAGTCGGTTCCGACAAGCCAGTAATGTTGTAAAACGTTACATTCCCGATGTTAGGTTGCCTTAGGTTAGGATATATAACGTTATAGACGCATATAATGTTCCCACCGAGAAGTGGGTCCGACACGCCTGGAATGTTGTCAACTGTTAAATTCGAGGTGCTAGGTTGCCTTAGTTTAGGATATATAACGTTATAGACGCATATAATGTTTCCACCGGGAAGTAGGGTCCGACACGCCTGGAATGTTGTCAACTGTTAAATTCGAGGTGCTAGGTTGCCTTAGTTTAGGATATATAACGTTATAGACGCATATAATGTTCCCACCGAGAAGTAGGGCCCGATACGCTTGGAATGTTGCAAAATATTACGTCCTAGATGATAGGTTAACTTATTTTGGGATATATAACGCTATAGACGTATACAATGTTCCCACCGAGAAGTCGGTTCCGACAAGCCAGTAATGTTGTAAAACGTTACATTCCCGATGTTAGGTTGCCTTAGGTTAGGATATATAACGTTATAGACGCATATAATGTTCCCACCGAGAAGTGGGTCCGACACGCCTGGAATGTTGTCGAATGTTACATTCGAGATGTTAGGTTCCCTTATTTTAGGATATGCAACGTTATAGACGCATATAATGTTTCCACCGAGAAGTAAGGTCCGACACGCCTGGAATGTTGTCAACTATTACATTCGAGGTGCTAGGTTGCCTTAGTTTAGGATATATAATGTTATAGACGCATACAATGTTCCCACCGAGAAGTAGGTCCGACACGCCTGGAATGTTGTCAAATATTACATCCTAGTTGTTGGGTTGCCTTAGGTTAGGATATACAACGTCATAGACGCATATAATGTTCCCACCGAGAAGTAGGTCCGACACGCCTGAAATGTTGTCAAATGTTACATCCGTGGTGTTAGGTTGCCTTAGGTCAGGATATATAACCTTATAGACGTATATACTGTTCCCACTGAGAAGTAGGGTCCGACACGCCAGGAATGTTGTCAAATGTTACATTCGAGATGTTAGGTTGCCTTATTCTAGGATATACAGCGTTATAGACGCATATAATGTTCCCACCGAGAAGTCGTTTCCGACAATCCAGGAATGTTGTAAAACGTTACATTCGCGATGTTAGGTTGCGTTAGGTTAGGATATACAACGTTATAGACGCATATAATGTTTCCACCGGGAAGTAGGGTCCGACACGCCTGGAATGTTGTCAACTGTTAAATTCGAGGTGCTAGGTTGCCTTAGTTTAGGATATATAACGTTATAGACGCATATAATGTTTCCACCGGGAAGTAGGGTCCGACACGCCTGGAATGTTGTCAACTGTTAAATTCGAGGTGCTAGGTTGCCTTAGTTTAGGATATATAACGTTATAGACGCATATAATGTTCCCACCGAGAAGTAGGGCCCGATACGCCTGGAATGTTGTCAAATATTACATGCGAGATGTTCGGTTGCCTTAGATTAGGATATATAACGTTATAGACGCATATACTATTCCCACTCAGAAGTAGGGTCCGACACGCCAGGAATGTTGTCAAATGTTACATTCGAGATGTTAGGTTGCCTTATTTTGGGATATGCAACGTTATGGACGCATATAATGTTTCCACCGAGAAGTAGGGTCCGACACGCCTGGAATGTTGTCAACTGTTACATTCGAGTTGCTAGGTTGCCTTAGTTTAGGATATATACCGTTATAGACGTATATACTGTTTCCACCCAGAAGTAGGGCCTGACACGCTTGGAATGTTGTCAAATGTTACATCCGAGGTGTTAGGTTCCCTTAGGTCAGGATATATAACGTTATAGACGTATATACTGTTCCCACCGAGAAGTAGGGCCCGATACGCCTGGAATGTTGTCAAATATTACACCCGAGCTGTTAGGTTGCCTTAGATTAGGATATATAACGTTATAGACGTATATACTGTTCCCACCGTGAAGTAGCGTCCGACACGCCAGGAATGTTGACAAATATTACATCCGAGTTTTTAGGTTGCCTTATTTTAGGATACACAGCGTTATAGACGCATATAATGTTCCCACCGAGAAGTCGGTTCCGACAAGCCAGGAATGTTGTAAAACGTTACATTCGCGATGTTAGGTTGCCTTACGTTAGGATATATAACGTTATAGACGCATATAATGTTCCCACCGAGAAGTAGGTCCGACACGCCTGGATTGTTGTCAAATATTACATCCGAGGTGTTAGGTTGCCTTAGGTTAGGATATATAACGTTATAGACGCATATACTATTCCCACTGAGAAGTAGGGTCCGACACGCCAGGAATGTTGTCAAATGTTACATTCGAGATGTTAGGTTGCCTTATTTTAGGATATGCAACGTTATAGACGCATATAATGTTTCCACCGAGAAGTAGGGTCCGACACGCCTGGAATGTTGTCAACTGTTACATTCGAGTTGCTAGGTTGCCTTAGTTTAGGATATATAACGTTATAGACGCATATAATGTTCCCACCGAGAAGTAGGGCCCGATACGCCTGGTATGTTGTCAAATATTACATCCGAGATGTTAGGTTGCCTTAGATTAGGATATATAACGTTATAGACGTATATACTGTTCCCACCGTGAAGTAGGGTCCGACACGCCAGGAATGTTGACAAATATTACATCCTAGTTGTTGGGTTGCCTTATGTTAGGATATACAACGTCATAGACGCATATAATGTTCCCACCGAGAAGTAGGTCCGACACGCCTGGAATGTTGTCAAATGTTACATCCGAGGTGTTAGGTTGCCTTAGGTCAGGATATATAACCTTATAGACGTATATACTGTTCCCACTGAGAAGTAGGGTCCGACACGCCAGGAATGTTGTCAAATGTTACATTCGAGATGTTAGGTTGCCTTATTCTAGGATATACAGCGTTATAGACGCATATAATGTTCCCACCGAGAAGTCGTTTCCGACAAGCCAGGAATGTTGTAAAACGTTACGTTCGCGATGTTAGGTTGCGTTAGGTTAGGATATACAACGTTATAGACGCATATAATGTTTCCACCGGGAAGTAGGGTCCGACACGCCTGGAATGTTGTCAACTGTTAAATTCGAGGTGCTAGGTTGCCTTAGTTTAGGATATATAACGTTATAGACGCATATAATGTTCCCACCGAGAAGTAGGGCCCGATACGCCTGGAATGTTGTCAAATATTACATGCGAGATGTTCGGTTGCCATAGATTAGGATATATAACGCTATAGACGTATATACTGTTCCCACCGTGAAGTGGGGTCCGACACGCCAGGAATGTTGTAAAATATTACGTCCTAGGTGATAGGTTAACTTAGGTGGGGATATATAACGTTATAGACGCATACAATGTTCCCACCGAGAAGTAGGTCCGACATGCCTGGAATGTTGTCAAATATTACATCCGAGTTTTTGGGTTGCCTTAGGTTAGGATATACAACGTCATAGACGCATATAATGTTCCCACCGAGAATTAGGTCCGACACGCCTGGAATGTTGTCAAATGTTATATCCGAGATGTTAGTTTGCCTTAGGTCAGGATATATAACGTTATAGACGTATATACTGTTCCCACTGAGAAGTAGGGTCCGACATGCCAGGAATGTCGTCAAATGTTACATTCGAGATGTTAGGTTGCCTTATTCTAGGATATACAGCGTTATAGACGCATATAATGTTCCCACCGAGAAGTCGTTTCCGACAAGCCAGGAATGTTGTAAAACGTTACATTCGCGATGTTAGGTTGCGTTAGGTTAGGATATACAACGTTATAGACGCATATAATGTTTCCACCGGGAAGTAGGGTCCGACACGCCTGGAATGTTGTCAACTGTTAAATTCGAGGTGCTAGGTTGCCTTAGTTTAGGATATATAACGTTATAGACGCATATAATGTTCCCACCGAGAAGTAGGGCCCGATACGCCTGGAATGTTGTCAAATATTACATGCGAGATGTTCGGTTGCCTTAGATTAGGATATATAACGTTATAGACGTATATACTGTTCCCACCGTGAAGTGGGGTCCGACACGCCAGGAATGTTGTAAAATATTACGTCCTAGGTGATAGGTTAACTTAGGTTGGGATATATAACGTTATAGACGCATACAATGTTCCCACCGAGAAGTAGGTCCGACATGCCTGGAATGTTGTCAAATATTACATCCGAGTTGTTGGGTTGCCTTAGGTTAGGATATACAACGTCATAGACGCATATAATGTTCCCACCGAGAATTAGGTCCGACACGCCTGGAATGTTGTCAAATGTTACATCCGAGATGTTAGTTTGCCTTAGGTCAGGATATATAACGTTATAGACGTATATACTGTTCCCACCGAGAAGTATGGTCCGACATGCCAAGAATGTCGTCAAATGTTACATTCGAGATGTTAGGTTGCCTTATTTTAGGATATGCAACGTTATAGACGCATATAATGTTTCCACCGGGAAGTAGGGTCCGACACGCCTGGAATGTTGTCAACTGTTAAATTCGAGGTGCTGGGTTGCCTTAGTTTAGGATATATTACGTTATAGACGCATATAATGTTCCCACCGAGAAGTAGGGCCCGATACGCCTGGTATGTTGTCAAATATTACAACCGAGGTGTTAGGTTGCCTTAGATTAGGATATACAACGTTATAGACGTATATACTATTCCCACCGTGAAGTAGGGTCCGACACGCCAGGAATGATGACAAATATTACATCCGAGTTTTTAGGTTGCCTTATTTTAGGATATACAGCGTTATAGACGCATATAAGATTTCCACCGAGAAGTAGGTTGCGACACGCCAGGAATGTTGTCAAATGTTACATTCGAGATGTTAGGTTACCTTATTCTAGGATATACAGCGTTATACACGCATATAATGTTCCCACCGAGAAGTCGGTTCCGACAAGCCAGGAATGTTGTAAAACGTTACATTCGCGATGTTAGGTTGCCTTAGGTTAGGATATATAACGCCATAGACGCATATAATGTTCCCACCGAAAAGTAGGTACGACACGCCTGGATTGTTGTCAAATATTACATCCGAGATGTTAGGTTGCGTTAGGTTAGGATATACAACGTTATAGACGCGTATAATATTTCCACCGGGAAGTAGGGCCCGATACGCCTGGAATGTTGTCAAATATTACATGCGAGATGTTCGGTTGCCTTAGATTAGGATATATAACGTTATAGACGTATATACTGTTCCCACCGTGAAGTGGGGTCCGACACGCCAGGAATTTTAACAAATATTACATCCGAGTTGTTAGGTTGCCTTAGGTTAGGATATATAAAGTTATAGACCCCCCTAATGTTCCCACCGAGATGTAGGGTCCGACAAGCTTGGAATGTTGTCAAATGTTACATCCGAGGAGTTAGGTTGCCTTAGGTTAGGATATATAACGTTATAGACGCATATAATGTTCCCACCGAGAAGTAGGTCCGACACGCCTGGATTGTTGTCAAATATTACATCCGAGGTGTTAGGTTGCCTCAGGTTAGGATATATAACGTTATAGACGCATATACTATTCCCACTGAGAGGTAGGGTCCGACACGCCAGGAATGTTGTCAAATGTTACGTTCGAGATGTTAGGTTCCCTTATTTTAGGATATGCAACGTTATAGACGCATATAATGTTTCCAACGGGAAGTAGGGTCGCACACGCCTGGAATGTTGTCAACTGTTAAATTTGAGGTGCTAGGTTGCCTTAGTTTAGGATATATAACGTTATAGACGCATATAATGTTCGCACCGAGAAGTAGGGCCCGATACGCCTGGTATGTTGTCAAATATTACATCCGAGATGTTAGGTTGCCTTAGATTAGGATATATAATGTTATAGACGTATATACTGTTCCCACCGTGAAGTAGGTTGCGATACGCCAGGAATGTTGTCAAATAATTCATCCGAGTTTTTAGGTTGCCTTATTTTAGGATATACAGCGTTATAGACGCATATAATGTTTCCACCGAGAAGTAGGTTGCGACACGCCAGGAATGTTGTCAAATGTTACATTCGAGATGTTAGGTTGCCTTATTCTAGGATATACAACGTCATAGACGCATATAATGTTCCCACCGAGAAGTAGGTCCGACACGCCTGGAATGTTGTCAAATGTTACATCCGAGATGTTAGTTTGCCTTAGGTCAGGATATATAACGTTATAGACGTATATACTGTTCCCACCAAGAAGTAGGGTCCGACACGCCAGGAATGTTGTAAAATATGACGTCCTAGATGAAAGGTTAACTTAGGTTGGGATATATAACGTTATAGACGCATATACTGTTCCCACCGAGAAGTAGGTCCGACACGCCTGGATTGTTGACAAATATTACATCCGAGATGTTAGGTTGCCTTAGGTTAGGATATATAACGTTACAGACGTATATACTGTTCCCACTGAGAAGTAGGGTCCGACACACGTGGAATGTTGTCAAATGTTACATCCGAAGTGTTTGGTTGCCTTATGTTAGGATATATAACGTTATAGACGCATATAATGTTCCCACTGAGAAGTAGGTTCCGACTCGCCAGGACGTTGTCGAATGTTATATCCGAGGTGCTAGGTTGCCTCAGGTTAGGATATACAACGTTATAGAGGCATATAATGTTCCCACAAAGAAGTAGGGTCCGACACACCTGGAATGTCGTCAAGTGTTACATCCGAGGTGTTAGGTTGCCTTATTTTAGGATATGCAACGTTATAGACGCATATAATGCTTCCACCGTGAAGTAGGGTCCTACTCGCCAGGAATGTTGTCAAATGTGACATCCGAGGTGTTAGGTTGCCTTAGGTTAGGATATATAACGTTATAGACGTATATACTGTTCCCACTGAGAAGTAGGGACCGACACACCAGGAATATTGACAACTATTACATCCGAGTTGTTAGGTTGCCTTATTTTACGATATACAGCGTTATAGACGAATACAATGTTCCCACCGACTAGTAGGGTCCGACAGGTTTGGAATGTTGGCAAATATTACATCCGAGGAGTTAGGTTGCCTTAGGTTAGGATATACAACGTTATAGACGCATATAATGTTCCCACCGAGAAGTAGGGTCCGACACATCTGGAATGTTGTCAAATGTTACCTCCGAGGTGTTAGGTAGCCTTAGGTTAGGATATATAACGTTATAGACGCATATAATGTTCCCACCGAGAAGGAAGGTCCGACTCGCCAGGAATGTTGTCAAATGTTACATCCGCGGTGCTAGGTTGCCTTAGGTTAGGATATGCAACGTTATAGAAGCATATAATGTTCCCACCGAGAAGTAGGGTCCGACACACATGGAATATTGTCAAATATTACATCCGAGTTATTAGGTTGCCTTAGGATAGGATATATAACGTTATAGACGCATATAATGTTCCCACCGAGAAATAGGGTCCGACTCGCCAGAAATGATGTCAAATGTTACATGCGAGGTGTGAGGTTGCCTTAAGTTGGGTTATATGACGTTATAGACGCATATAATGTTCCCACCGAGAAGTAGGTCCGACACGCCTAGTTTGTTGTCAAACATTACATCCGAGATGTTAGGTTGCATTAGGTTAGGATATATAACGTTATAGACGTATATACTGTTCCCACCGTGAAGTAGAGTCCGACACACCAGGAATATTGAAAAATATTACATCCGAGTTGTTAGGATGCCTTATTTTACGATATACAGCGTTATAGACGCATACAATGTTCCCACCAGGAAGTAGGGTCCGACTCGCCAGGAATGTTGTCAAATGTTACATCTGAGGTGTTAGGTTGCCTTATTTTACGATATACAGCGTTATAGACGCATACAATGTTCCCACCGAGAAGTAGGGTACGACTCGCCAGGAATGTTGTCAAATGTTACATCTGAGGTGGTAGGTTGCGTTAAGTTAGGATATATAACGTTATAGACGCATATAATGTTCGAACCGAGAAGTAGGGCCCGACACGCTTGGAATGTTGTCAAATGTTACATCCGATGTGTTAGGTTGCCTTAGGTTAGGTTATATGACGTTATAGACGCATAGAATGTTCCCACCGAGAAGTAGGTCCGACACGCGTGGAATGTTGTCAAATGTTACATCCGAAGTGTTTGGTTGCCTTAGGTTAGGATATATAACGTTATAGACGCATATAATGTTCCCACTGAGAAGTAGGTTCCGACTCGCCAGGACGTTGTCAAATGTTATATCCGCGGTGCTAGGTTGCCTTAGGTTAGGATATACAACGTTATAGAGGCATATAATGTTCCCACCAAGAAGTAGGGCCCGACATACCTGGAATGTCGTCAAGTGTTACATCCGAGGTGTTAGGTTGCCTTAGGTTAGGATATATAACGTTATAGACGTATATACTGTTCCCACCGAGAAGTAGATCCGAGACGCCTGGAATGTTGTCAAATATTACATCCGAGTTGTTGGGTTGCCTTAGGTTAGGATATACAACGTCATAGACGCATATAATGTTCCCACCGAGAATTAGGTCCGACACGCATGGAATGTTGTCAAATGTTACATCCGAGATGTTAGTTTGCCTTAGGTCAGGATATATAACGTTATAGACGTATATACTGTTCCCACCTAGAAGTAGGGTCCGACATGCCAGGATTGTCGTCTAATGTTACATTCGAGATGTTAGGTTGCCTTATTTTAGGATATGCAACGTTATAGACGCATACAATGTTTCCACCGGGAAGTAGGGTCCGACACGCCTGGAATGTTGTCAACTGTTAAATTCGAGGTGCTGGGTTGCCTTAGTTTAGGATATATAACGTTATAGACGCATACAATGTTCCCACCGAGAAGTAGGGCCCGATACGCCTGGTATGTTGTCAAATATTACATCCGAGATGTTAGGTTGCCTTAGATTAGGATATACAACGTTATAGACGTATATACTGTTCCCACCGTGAAGTAGGGTCCGACACGCCAGGAATGATGACAAATATTACATCCGAGTTTTTAGGTTGCCTTATTTTAGGATATACAGCGTTATAGACGCATATAATGTTTCCACCGAGAAGTAGGTTGCGACACGCCAGGAATGTTGTCAAATGTTACATTCGAGATGTTAGGTTGCCTTATTCTAGGATATACAACGTCATAGACGCATATAATGTTCCCACCGAGAAGTAGGTCCGACACGACTGGAATGTTGTCAAATGTTACATCCGAGATGTTAGTTTGCCTTAGGTCAGGATATATAACGTTATAGACGTATATACTGTTCCCACCAAGAAGTAGGGTCCGACACGCCAGGAATGTTGTAAAATATTACGTCCTAGATGAAAGGTTAACTTAGGTTGGGATATATAACGTTATAGACGCATATACTGTTCCCACCGAGAAATAGGTCCGACACGTCTGGATTGTTGTCAAATATTACATCCGAGATGTTAGGTTGCCTTAGGTTAGGATATATAACGTTATAGACGTATATACTGTTCCCACTGAGAAGTAGGGTACGACACACGTGGAATGTTGTCAAATGTTACATCCGAAGTGTTTGGTTGCCTTAGGTTAGGATATATAACGTTATAGACGCATATAATGTTCCCACTGAGAAGTAGGTTCCGACTCGCCAGGACGTTGTCAAATGTTATATCCGAGGTGCTAGGTTGCCTTAGGTTAGGATATACAACGTTATAGAGGCATATAATGTTCCCACCAAGAAGTAGGGTCCGACACACCTGGAATGTCGTCAAATGTTACATCCGAGGTGTTAGGTTGCCTTAGGTTAGGATATATAACGTTATAGACGTATATAGTGTTCCCACCGTGAAGTAGGGACCGACACACCAGGAATATTGACAACTATTACATCCGAATTGTTAGGTTGCCTTATTTTACGATATACAGCGTTATAGACGAATACAATGTTCCCACCGAGTAGTAGGGTCCGACAGGTTTGGAATGTTGGCAAATATCACATCCGAGGAGTTAGGTTGCCTTAGGTTAGGATATACAACGTTATAGACGCATATAATGTTCCCACCGAGAAGTAGGGTCCGACACATCTGGAATGTTGTCAAATGTTACCTCCGAGGTGTTAGGTAGCCATAGGTTAGGATATATAACGTTATGGACGCATATAATGTTCCCACCGAGAAGGAAGGTCCGACTCGCCAGGAATGTTGTCAAATGTTACATCCGCGGTGCTAGGTTGCCTTAGGTTAGGATATGCAACGTTATAGAAGCATATAATGTTCCCACCGAGAAGTAGGGTCCGACACACATGGAATATTGTCAAGTATTACATCCGAGTTATTAGGTTGCCTTAGGATAGGATATATAACGTTATAGACGCATATAATCTTCCCACCGAGAAGTAGGGTCCGACTCGCCAGAAATGATATCAAATGTTACATGCGAGGTGTTAGGTTGCCTTAGGTTGGGTTATATGACGTTATAGACGCATATAATGTTCCCACCGAGAAGTAGGTCCGACACGCCTAGTTTGTTGTCAAACATTACATCCGAGATGTTAGGTTTTATTAGGTTAGGATATATAACGTTATAGACGTATATACTGTTCCCACCGTGAAGTAGGGTCCGACACACCAGGAATATTGAAAAATATTACATCCGAGTTGTTAGGTTGCCTTATTTTACGATATACAGCGTTATAGACGCATACAATGTTCCCACCGAGAAGTAGGGTCCGACTCGCCAGGAATGTTGTCAAATGTTACATTTGAGGTGTTAGGTTGCGTTAAGTTAGGATATATAACGTTATAGACGCATATAATGTTCCCACCGAGAAGTAGGTCCGACACGACTGGAATGTTGTCAAATGTTACATCCGAGATGTTAGTTTGCCTTAGGTCAGGATATATAACGTTATAGACGTATATACTGTTCCCACCAAGAAGTAGGGTCCGACACGCCAGGAATGTTGTAAAATATTACGTCCTAGATGAAAGGTTAACTTAGGTTGGGATATATAACGTTATAGACGCATATACTGTTCCCACCGAGAAGTAGGTCCGACACGTCTGGATTGTTGTCAAATATTACATCCGAGATGTTAGGTTGCCTTAGGTTAGGATATATAACGTTATAGACGTATATACTGTTCCCACTGAGAAGTAGGGTACGACACACGTGGAATGTTGTCAAATGTTACATCCGAAGTGTTTGGTTGCCTTAGGTTAGGATATATAACGTTATAGACGCATATAATGTTCCCACTGAGAAGTAGGTTCCGACTCGCCAGGACGTTGTCAAATGTTATATCCGAGGTGCTAGGTTGCCTTAGGTTAGGATATACAACGTTATAGAGGCATATAATGTTCCCACCAAGAAGTAGGGTCCGACACACCTGGAATGTCGTCAAATGTTACATCCGAGGTGTTAGGTTGCCTTAGGTTAGGATATATAACGTTATAGACGTATATAGTGTTCCCACCGTGAAGTAGGGACCGACACACCAGGAATATTGACAACTATTACATCCGAATTGTTAGGTTGCCTTATTTTACGATATACAGCGTTATAGACGAATACAATGTTCCCACCGAGTAGTAGGGTCCGACAGGTTTGGAATGTTGGCAAATATCACATCCGAGGAGTTAGGTTGCCTTAGGTTAGGATATACAACGTTATAGACGCATATAATGTTCCCACCGAGAAGTAGGGTCCGACACATCTGGAATGTTGTCAAATGTTACCTCCGAGGTGTTAGGTAGCCATAGGTTAGGATATATAACGTTATGGACGCATATAATGTTCCCACCGAGAAGGAAGGTCCGACTCGCCAGGAATGTTGTCAAATGTTACATCCGCGGTGCTAGGTTGCCTTAGGTTAGGATATGCAACGTTATAGAAGCATATAATGTTCCCACCGAGAAGTAGGGTCCGACACACATGGAATATTGTCAAGTATTACATCCGAGTTATTAGGTTGCCTTAGGATAGGATATATAACGTTATAGACGCATATAATCTTCCCACCGAGAAGTAGGGTCCGACTCGCCAGAAATGATATCAAATGTTACATGCGAGGTGTTAGGTTGCCTTAGGTTGGGTTATATGACGTTATAGACGCATATAATGTTCCCACCGAGAAGTAGGTCCGACACGCCTAGTTTGTTGTCAAACATTACATCCGAGATGTTAGGTTTTATTAGGTTAGGATATATAACGTTATAGACGTATATACTGTTCCCACCGTGAAGTAGGGTCCGACACACCAGGAATATTGAAAAATATTACATCCGAGTTGTTAGGTTGCCTTATTTTACGATATACAGCGTTATAGACGCATACAATGTTCCCACCGAGAAGTAGGGTCCGACTCGCCAGGAATGTTGTCAAATGTTACATTTGAGGTGTTAGGTTGCGTTAAGTTAGGATATATAACGTTATAGACGCATATAATGTTCCCACCGAGAAGTAGGTCCGACACGCCTAGTTTGTTGTCAAACATTACATCCGAGATGTTAGGTTGCCTTAGGTTAGGATATATAACATTATAGACGTATATACTGTTCCCACCGTGAAGTAGGGTCCGTCACACCAGGAATATTGAAAAATATTACATCCGAGTTGTTAGGTTGCCTTATTTTACGATATACAGCGTTATAGACGCATACAATGTTCCCACCGAGAAGTAGGGTCCGACTCGCCAGGAATGTTGTCAAATATTACACCTGAGGTGTTAGGTTGCCTTATTTTACGATATACAGCGTTATAGACGCATACAATGTTCCCACCGAGATGTAGGGTCCGACAGGCTTGGAATGTTGGCAAATATTACATCTGAGATGTTAGGTTGCCTTAGGTTAGGATATATAACGTTATAGACGCATATAATGTTCCCACTGAGAAGTAGGTTGCGACTCGCCAGGAATGTTGTCAAATGTTACATCCGACGTGCTAGGTTGCCTTAGGTTAGGATATACAACGTTATAGACGCATATAATGTTCCCATCAAGAAGTAGGGTCCGACACACCTGGAATGTTGTCAAATGTTACATCCGAGGTGTTAGGTTGCTTTAAGGATAGGATATATAACGTTATAGACGCATATAATGTTTCCACCGGGAAGTAAGGTCCTACACGCCTGGAATGTTGTCAACTGTTAAATTCGAGGTGCTGGGTTGCCTTAGATTAGGATATATAACGTTATAGACGCATATAATGTTCCCACCGAGAAGGAGGGTCCGACTCGCCAGGAATGTTGTCAAATGTTACATCCGAGGTGCTAGGTTGCCTTAGGTTAGGATATACAACGTTATAGTCGCATATAATGTTCCCACCGAGAAGTAGGGTCCGACACACATGGAATCTTGTCAAATATTACATCCGACGTGTTAGGTTGCCTTAGGTTAGGATATATAACGTTATAGACGTATATACAGTTCCCACCGTGAAGTAGGGTCCGACACACCAGGAATATTGACAACTATTACATCCGAGTTGTTAGCTTGCCTTATTTTACGATATACAGCGTTATAGACGCATACAATGTTCCCACCGAGATGTAGGGTCCGACAGGCTTGGAATGTTGGCAAATATTACATCTGAGATGTTAGGTTGCCTTAGGTTAGGATATATAACGTTATAGACGCATATAATGTTCCCACTGAGAAGTAGGTTCCGACTCGCCAGGAATGTTGTCAAATGTTACATCCGAGGTGCTAGGTTGCCTTAGGTTAGGATATACAACGTTATAGACGTATATACTGTTCCCACTGAGAAGTAGGGTCCGACACACGTGGAATGTTGTCAAATGTTACATCCGAGCTGTTAGGTTGCCTTATTTTAGGATATACAGCGTTATCGACGCATATAATGTTTCCACCGAGAAGTAGGTTGCGACACGCCTGGAATGTTGTCAAACATTACATCCGAGTTGTTAGGTTGCCTTAGGATAGGATATATAACGTTATAGACCCCTATAATGTTCCCACCGAGATGTAGGGTCCGACAAGCTTGGAATGTTGTCAAATGTTACATCCGAGGAGTTAGGTTGCCTTAGGTTAGGATATATAACGTTATAGACGCATATAATGTTCCCACCGAGAAGTAGGTCTGACACGGCTGGATTGTTGTCAAATATTACATCCGAGGTGTTAGGTTGCCTCAGGTTAGGATATATAACGTTATAGACGCATATACTATTACCACTGAGAAGTAGGGTCCGACACGCCAGGAATGTTGTCAAATGTTACGTTCGAGATGTTAGGTTCCCTTATTTTAGGATATGCAAAGTTATAGAAGCATATAATGTTTCCACCGAGAAGTAGGGTCCGACACGCCTGGAATGTTGTCAACTATTACATTCGAGGTGCTAGGTTGCCTTAGTTTAGGATATATAACGTTATAGACGCATATAATGTTCCCACCGAGAAGTAGGGACCGATACGCCTGGAATGTTGTCAAATATTACATCCGAGCTGTTAGGTTGCCCTATTCTAGGATATACAGCGTTATAGACGCATATACAGTTCCCACCGTGAAGTAGGGTCCGACACACCAGGAATATTGAAAAATATTACATCCGAGTTGTTAGGTTGCCTTATTTTACGATATACAGCGTTATAGACGCATATAATGTTCCCACCGAGAAGTAGGGTCCGACACACGTGGAATGTTGTCAAATGTTACATCCGAAGTGTCTGGTTGCCTTAGGTTAGGATATATAACGTTATAGACGCATATAATGTTCCCACTGAGAAGTAGGTTCCGACTCGCCAGGAATGTTGTCAAATGTTACATCCGAGGTGCTAGGTTGCCTTAGGTTAGGATATACAACGTTATAGAGGCATATAATGTTCCCACCAAGAAGTAGGGTCCGACACACCTGGAATGTTATCAAATGTTACATCCGAGGTGTTAGGTTGCCTTAGATTAGGATATATAACGTTATAGACGCATATAATGTTCCCACCGAGAAGGAGGGTCCGACTCGCCAGGAATGTTGTCAAATGTTACATCCGAGGTGCTAGGTTGCCTTAGGTTAGGATATATAACGCTATAGACGTATATACTGTTCCCACCGTGAAGTAGGGTCCGACACACCAGGAATATTGAAAAATATTACATCCGAGTTGTTAGGTTGCGTTAAGTTAGGATATATAACGTTATAGACGCATATAATGTTCCCACCGAGAAGTAGGGCCCGACACGCTTGGAATGTTGTCAAATGTTACATCCGATCTGTTAGGTTGCCTTAGGTTCGGTTATATGACGTTATAGACGTATATAATGTTCCCACCGAGAAGTAGGTCCGAAACGCCTGGATTGTTGTCAAATATTACATCCGAGATGTTAGGTTGCCTTAGGTTAGGATACATAACGTTATAGACGTACATACTGTTCCCACTAAGAAGTAGGGTCCGACACACGTGGAATGTTGTCAAATGTTACATCCGAAGTGTTTGGTTGCCTTAGGTTAGCATATATAACGTTATAGACGCATATAATGTTCCCACTGAGAAGTAGGTTCCGAATCGCCAGGAATGTTGTCAAATGTTACATCCGAGGTGCTAGGTTGCCTTAGGTTAGGATATACAACGTTATAGACGCATATAATGTTCCCACCAAGAAGTAGGGTCCGACACACCTGGAGTGTTGTCAAATGTTACATCCGAGGTGTTAGGTTGCCTTAGGATAGGATATATAACGTTATACACGCATATAATGTTCCCACCGAGAAGTAGGGTCCGACTCGCCAGAAATGATGTCGAATGTTACATCCGAGGTGTTAGGTTGCCTTAGGTTAGGTTATATGACGTTATAGACGCATATAATGTTCCCACCGAGAAGTAGGTCCGACACGCCTAATTTTTTGTCAAACATTACATCCGAGATGTTAGGTTGCCTTAGGTTAGGATATATAACGTTATAGACGCATATAATATTCCCACCGAGAAGGAGGGTCCGACTCGCCAGGAATGTTGTCAAATGTTACATCCGAGGTGCTAGGTTGCCTTAGGTTAGGTTATATGACGTTATAGACGCATATAATGTTCCCACCGAGAAGTAGGGTCCGACACACGTGGAATGTTGTCAAATGTTACATCCGAAGTGTTTGGTTGCCTTAGGTTAGGATATATAACGTTATAGACGCATATAATGTTCCCACTGAGAAGTAGGTTCCGACTCGCCAGGAATGTTGTCAAATGTTACATCCGAGGTGCTAGGTTGCCTTAGGTTAGGATATACAACGTTATAGAGGCATATAATGTTCCCACCAAGAAGTAGGGTCCGACACACCTGGAATGTTGTCAAATGTTACATCCGAGGTGTTAGGTTGCCTTAGATTAGGATATATAACGTTATAGACGCATATAATGTTCCCACCGAGAAGGAGGGTCCGACTCGCCAGGAATGTTGTCAAATGTTACATCCGAGGTGCTAGGTTGCCTTAGGTTAGGATATACAACGTTATAGAGGCATATTATGTTCCCACCAAGATGTAGGGTCCGACACACCTGGAATGTTGTCAAATGTTACATCCGAGGTGTTAGGTTGCCTTAGATTAGGATATATAACGTTATAGACGCCTATAATGTTCCCACCCAGAAGGAGGGTCCGACTCGTCAGAAATGATGTCAAATGTTACATCCGAGGTGTTAGGTTGCCTTAGGTTAGGTTATATGACGTTATAGACGCATATAATGTTCCCACCGAGAAGGAGCGTCCGACTCGCCAGGAATGTTGTCAAATATTACATCCGACGTGTTAGGTTGCCTTACGTTAGGATATACAACGTTATAGAGGCATATAATGTTCCCACCAAGAAGTAGGGTCCGACACACCTGGAATGTTGTCAAATGTTACATCCGAGGTGTTAGGTTGCCTTAGATTAGGATATATAACGTTATAGACGCATATAATGTTCCCACCGAGAAGGAGGGTCCGACTCGCCAGGAATGTTGTCCAATGTTACATCCGCGGTGCTAGGTTGCCTTAGGTTAGGATATACAACGTTATAGACGCATATAATGTTCCCACCGAGAAGTAGGGTCCCACACACCGGGAATGTTGTCAAATGTTACATCCGAGGTGTTAGGTTGCCTTAGGTTAGGATATACAACGTTATAGACGCATATAATGTTCCCACCGAGAAGTAGGGTCCCACACACCGGGAATGTTGTCATATGTTACATACGAGGTGTTAGGTTGCCTTAGGTTAGGATATATAACGTTATAGACGCATATAATGTTCCCACCGAGAAGTAGGGTCCGACACACGTGGAATGTTGTCAAATGTTACATCCGAAGTGTTTGGTTGCCTTAGGTTAGGATATATAACGTTATAGACGCATATAATGTTCCCACTGAGAAGTAGGTTCCGACTCGCCAGGAATGTTGTCAAATGTTACATCCGAGGTGTTAGGTTGCCTTAGGTTAGGATATATAACGTTATAGACGCATATAATGTTCCCACCGAGAAGGAGGGTCCGACTCGCCAGGAATGTTGTCAAATGTTACATCCGAGGTGCTAGGTTGCCTTAGGTTAGGATATACAACGTTATAGACGCATATAATGTTCCCACCAAGAAGTAGGGTCCGACACACCTGGAATGTTGTCAAATGTTACATCCGAGGTGTTAGGTTGCCTTAGGATAGGATATATAACGTTATAGACGCATATAATGTTCCCACCGAGAAGTAGGGTCCGACAGGTTTGGAATGTTGGCAAATATTACATCCGAGGAGTTAGGTTGCCTTAGGTTAGGATATACAACGTTATAGACGCCTATAATGTTCCCACCGAGAAGTACGGTCCGACACACCTGGAATGTTGTCAAATGTTACATCCGAGGTGTTAGGTTGCCTTAGGTTAGGATATACAACGTTATAGACGCATATAATGTTCCCACTGAGAAGTAGGTTCCGACTCGCCAGGAATGTTGTCAAATGTTACATCCGAGGTGCTAGGTTGCCTTAGGTTAGGATATACAACGTTATAGAGGCATATAATGTTCCCATCAAGAAGTAGGGTCCGACACACTTGGAATGTTGTCAAATGTTACATCCGAGGTGTTAGGTTGCCTTAGGTTAGGATATATAACGTTATAGACGCATATAATGTTCCCACCGAGAAGTAGGGTCCGACTCGCCAGGAATGTTGTCAAATGTTACATCTGAGGTGTTAGGTTGCGTTAAGTTAGGATATATAACGTTATAGACGCATATAATGTTCCCACCGAGAAGTAGGGTCCCACACACCGGGAATGTTGTCAAATGTTACATCCGAGGTGTTAGGTTGCCTTAGGTTAGGATATATAACGTTATAGACGCATATAATGTTCCCACCGAGAAGGAGGGTCCGACTCGCCAGGAATGTTGTCAAATGTTACATCCGAGGTGCTAGGTTGCCTTAGGTTAGGTTATACGACGTTATAGACGCATATAATGTTCCCACCGAGAAGTAGGGTCCGACACACGTGGAATGTTGTCAAATGTTACATCCGAAGTGTTTGGTTGCCTTAGGTTAGGATATATAACGTTATAGACGCATATAATGTTCCCACTGAGTAGTAGGTTCCGACTCGCCATGAATGTTGTCAAATGTTACACCCGAGGTGCTAGGTTGCCTTAGGTTAGGATATACAACGTTATAGAGGCATATAATGTTCCCACCAAGATGTAGGGTCCGACACACCTGGAATGTTGTCAAATGTTACATCCGAGGTGTTAGGTTGCCTTAGATTAGGATATATAACGTTATAGACGCATATAATGTTCCCACCGAGAAGGAGGGTCCGACTCGCCAGGAATGTTGTCAAATGTTACATCCGAGGTGCTAGGATGCCTTAGGTTCGGATATACAACGTTATAGAGGCATATAATGTTCCCACCGAGAAGTAGGGTCCCACACACCGGGAATGTTGTCAAATGTTACATCCGAGGTGTTAGGTTGCCTTAGGTTAGGATATATAACGTTATAGACGCATATAATGTTCCCACCGAGACGTAGGGTCCGACACACGTGGAATGTTGTCAAATGTTACATCCGAAGTGTTTGGTTGCCTTAGGTTAAGATATATAACGTTATAGACGCATATAATGTTCCCACTGAGTAGTAGGTTCCGACTCGCCAGGAATGTTGTCAAATGTTACTTCCGAGGTGCTAGGTTGCCTCAGGTTAGGATATGCAACGTTATAGAGGCATATAATGTTCCCACCAAGATGTAGGGTCCGACACACCTGGAATGTTGTCAAATGTTACATCCGAGGTGTTAGGTTGCCTTAGATTAGGATATACAACGTTATAGACGCATATAATGTTCCCACCGAGAAGGAGGGTCCGACTCGCCAGGAATGTTGTCAAATGTTACATCCGAGGTGCTAGGTTGCCTTAGGTTAGGATATACAACGTTATAGTCGCATATAATGTTCCCACCGAGAAGTAGGGTCCGACACACATGGAATCTTGCCAAATATTACATCCGACGTGTTAGGTTGCCTTAGTTTAGGATATATAACGTTATAGACGTATATACAGTTCCCACCGTGAAGTAGGGTCCGACACACCAGGAATATTAAAAACTATTACATCCGAGTTGTTAGGTTGCCTTATTTTACGATATACATCGTTATAGACGCATACAATGTTCCCACCGAGATGCAGGGTCCGACAGGCTTGGAATGTTGGCAAATATTACATCTGAGATGTTAGGTTGCCTTAGGTTAGGATATATAACGTTATAGACGCATATAATGTTCCCACTGAGAAGTAGGTTCCGACTCGCCAGGAATGTTGTCAAATGTTACATCCGAGGTGCTAGGTTGCCTTAGGTTAGGATATACAACGTTATAGACGCATATAATGTTCCCACCAAGAAGTAGGGTCCGACAAACCTGGAATGTTTGTCAAATGTTACATCCGAGGTGTTAGGTTGCCTTAGATTAGGATATATAACGTTATAGACGCATATAATGTTCCCACCGAGAAGGGGGGTCCGACTCGCCAGGAATGTTGTCAAATGTTACATCCGAGGTGCTAGGATGCCTTAGGTTCGGATATACAACGTTATAGAGGCATATAATGTTCCCACCGAGAAGTAGGGTCCCACACACCGGGAATGTTGTCAAATGTTACATCCGAGGTGTTAGGTTGCCTTAGGATAGGATATATAACGTTATAGACGCATATAATGTTCCCACCGAGAAGGAGGGTCCCACTCGCCAGGAATGTTGTCAAATGTTACATCCGCGGTGCTAGGTTGCCTTAGGTTAGGTTATATGACGTTATAGACGCATATAATATTCCCACCGAGAAGTAGGGTCCGACACACGTGGAATATTGTCAAATGTTATATCCGAAGTGTTTGGTTGCCTTAGGTTAAGATATATAACGTTATAGACGCATATAATGTTCCCACTGAGTAGTAGGTTCCGACTCGCCAGGAATGTTGTCAAATGTTACATCCGAGGTGCTAGGTTGCGTTAGGTTAGGATATGCAACGTTATAGAGGCATATAATGTTCCCACCAAGATGTAGGGTCCGACACACCTGGAATGTTGTCAAATGTTACATCCGAGGTGTTAGGTTGCCTTAGATTAGGATATACAACGTTATAGACGCATATAATGTTCCCACCGAGAAGGAGGGTCCGACTCGCCAGGAATGTTGTCAAATGTTACATCCGAGGTGCTAGGTTGCCTTAGGTTAGGATATACAACGTTATAGACGTATATACTGTTCCCACCGTGAAGTAGGGTCCGACACACCAGGAATATTGAAAAATATTACATCCGAGTTGTTAGGTTGCGTTAAGTTAGGATATATAACGTTATAGACGCATATAATGTTCCCACCGAGAAGTAGGGCCCGACACGCTTGGAATGTTGTCAAATGTTACATCCGATCTGTTAGGTTGCCTTAGGTTCGGTTATATGACGTTATAGACGTATATAATGTTCCCACCGAGAAGTAGGTCCGAAACGCCTGGATTGTTGTCAAATATTACATCCGAGATGTTAGGTTGCCTTAGGTTAGGATACATAACGTTATAGACGTACATACTGTTCCCACTAAGAAGTAGGGTCCGACACACGTGGAATGTTGTCAAATGTTACATCCGAAGTGTTTGGTTGCCTTAGGTTAGCATATATAACGTTATAGACGCATATAATGTTCCCACTGAGAAGTAGGTTCCGAATCGCCAGGAATGTTGTCAAATGTTACATCCGAGGTGCTAGGTTGCCTTAGGTTAGGATATACAACGTTATAGACGCATATAATGTTCCCACCAAGAAGTAGGGTCCGACACACCTGGAGTGTTGTCAAATGTTACATCCGAGGTGTTAGGTTGCCTTAGGATAGGATATATAACGTTATACACGCATATAATGTTCCCACCGAGAAGTAGGGTCCGACTCGCCAGAAATGATGTCGAATGTTACATCCGAGGTGTTAGGTTGCCTTAGGTTAGGTTATATGACGTTATAGACGCATATAATGTTCCCACCGAGAAGTAGGTCCGACACGCCTAATTTTTTGTCAAACATTACATCCGAGATGTTAGGTTGCCTTAGGTTAGGATATATAACGTTATAGACGCATATAATATTCCCACCGAGAAGGAGGGTCCGACTCGCCAGGAATGTTGTCAAATGTTACATCCGAGGTGCTAGGTTGCCTTAGGTTAGGTTATATGACGTTATAGACGCATATAATGTTCCCACCGAGAAGTAGGGTCCGACACACGTGGAATGTTGTCAAATGTTACATCCGAAGTGTTTGGTTGCCTTAGGTTAGGATATATAACGTTATAGACGCATATAATGTTCCCACTGAGAAGTAGGTTCCGACTCGCCAGGAATGTTGTCAAATGTTACATCCGAGGTGCTAGGTTGCCTTAGGTTAGGATATACAACGTTATAGAGGCATATAATGTTCCCACCAAGAAGTAGGGTCCGACACACCTGGAATGTTGTCAAATGTTACATCCGAGGTGTTAGGTTGCCTTAGATTAGGATATATAACGTTATAGACGCATATAATGTTCCCACCGAGAAGGAGGGTCCGACTCGCCAGGAATGTTGTCAAATGTTACATCCGAGGTGCTAGGTTGCCTTAGGTTAGGATATACAACGTTATAGAGGCATATTATGTTCCCACCAAGATGTAGGGTCCGACACACCTGGAATGTTGTCAAATGTTACATCCGAGGTGTTAGGTTGCCTTAGATTAGGATATATAACGTTATAGACGCCTATAATGTTCCCACCCAGAAGGAGGGTCCGACTCGTCAGAAATGATGTCAAATGTTACATCCGAGGTGTTAGGTTGCCTTAGGTTAGGTTATATGACGTTATAGACGCATATAATGTTCCCACCGAGAAGGAGCGTCCGACTCGCCAGGAATGTTGTCAAATATTACATCCGACGTGTTAGGTTGCCTTACGTTAGGATATACAACGTTATAGAGGCATATAATGTTCCCACCAAGAAGTAGGGTCCGACACACCTGGAATGTTGTCAAATGTTACATCCGAGGTGTTAGGTTGCCTTAGATTAGGATATATAACGTTATAGACGCATATAATGTTCCCACCGAGAAGGAGGGTCCGACTCGCCAGGAATGTTGTCCAATGTTACATCCGCGGTGCTAGGTTGCCTTAGGTTAGGATATACAACGTTATAGACGCATATAATGTTCCCACCGAGAAGTAGGGTCCCACACACCGGGAATGTTGTCAAATGTTACATCCGAGGTGTTAGGTTGCCTTAGGTTAGGATATACAACGTTATAGACGCATATAATGTTCCCACCGAGAAGTAGGGTCCCACACACCGGGAATGTTGTCATATGTTACATACGAGGTGTTAGGTTGCCTTAGGTTAGGATATATAACGTTATAGACGCATATAATGTTCCCACCGAGAAGTAGGGTCCGACACACGTGGAATGTTGTCAAATGTTACATCCGAAGTGTTTGGTTGCCTTAGGTTAGGATATATAACGTTATAGACGCATATAATGTTCCCACTGAGAAGTAGGTTCCGACTCGCCAGGAATGTTGTCAAATGTTACATCCGAGGTGTTAGGTTGCCTTAGGTTAGGATATATAACGTTATAGACGCATATAATGTTCCCACCGAGAAGGAGGGTCCGACTCGCCAGGAATGTTGTCAAATGTTACATCCGAGATGCTAGGTTGCCTTAGGTTAGGATATACAACGTTATAGACGCATATAATGTTCCCACCAAGAAGTAGGGTCCGACACACCTGGAATGTTGTCAAATGTTACATCCGAGGTGTTAGGTTGCCTTAGGATAGGATATATAACGTTATAGACGCATATAATGTTCCCACCGAGAAGTAGGGTCCGACAGGTTTGGAATGTTGGCAAATATTACATCCGAGGAGTTAGGTTGCCTTAGGTTAGGATATACAACGTTATAGACGCCTATAATGTTCCCACCGAGAAGTACGGTCCGACACACCTGGAATGTTGTCAAATGTTACATCCGAGGTGTTAGGTTGCCTTAGGTTAGGATATACAACGTTATAGACGCATATAATGTTCCCACTGAGAAGTAGGTTCCGACTCGCCAGGAATGTTGTCAAATGTTACATCCGAGGTGCTAGGTTGCCTTAGGTTAGGATATACAACGTTATAGAGGCATATAATGTTCCCATCAAGAAGTAGGGTCCGACACACTTGGAATGTTGTCAAATGTTACATCCGAGGTGTTAGGTTGCCTTAGGTTAGGATATATAACGTTATAGACGCATATAATGTTCCCACCGAGAAGTAGGGTCCGACTCGCCAGGAATGTTGTCAAATGTTACATCTGAGGTGTTAGGTTGCGTTAAGTTAGGATATATAACGTTATAGACGCATATAATGTTCCCACCGAGAAGTAGGGTCCCACACACCGGGAATGTTGTCAAATGTTACATCCGAGGTGTTAGGTTGCCTTAGGTTAGGATATATAACGTTATAGACGCATATAATGTTCCCACCGAGAAGGAGGGTCCGACTCGCCAGGAATGTTGTCAAATGTTACATCCGAGGTGCTAGGTTGCCTTAGGTTAGGTTATACGACGTTATAGACGCATATAATGTTCCCACCGAGAAGTAGGGTCCGACACACGTGGAATGTTGTCAAATGTTACATCCGAAGTGTTTGGTTGCCTTAGGTTAGGATATATAACGTTATAGACGCATATAATGTTCCCACTGAGTAGTAGGTTCCGACTCGCCATGAATGTTGTCAAATGTTACACCCGAGGTGCTAGGTTGCCTTAGGTTAGGATATACAACGTTATAGAGGCATATAATGTTCCCACCAAGATGTAGGGTCCGACACACCTGGAATGTTGTCAAATGTTACATCCGAGGTGTTAGGTTGCCTTAGATTAGGATATATAACGTTATAGACGCATATAATGTTCCCACCGAGAAGGAGGGTCCGACTCGCCAGGAATGTTGTCAAATGTTACATCCGAGGTGCTAGGATGCCTTAGGTTCGGATATACAACGTTATAGAGGCATATAATGTTCCCACCGAGAAGTAGGGTCCCACACACCGGGAATGTTGTCAAATGTTACATCCGAGGTGTTAGGTTGCCTTAGGTTAGGATATATAACGTTATAGACGCATATAATGTTCCCACCGAGACGTAGGGTCCGACACACGTGGAATGTTGTCAAATGTTACATCCGAAGTGTTTGGTTGCCTTAGGTTAAGATATATAACGTTATAGACGCATATAATGTTCCCACTGAGTAGTAGGTTCCGACTCGCCAGGAATGTTGTCAAATGTTACTTCCGAGGTGCTAGGTTGCCTCAGGTTAGGATATGCAACGTTATAGAGGCATATAATGTTCCCACCAAGATGTAGGGTCCGACACACCTGGAATGTTGTCAAATGTTACATCCGAGGTGTTAGGTTGCCTTAGATTAGGATATACAACGTTATAGACGCATATAATGTTCCCACCGAGAAGGAGGGTCCGACTCGCCAGGAATGTTGTCAAATGTTACATCCGAGGTGCTAGGTTGCCTTAGGTTAGGATATACAACGTTATAGTCGCATATAATGTTCCCACCGAGAAGTAGGGTCCGACACACATGGAATCTTGCCAAATATTACATCCGACGTGTTAGGTTGCCTTAGTTTAGGATATATAACGTTATAGACGTATATACAGTTCCCACCGTGAAGTAGGGTCCGACACACCAGGAATATTAAAAACTATTACATCCGAGTTGTTAGGTTGCCTTATTTTACGATATACATCGTTATAGACGCATACAATGTTCCCACCGAGATGCAGGGTCCGACAGGCTTGGAATGTTGGCAAATATTACATCTGAGATGTTAGGTTGCCTTAGGTTAGGATATATAACGTTATAGACGCATATAATGTTCCCACTGAGAAGTAGGTTCCGACTCGCCAGGAATGTTGTCAAATGTTACATCCGAGGTGCTAGGTTGCCTTAGGTTAGGATATACAACGTTATAGACGCATATAATGTTCCCACCAAGAAGTAGGGTCCGACAAACCTGGAATGTTTGTCAAATGTTACATCCGAGGTGTTAGGTTGCCTTAGATTAGGATATATAACGTTATAGACGCATATAATGTTCCCACCGAGAAGGGGGGTCCGACTCGCCAGGAATGTTGTCAAATGTTACATCCGAGGTGCTAGGATGCCTTAGGTTCGGATATACAACGTTATAGAGGCATATAATGTTCCCACCGAGAAGTAGGGTCCCACACACCGGGAATGTTGTCAAATGTTACATCCGAGGTGTTAGGTTGCCTTAGGATAGGATATATAACGTTATAGACGCATATAATGTTCCCACCGAGAAGGAGGGTCCCACTCGCCAGGAATGTTGTCAAATGTTACATCCGCGGTGCTAGGTTGCCTTAGGTTAGGTTATATGACGTTATAGACGCATATAATATTCCCACCGAGAAGTAGGGTCCGACACACGTGGAATATTGTCAAATGTTATATCCGAAGTGTTTGGTTGCCTTAGGTTAAGATATATAACGTTATAGACGCATATAATGTTCCCACTGAGTAGTAGGTTCCGACTCGCCAGGAATGTTGTCAAATGTTACATCCGAGGTGCTAGGTTGCGTTAGGTTAGGATATGCAACGTTATAGAGGCATATAATGTTCCCACCAAGATGTAGGGTCCGACACACCTGGAATGTTGTCAAATGTTACATCCGAGGTGTTAGGTTGCCTTAGATTAGGATATACAACGTTATAGACGCATATAATGTTCCCACCGAGAAGGAGGGTCCGACTCGCCAGGAATGTTGTCAAATGTTACATCCGAGGTGCTAGGTTGCCTTAGGTTAGGATATACAACGTTATAGTCGCATATAATGTTCCCACCGAGAAGTAGGGTCCGACACACATGGAATCTTGTCAAATATTACATCCGACGTGTTAGGTTGCCTTAGTTTAGGATATATAACATTATAGACGTATATACAGTTCCCACCGTGAAGTAGGTTCCGACACACCAGGAATATTAAAAACTATTACATCCGAGTTGTTAGGTTGCCTTATTTTACGATATACAGCGTTATAGACGCATACAATGTTCCCACCGAGATGCAGGGTCCGACAGGCTTGGAATGTTGGCAAATATTACATCTGAGATGTTAGGTTGCCTTAGGTTAGGATATATAACGTTATAGACGCATATAATGTTCCCACTGAGAAGTAGGTTCCGACTCGCCAGGAATATTGTCAAATGTTACATCCGAGGTGCTAGGTTGCCTTAGGTTAGGATATACAACGTTATAGACGCATATAATGTTCCCACCAAGAAGTAGGGTCCGACACACCTGGAATGTTGTCAAATGTTACATCCGAGGTGTTAGGTTGCCTTAGGATAGGATATATAACGTTATAGACGCATATAATGTTCCCACCGAGAAGGAGGGTCCGACTCGCCAGGAATGTTGTCAAATGTTACATCCGCGGTGCTAGGTTGCCTTAGGTTAGGATATACAACGTTATAGACGCATATAATGTTCCCACCGAGAAGTAGGGTCCCACACACCGGGAATGTTGTCAAATGTTACATCCGAGGTGTTAGGTTGCCTTCGGTTAGGATATATAACGTTATAGACGCATATAATGTTCCCACCGAGAAGGAGGGTCCGACTCGCCAGGAATGTTGTCAAATGTTACATCCGAGGTGCTAGGTTGCCTTAGGTTAGGTTATATGACGTTATAGACGCATATAAGGTTCCCACCGAGAAGTAGGGTCCGACACACGTGGAATGTTGTCAAATGTTACATCCGAAGTGTTTGGTTGCCTTAGGTTAGGATATATAACGTTATAGACGCATATAATGTTCCCACTGAGAAGTAGGTTCCGACACGCCAGGAATGTTGTCAAATGTTACATCCGAGGTGCTAGGTTGCCTTAGGTTAGGATATACAACGTTATAGAGGCATATAATGTTCCCACCAAGAAGTAGGGTCCGACACACCTGGAATGTTGTCAAATGTTACATCCGAGGTGTTAGGTTGCCTTAGGATAGGATATATAACGTTATAGACGCATATAATGTTTCCACCGAGAAGTAGGGTCCGACACACGTGGAATGTTGTCAAATGTTACATCCGAAGTGTTTGGTTGCCTTAGGATAGGATATATAACGTTATAGACGCATATAATGTTCCCACCGAGAAGTAGGTCCGACACGCCTGGATTGTTGTCAAATATTACATCCGAGGTGTTAGGTTGCCTTAGGTTAGGTTATATTACGTTATAGACGCACATAATGTTCCCACCGAGAAGTAGGTCCGACACGCCTGGATTGTTGTCAAATATTACATCCGAGATGTTAGGTTGCCTTAGGTTAGAATATATAACGTTATAGACGTATATACTCTTCCCACCGAGAAGTAGGGTCCGACACACGTGGAATGTTGTCAAATGTTACATCCGAGGTGTTAGGTTGCCTTAGATTAGGATATATAACGTTATAGACGCCTATAATGTTCCCACCCAGAAGGAGGGTCCGACTCGCCAGAAATGATGTCAAATGTTACATCCGAGGTGTTAGGTTGCCTTAGGTTAGGTTATATGACGTTATAGACGCATATAATGTTCCCACCGAGAAGTAGGGTCCGACACACATGGAATCTTGTCAAATATTACATCCAAAGTGTTAGGTTGTCTTAGGTTAGGATATATAACGTTATAGACGTATATACAGTTCCCACCGTGAAGTAGGGTCCGACACACCAGGAATATTGACAACTATTACATCCGAGTTGTTAGGTTGCCTTATTTTACGATATACAGCGTTATAGACGCATACAATGTTCCCACTGAGATGTAGGGTCCGACAGGCTTGGAATGTTGGCAAATATTACATCTGAGATGTTTGGTTGCCTTAGGTTAGGATATATAACGTTATAGACGTATATACTGTTCCCACCGTGAAGTAGGGTCCGACACGCTTGGAATGTTGTCAAATGTTACATCCGAGGTCTTAGGTTGCCTTAGGTTAGGTTATATGTCGTTATAGACGCATATAATGTTCCCACCGAGAAGTAGGTCCGACACGCCTGGATTGTTGTCAAACATTACATCCGAGATGTTAGGTTGCCTTAGGTTAGGATATATAACGTTATAGACGTATATACTGTTCCCACCGAGAAGTAGGGTCCGACACACGTGGAATGTTGTCAAATGTTACATCCGAGGTGTTAGGTTGCCTTAGGTTAGGTTATATGACGTTATAGACGCATATAATGTTCCCACCGAGAAGTAGGGTCCGACACACGTGGAATGTTGTCAAATGTTACATCCGAAGTGTTTGGTTGCCTTAGGTTAGGATATATAACGTTATAGACGCATATAATGTTCCCACCGAGAAGGAGGGTCCGACTCGCCAGGAATGTTGTCAAATGTTACATCCGAGGTGCTAGGATGCCTTAGGTTAGGATATACAACGTTATAGAGGCATATAATGTTCCCACCGAGAAGTAGGGTCCCACACACCGGGAATGTTGTCAAATGTTACATCCGAGGTGTTAGGTTGCCTTAGGTTAGGATATATAACGTTATAGACGCATATAATGTTCCCACCGAGAAGGAGGGACCCACTCGCCAGGAATGTTGTCAAATGTTACATCCGAGGTGCTAGGTTGCCTTAGGTTAGGTTATATGACGTTATAGACGCATATAATGTTCCCACCGAGAAGTAGGGTCCGACACACGTGGAATGTTGTCAAATGTTACATCCGAAGTGTTAGGTTGCCTTAGGTTAGGATATATAACGTTATAGACGGATATAATGTTCCCACTGAGAAGTAGGTTCCGACTAGGCAGAAATGTTGTCAAATGTTACATCCGAGTTGTTAGGTTGCCTTAGGTTAGGATATATAACGTTATAGACGCATATAATGTTCCCACCGAGAAGGAGGGTCCGACTCGCCAGGAATGTTGTCAAATGTTACATCCGAGGTGCTAGGTTGCCTTAGGTTAGGATATATAACGTTATAGACGTATAAACAGTTCCCACCGTGAAGTAGGGTCCGACACACCAGGAATATTGACAACTATTACATCCGAGTTGTTAGGTTGCCCTATTTTACGATATACAGCGTTATAGACGCATATAATGTTTCCACCGATAAGTAGGTTGCGACACGCCTGGAATGTTGTCAAACATTACATCCGAGTTGTTAGGTTGCCTTAGGTTAGGATATATAACGTTATAGACCCCTATAATGTTCCCACCGAGATGTAGGGTCCGACAAGCTTGGAATGTTGTCAAATGTTATATCCGAGGAGTTAGGTTGCCTTAGGTTAGGATATATAACGTTATAGACGCATATAATGTTCCCACCGGGAAGTAGGTCCGACACGCCTGGATTGTTGTCAAATATTACATCCGAGGTGTTAGGTTGCCTTAGGTTAGGTTATATTACGTTATAGACGCACATAATGTTCCCACCGAGAAGTAGGTCCGACACGCCTGGATTGTTGTCAAATATTACATCCGGGATGTTAGGTTGCCTTAGGTTAGGATATATAACGTTATAGACGTATATACTCTTCCCACCGAGAAGTAGGGTCCGACACACGTGGAATGTTGTCAAATGTTACATCCGAGGTGTTAGGTTGCCTTAGATTAGGATATATAACGTTATAGACGCATATAATGTTCCCACCGAGAAGGAGGATCCGACTCGCCAGGAATGTTGTCAAATGTTACATCCGAGGTGCTAGGATGCCTTAGGTTAGGATATACAACGTTATAGAGGCATATAATGTTCCCACCGAGAAGTAGGGTCCCACACACCGGGAATGTTGTCAAATGTTACATCCGAGGTGTTAGGTTGCCTTAGGTTAGTATATATAACGTTATGGACGCATATAATGTTCCCACCGAGAAGGAGGGTCCCACTCGCCAGGAATGTTGTCAAATGTTACATACGAGGTGCTAGGTTGCCTTAGGTTAGGTTATATGACGTTATAGACGCATATAATGTTCCCACCGAGAAGTAGGTTCCGACTAGGCAGGAATGTTGTCAAATGTTACATCCGAGTTGTTAGGTTGCCTTAGGTTAGGATATATAACGTTATAGACGCATATAATGTTCCCACCGAGAAGGAGGGTCCGACTCGCCAGGAATGTTGTCAACTGTTACATGCGAGGTGCTAGGTTGCCTTAGGTTAGGATATACAACGTTATAGACGCATATAATGTTCCCACCGAGAAGGAGGGTCCGACTCGCCAGGAATGTTGTCAAATGTTACATCCGAGGTGCTAGGTTGCCTTAGGTTAGGATATACAACGTTATAGACGCATATAATGTTCCCACCAAGAAGTAGGGTCCGACACACCTGGAATGTTGTCAAATGTTACATCCGAGGTGTTAGGTTGCCTTAGGATAGGATATATAACGTTATAGACGCATATAATGTTCCCACCGAGAAGTAGGGTCCGACTCGCCAGAAATGATGTCAAATGTTACATCCGAGATGTTAGGTTGCCTTATTTTAGGATATGCAACGTTATAGACGCATATAATTTTTCCACCGGGAAGTAGGGTCCGACACAGCAGGAATATTGAAAAATATTACATCCGAGTTGTTAGGTTGCCTTATTTTACGATATACAGCGTTATAGACGCATACAAAGTTCCCACCGAGAAGTAGGGTCCGACAGGTTTGGAATGTTGGCAAATATTACATCCGAGGTGTTAGGTTGCCTTAGGTTAGGATATACAACGTTATAGACGCCTATAATGTTCCCACCGAGAAGTACGGTCCGACACACCTGGAATGTTGTCAAATGTTACATCCGAGGTGTTAGGTTGCCTTAGGTTAGGATATACAACGTTATAGACGCATATAATGTTCCCACTGAGAAGTAGGTTCCGACTCGCCAGGAATGTTGTCAAATGTTACATCCGAGGTGCTAGGTTGCCTTAGGTTAGGATATACAACGTTATAGAGGCATATAATTTTCCCATCAAGAAGTAGGGACGGACACACTTGGAATGTTGTCAAATGTTACATTCGAGGTGTTTGGTTGCCTTAGGATAAGATATATAACGTTATAGACGTACATAATGTTCCCACTGAGAAGTAGGGTCCAACACACGTGGAGTGTTGTCAAATGTTACATCCGAAGTGTTAGGTTGCCTTAGGTTAGGATATATAACGTTATAGACGCATATAATGTTCCCACTGAGAAGTAGGTTCCGACTCGGCAGGAATGTTGTCAAATGTTACATCCGAGGTGCTAGGTTGCCTTAGGTTAGGATATACAACGTTATAGACGCATATAACGTTCCCACCAAGAAGTAGGGTGCGACACACCTGGAATGTTGTCAAATATTACATCCGACGTGTTAGGTTGCCTTAGGTTAGGATATATAACGTTATAGACGTATAAACAGTTCCCACCGTGAAGTAGGGTCCGACACATCAGGAATATTGACAACTATTACATCCGAGTTGTTAGGTTGCCCTATTTTACGATATACAGCGTTATAGACGCATATAATGTTTCCACCGATAAGTAGGTTGCGACACGCCTGGAATGTTGTCAAACATTACATCCGAGTTGTTAGGTTACCTTAGGTTAGGATATATAACGTTATAGACCCCTATAATGTTCCCACCGAGATGTAGGCTCCGACAAGCTTGGAATGTTGTCAAATGTTACATCCGAGGAGTTAGGTTGCCTTAGGTTAGGATATATAACGTTATAGACGCATATAATGTTCCCACCGAGAAGTAGGTCCGACACGCCTGGATTGTTGTCAAATATTACATCCGAGGTGTTAGGTTGCCTTAGGTTAGGTTATATTACGTTATAGACGCACATAATGTTCCCACCGAGAAGTAGGTCCGACACGCCTGGATTGTTGTCAAATAATACATCCGAGATGTTAGGTTGCCTTAGGTTAGGATATATAACGTTATAGACGTATATACGCTTCCCACCGAGAAGTAGGGTCCGACACACGTGGAATGTTGTCAAATGTTACATCCGAGGTGTTAGGTTGCCTTAGATTAGGATATATAACGTTATAGACACATATAATGTTCCCACCGATAAGGAGGGTCCGACTCGCCAGGAATGATGTCAAATGTTACATCCGAGGTGCTAGGTTGCCTTAGGTTAGGATATACAACGTTATAGTCGCATATAATGTTCCCACCGAGAAGTAGGGTCCGACACACATGGAATCTTGTCAAATATTACATCCAAAGTGTTAGGTTGTCTTAGGTTAGGATATATAACGTTATAGACGTATATACAGTTCCCACCGTGAAGTAGGGTCCGACACACCAGGAATATTGACAACTATTACATCCGAGTTGTTAGGTTGCCTTATTTTACGATATACAGCGTTATAGACGCATACAATGTTCCCACCGAGATGTAGGGTCCGACAGGCTTGGAATGTTGGCAAATATTACATCTGAGATGTTAGGTTGCCTTAGGTTAGGATATATAACGTTATAGACGTATATACTGTTCCCACCGTGAAGTAGGGTCCGACACGCTTGGAATGTTGTCAAATGTTACATCCGAGGTCTTAGGTTGCCTTAGGTTAGGTTATATGTCGTTATAGACGCATATAATGTTCCCACCGAGAAGTAGGACCGACACGCCTGGATTGTTGTCAAACATTACATCCGAGATGTTAGGTTGCCTTAGGTTAGGATATATAATGTTATAGACGTATATACTGTTCCCACCGAGAAGTAGGGTCCGACACACGTGGAATGTTGTCAAATGTTACATCCGAGGTGTTAGGTTGCCTTAGGTTAGGTTATATGACGTTATAGACGTATATAATGTTCCCACCGAGAAGTAGGTCCGACACGCCTGAATTGTTGTCAAATATTACATCCGAGATGTTAGGTTGCCTTAGGTTAGGATATATAACGTTATAGACGTATATACTGTTCCCACTGAGAAGTAGGGTCCGACACACCAGGAATATTGTCAAATGTTACATCCGAGTTGTTAGGTTGCCTTAGGTTAGGATATATAAGGTTATAGACGCATATAATTTTCCCACCGAGAAGGAGGGTCCGACTCGCCAGGAATGTTGTCAAATGTTACATCCGAGGTGCTAGGTTGCCTTAGGTTAGGTTATACGACGTTATAGACGCATATAATGTTCCCACCGAGAAGTAGGGTCCGACACACGTGGAATGTTGTCAAATGTTACATCCGAAGTGTTTGGTTGCCTTAGGTTAGGATATATAACGTTATAGACGCATATAATGTTCCCACTGAGTAGTAGGTTCCGACTCGCCAGGAATGTTGTCAAATGTTACATCCGAGGTGCTAGGTTGCCTTAGGTTAGGATATAAAACGTTATAGAGGCATATAATGTTCCCACCAAGATGTAGGGTCCGACACACCTGGAATGTTGTCAAATGTTACATCCGAGGTGTTAGGTTGCCTTAGATTAGGATATATAACGTTATAGACGCATATAATGTTCCCACCGAGAAGGAGGGTCCGACTCGCCAGGAATGTTGTCAAATGTTACATCCGAGGTGCTAGGATGCCTTAGTTTTGGATATACAACGTTATAGAGGCATATAATGTTCCCACCGAGAAGTAGGGTCCCACACACCGGGAATGTTGTCAAATGTTACATCCGAGGTGTTAGGTTGCCTTAGGTTAGGATATATAGCGTTATAGACGCATATAATGTTCCCACCGAGAAGGAGGGTCCCACTCGCCAGGAATGTTGTCAAATGTTACATCCGAGGTGCTAGGTTGCCTTAGGTTAGGTTATATGACGTTATAGACGCATATAATGTTCCCACCGAGAAGTAGGGTCCGACACACGTGGAATGTTGTCAAATGTTACATCCGAAGTGTTAGGTTGCCTTAGGTTAGGATATATAACGCTATAGACGGATATAATGTTCCCACTGAGAAGTAGGTTCCGACTAGGCAGGAATGTTGTCAAATGTTACATCCGAGTTGTTAGGTTGCCTTAGGTTAGGATATATAACGTTATAGACGCATATAATGTTCCCACCCAGAAGGAGGGTCCGACTCGCCAGGAATGATGTCAAATGTTACATCCGAGGTGCTAGGTTGCCTTAGGTTAGGATATACAACGTTATAGTCGCATATAATGTTCCCACCGAGAAGTAGGGTCCGACACACATGGAATCTTGTCAAATATTACATCCAAAGTGTTAGGTTGCCTTAGGTTAGGATATATAACGTTATAGACGTATATACTGTTCCCACTGAGAAGTAGGGTCCGACACACAAGGAATATTGTCAAATGTTACATCCGAGTTGTTAGGTTGCCTTAGGTTAGGATTTATAAGGTTATAGACGCATATAATGTTCCCACCGAGAAGGAGGGTCCGACTCGCCAGGAATGTTGTCAAATGTTACATCCGAGGTGCTAGGTTGCCTTAGGTTAGGTTATACGACGTTATAGACGCATATAATGTTCCCACCGAGAAGTAGGTTCCGACACACGTGGAATGTTGTCAAATGTTACATCCGAGGTGTTAGGTTGCCTTAGGTTAGGATATATAACGTTATAGACGCATATAATGTTCCCACCGAGAAGGAGGGTCCCACTCGCCAGGAATGTTGTCAAATGTTACATCCGAGGTGCTAGGTTGCCTTAGGTTAGGTTATATGACGTTATAGACGCATATAATGTTCCCACCGAGAAGTAGGGTCCGACACACGTGGAATGTTGTCAAATGTTACATCCGAAGTGTTAGGTTGCCTTAGGTTAGGATATATAACGTTATAGACGGATATAATGTTCCCACTGAGAAGTAGGTTCCGACTACGCAGGAATGTTGTCAAATGTTACATCCGAGTTGTTAGGTTGCCTTAGGTTAGGATATATAACGTTATAGACGCATATAATGTTCCCACCGAGAAGGAGGTTCCGACTCGCCAGGAATGTTGTCAAATGTTACATCCGAGGTGCTAGGTTGCCTTAGGTTAGGATATACAACGTTATAGACGCATATAATGTTCCCACCAAGAAGTAGGGTCCGACACACCTGGAATGTTGTCAAATGTTACATCCGAGTTGTTAGGTTGCCTTAGGATAGGATATATAACGTTATAGACGCATATAATGTTCCCACCGAGAAGTAGGGTCCGACTCGCCAGAAATGATGTCAAATGTTACATCCGAGATGTTAGGTTGCCTTATTTTAGGATATGCAACGTTATAGACGCATATAATTTTTCCACCGGGAAGTAGGGTCCGACACAGCAGGAATATTGAAAAATATTACATCCGAGTTGTTAGGTTGCCTTATTTTACGATATACAGCGTTATAGACGCATACAAAGTTCCCACCGAGAAGTAGGGTCCGACAGGTTTGGAATGTTGGCAAATATTACATCCGAGGAGTTAGGTTGCCTTAGGTTAGGATATACAACGTTATAGACGCCTATAATGTTCCCACCGAGAAGTACGGTCCGACACACCTGGAATGTTGTCAAATGTTACATCCGAGGTGTTAGGTTGCCTTAGGTTAGGATATACAACGTTATAGACGCATATAATGTTCCCACTGAGAAGTAGGTTCCGACTCGCCAGGAATGTTGTCAAATGTTACATCCGAGGTGCTAGGTTGCCTTAGGTTAGGATATACAACGTTATAGACCCCTATAATGTTCCCACCGAGATGTAGGGTCCGACAAGCTTGGAATGTTGTCAAATGTTACATCCGAGGAGTTAGGTTGCCTTAGGTTAGGATATATAACGTTATAGACGTATAAACAGTTCCCACCGTGAAGTAGGGTCCGACACACCAGGAATATTGACAACTATTACATCCGAGTTGTTAGGTTGCCCTATTTTACGATATACAGCGTTATAGACGCATATAATGTTTCCACCGATAAGTAGGTTGCGACACGCCTGGAATGTTTTCAAACATAACATCCGAGATGTTAGGTTGCCTTAGGTTAGGATATATAACGTTATAGACCCCTATAATGTTCCCACCGAGATGTAGGGTCCGACAAGCTTGGAATGTTGTCAAATGTTACATCCGAGGAGTTAGGTTGCCTTAGGTTAGGATATATAACGTTATAGACGCATATAATGTTCCCACCGAGAAGTAGGTCCGACACGCCTGGATTGTTGTCAAATATTACATCCGAGGTGTTAGGTTGCCTTAGGTTAGGTTATATTACGTTATAGACGCACATAATGTTCCCACCGACAAGTAGGTCCGACACGCCTGGATTGTTGTCAAATATTACATCCGAGATGTTAGGTTGCCTTAGGTTAGGATATATAACGTTATAGACGTATATACTGTTCCCACCGAGAAGTAGGGTCCGACACACGTGGAATGTTGTCAAATGTTACATCCGAGGTGTTAGGTTGCCTTAGGTTAGGTTATATGACGTTATAGACGTATATAATGTTCCCACCGAGAAGTAGGTCCGACACGCCTGAATTGTTGTCAAATATTACATCCGAGATGTTAGGTTGCCTTAGGTTAGGATATATAACGTTATAGACGTATATACTGTTCCCACTGAGAAGTACGGTCCGACACACCAGGAATATTGTCAAATGTTACATCCGAGTTGTTAGGTTGCCTTAGGTTAGGATATATAAGGTTATAGACGCATATAATGTTCCCACCGAGAAGGAGGGTCCGACTCGCCAGGAATGTTGTCAAATGTTACATCCGAGGTGCTAGGTTGCCTTAGGTTAGGTTATACGACGTTATAGACGCATATAATGTTCCCACCGAGAAGTAGGGTCCGACACACGTGGAATGTTATCAAATGTTACATCCGAAGTGTTTGGTTGCCTTAGGTTAGGATATATAACGTTATAGACGCATATAATGTTCCCACTGAGTAGTAGGTTCCGACTCGCCAGGAATGTTGTCAAATGTTACATCCGAGGTGCTAGGTTGCCTTAGGTTAGGATATACAACGTTATAGAGGCATATAATGTTCCCGCCAAGATGTAGGGTCCGACACACCTGGAATGTTGTCAAATGTTACATCCGAGGTGTTAGGTTGCCTTAGATTAGGATATATAACGTTATAGACGCATATAATGTTCCCACCGAGAAGGAGGGTCCGACTCGCCAGGAATGTTGTCAAATGTTACATCCGAGGTGCTAGGATGCCTTAGGTTAGGATATACAACGTTATAGAGGCATATAATGTTCCCACCGAGAAGTAGGGTCCCACACACCGGGAATGTTGTCAAATGTTACATCCGAGGTGTTAGGTTGCCTTAGGTTAGGATATATAACGTTATAGACGCATATAATGTTCCCACCGAGAAGGAGGGTCCCACTCGCCAGGAATGTTGTCAAATGTTACATCCGAGGTGCTAGGTTGCCTTAGGTTAGGTTATATGACGTTATAGGCGCATATAATGTTCCCACCGAGAAGTAGGGTCCCACACACCGGATATGTTGTCAAATGTTACATCCGAGGTGTTAGGTTGCCTTAGGTTAGGATATATAACGTTATAGACGCATATAATGTTCCCACCGAGAAGGAGGGTCCGACTCGCCAGGAATGTTGTCAAATGTTACATCCGAGGTGCTAGGTTGCCTTAGGTTAGGATATACAACGTTATAGACGCATATAATGTTCCCACCAAGAAGTAGGGTCCGACACACCTGGAATGTTGTCAAATGTTACATCCGAGGTGTTAGGTTGCCTTAGGATAGGATATATAACGTTATAGACGCATATAATGTTCCCACCGAGAAGTAGGGTCCGACTCGCCAGAAATGATGTCAAATGTTACATCCGAGATGTTAGGTTGCCTTATTTTAGGATATGCAACGTTATAGACGCATATAATTTTTCCACCGGGAAGTAGGGTCCGACACAGCAGGAATATTGAAAAATATTACATCCGAGTTGTTAGGTTGCCTTATTTTACGATATACAGCGTTATAGACGCATACAAAGTTCCCACCGAGAAGTAGGGTCCGACAGGTTTGGAATGTTGGCAAATATTACATCCGAGGAGTTAGGTTGCCTTAGGTTAGGATATACAACGTTATAGACGCCTATAATGTTCCCACCGAGAAGTACGGTCCGACACACCTGGAATGTTGTCAAATGTTACATCCGAGGTGTTAGGTTGCCTTAGGTTAGGATATACAACGTTATAGACGCATATAATGTTCCCACTGAGAAGTAGGTTCCGACACACCTGGAATGTTGTCAAATGTTACATCCGAGGTGTTAGGTTGCCTTAGATTAGGATATATAACGTTATAGACGCATATAATGTTCCCACCGAGAAGGAGGGTCCGACTCGCCAGGAATGTTGTCAAATGTTACATCCGAGGTGCTAGGATGCCTTAGGTTAGGATATACAACGTTATAGAGGCATATAATGTTCCCACCGAGAAGTAGGGTCCCACACACCGGGAATGTTGTCAAATGTTACATCCGAGGTGTTAGGTTGCCTTAGGTTAGGATATATAACGTTATAGACGCATATAATGTTCCCACCGAGAAGGAGGGTCCCACTCGCCAGGAATGTTGTCAAATGTTACATCCGAGGTGCTAGGTTGCCTTAGGTTAGGTTATATGACGTTATAGGCGCATATAATGTTCCCACCGAGAAGTAGGGTCCCACACACCGGATATGTTGTCAAATGTTACATCCGAGGTGTTAGGTTGCCTTAGGTTAGGATATATAACGTTATAGACGCATATAATGTTCCCACCGAGAAGGAGGGTCCGACTCGCCAGGAATGTTGTCAAATGTTACATCCGAGGTGCTAGGTTGCCTTAGGTTAGGATATACAACGTTATAGACGCATATAATGTTCCCACCAAGAAGTAGGGTCCGACACACCTGGAATGTTGTCAAATGTTACATCCGAGGTGTTAGGTTGCCTTAGGATAGGATATATAACGTTATAGACGCATATAATGTTCCCACCGAGAAGTAGGGTCCGACTCGCCAGAAATGATGTCAAATGTTACATCCGAGATGTTAGGTTGCCTTATTTTAGGATATGCAACGTTATAGACGCATATAATTTTTCCACCGGGAAGTAGGGTCCGACACAGCAGGAATATTGAAAAATATTACATCCGAGTTGTTAGGTTGCCTTATTTTACGATATACAGCGTTATAGACGCATACAAAGTTCCCACCGAGAAGTAGGGTCCGACAGGTTTGGAATGTTGGCAAATATTACATCCGAGGAGTTAGGTTGCCTTAGGTTAGGATATACAACGTTATAGACGCCTATAATGTTCCCACCGAGAAGTACGGTCCGACACACCTGGAATGTTGTCAAATGTTACATCCGAGGTGTTAGGTTGCCTTAGGTTAGGATATACAACGTTATAGACGCATATAATGTTCCCACTGAGAAGTAGGTTCCGACTCGCCAGGAATGTTGTCAAATGTTACATCCGAGGTGCTAGGTTGCCTTAGGTTAGGATATACAACGTTATAGAGGCATATAATGTTCCCATCAAGAAGTAGGGACGGACACACTTGGAATGTTGTCAAATGTTACATCCGAGGTGTTTGGTTGCCTCAGGTTAAGATATATAACGTTATAGACGTATATAATGTTCCCACTGAGAAGTAGGGTCCAACACACGTGGAGTGTTGTCAAATGTTACATCCGAAGTGTTAGGTTGCCTTAGGTTAGGATATATAACGTTATAGACGCATATAATGTTCCCACTGAGAAGTAGGTTCCGACTCGGCAGGAATGTTGTCAAATGTTACATCCGAGGTGCTAGGTTGCCTTAGGTTAGGATATACAACGTTATAGACGCATATAACTTTCCCACCAAGAAGTAAGGTGCGACACACCTGGAATGTTGTCAAATATTACATCCGACGTGTTAGGTTGCCTTAGGTTAGGATATATAACGTTATAGACGTATAAACAGTTCCCACTGTGAAGTAGGGTCCGACACACCAGGAATATTGACAACTATTACATCCGAGTTGTTAGGTTGCCCTATTTTACGATATACAGCGTTATAGACGCATATAATGTTTCCACCGATAAGTAGGTTGCGACACGCCTGGAATGTTGTCAAACATTACATCCGAGTTGTTAGGTTGCCTTAGGTTAGGATATATAACGTTATAGACCACTATAATGTTCCCACCGAGATGTAGGGTCCGACAAGCTTGGAATGTTGTCAAATGTTACATCCGAGGAGTTAGGTTGCCTTAGGTTAGGATATATAACGTTATAGACGCATATAATGTTCCCACCGAGAAGTAGGTCCGACACGCCTGGATTGTTGTCAAATATTACATCCGGGGTGTTAGGTTGCCTTAGGTTAGGTTATATTACGTTATAGACGCACATAATGTTCCCACCGAGAAGTAGGTCCGACACGCCTGGATTGTTGTCAAATATTACATCCGAGATGTTAGGTTGCCTTAAGTTAGGATATATAACGTTATAGACGTATATACTCTTCCCACCGAGAAGTAGGGTCCGACACACGTGGAATGTTGTCAAATGTTACATCCGAGGTGTTAGGTTGCCTTAGATTAGGATATATAACGTTATAGACACATACAATGTTCCCACCGAGAAGGAGGGTCCGACTCGCCAGGAATGATGTCAAATGTTACATCCGAGGTGCTAGGTTGCCTTAGGTTAGGATATACAACGTTATAGTCGCATATAATGTTCCCACCGAGAAGTAGGGTCCGACACACATGGAATCTTGTCAAATATTACATCCAAAGTGTTAGGTTGTCTTAGGTTAGGATATATAACGTTATAGACGTATATACAGTTCCCACCGTGAAGTAGGGTCCGACACACCAGGAATATTGACAACTATTACATCCGAGTTGTTAGGTTGCCTTATTTTACGATATACAGCGTTATAGACGCATACAATGTTCCCATCGAGATGTAGGGTCCGACAGGCTTGGAATGTTGGCAAATATTACATCTGAGATGTTAGGTTGCCTTAGGTTAGGATATATAACGTTATAGACGTATATACTGTTCCCACCGTGAAGTAGGGTCCGACACGCTTGGAATGTTGTCAAATGTTACATCCGAGGTCTTAGGTTGCCTTAGGTTAGGTTATATGTCGTTATAGACGCATATAATGTTCCCACCGAGAAGTAGGTCCGACACGCCTGGATTGTTGTCAAACATTACATCCGAGATGTTAGGTTGCCTTAGGTTAGGATATATAACGTTATAGACGTATATACTGTTCCCACCGAGAAGGAGGGTCCGACTCGCCAGGAATGTTGTCAAATGTTACATCCGAGGTGCTAGGTTGCCTTAGGTTAGGTTATACGACGTTATAGACGCATATAATGTTCCCACCGAGAAGTAGGGTCCGACACACGTGGAATGTTGTCAAATGTTACATCCGAAGTGTTTGGTTGCCTTAGGTTAGGATATATAACGTTATAGACGCATATAATGTTCCCACTGAGTAGTAGGTTCCGACTCGCCAGGAATGTTGTCAAATGTTACATCCGAGGTGCTAGGTTGCCTTAGGTTAGGATATACAACGTTATAGAGGCATATAATGTTCCCACCAAGATGTAGGGTCCGACACACCTGGAATGTTGTCAAATGTTACATCCGAGGTGTTAGGTTGCCTTAGATTAGGATATATAACGTTATAGACGCATATAATGTTCCCACCGAGAAGGAGGGTCCGACTCGCCAGGAATGTTGTCAAATGTTACATCCGAGGTCCTAGGATGCCTTAGGTTAGGATATACAACGTTATAGAGGCATATAATGTTCCCACCGAGAAGTAGGGTCCCACACACCGGGAATGTTGTCAAATGTTACATCCGAGGTGTTAGGTTGCCTTAGGTTAGGATATATAACGTTATAGACGCATATAATGTTCCCACCGAGAAGGAGGGTCCCACTCGCCAGGAATGTTGTCAAATGTTACATCCGAGGTGCTAGGTTGCCTTAGGTTAGGTTATATGACGTTATAGACGCATGTAATGTTCCCACCGAGAAGTAGGGTCCGACACACGTGGAATGTTGTCAATAGTTACATCCGAAGTGTTAGGTTGCCTTAGGTTAGGATATATAACGTTATAAACGGATATAATGTTCCCACTGAGAAGTAGGTTCCGACTAGGCAGGAATGTTGTCAAATGTTACATCCGAGTTGTTAGGTTGCCTTAGGTTAGGATATATAACGTTATAGACGCATATAATGTTCCCACCGAGAAGGAGGGTCCGACTCGCCAGGAATGTTGTCAAATGTTACATCCGAGGTGCTAGGTTGCCTTAGGTTAGGATATACAACGTTATAGACGTATATAATGTTCCCACCGAGAAGTAGGGTCCCACACACCGGATATGTTGTCAAATGTTACATCCGAGGTGTTAGGTTGCCTTAGGTTAGGATATATAACGTTATAGACGCATATAATGTTCCCACCGAGAAGGAGGGTCCGACTCGCCAGGAATGTTGTCAAATGTTACATCCGAGGTGCTAGGTTGCCTTAGGTTAGGATATACAACGTTATAGACGCATATAATGTTCCCACTGAGAAGTAGGTTCCGACTCGCCAGGAATGTTGTCAAATGTTACATCCGAGGTGCTAGGTTGCCTTAGGTTAGGATATACAACGTTATAGAGGCATATAATGTTCCCATCAAGAAGTAGGGTCCGACACACTTGGAATGTTGTCAAATGTTACATCCGAGGTGTTAGGTTGCCTTAGGTTAGGATATATAACGTTATAGACGCATATAATGTTCCCACTGAGTAGTAGGTTCCGACTCGCCAGGAATGTTGTCAAATGTTACATCCGAGGTGCTAGGTTGCCTTAGGTTAGGATATACAACGTTATAGAGGCATATAATGTTCCCACCAAGATGTAGGGTCCGACACACCTGGAATGTTGTCAAATGTTACATCCGAGGTGTTAGGTTGCCTTAGATTAGGATATATAACGTTATAGACGCATATAATGTTCCCACCGAGAAGGAGGGTCCGACTCGCCAGGAATGTTATCAAATGTTACATCCGAGGTGCTAGGATGCCTTAGGTTCGGATATACAACGTTATAGAGGCATATAATGTTCCCACCGAGAAGTAGGGTCCCACACACCGGAAATGTTGTCAAATGTTACATCCGAGGTGTTAGGTTGCCTTAGGTTAGGATATATAACGTTATAGACGCATATAATGTTCCCACCGAGAAGGAGGGTCCGACTCGCCAGGAATGTTGTCAAATGTTACATCCGAGGTGCTAGGTTGCCTTAGGTTAGGTTATATGACGTTATAGACGCATATAATGTTCCCACCGAGAAGTACGGTCCGACACACCTGGAATGTTGTCAAATGTTACATCCGAGGTGTTAGGTTGCCTTAGGTTAGGATATACAACGTTATAGACGCATATAATGTTCCCACTGAGAAGTAGGTTCCGACTCGCCAGGAATGTTGTCAAATGTTACATCCGAGGTGCTAGGTTGCCTTAGGTTAGGATATACAACGTTATAGAGGCATATAATGTTCCCATCAAGAAGTAGGGACGGACACACTTGGAATGTTGTCAAATGTTACATCCGAGGTGTTTGGTTGCCTCAGGTTAAGATATATAACGTTATAGACGTATATAATGTTCCCACTGAGAAGTAGGGTCCAACACACGTGGAGTGTTGTCAAATGTTACATCCGAAGTGTTAGGTTGCCTTAGGTTAGGATATATAACGTTATAGACGCATATAATGTTCCCACTGAGAAGTAGGTTCCGACTCGGCAGGAATGTTGTCAAATGTTACATCCGAGGTGCTAGGTTGCCTTAGGTTAGGATATACAACGTTATAGACGCATATAACTTTCCCACCAAGAAGTAGGGTGCGACACACCTGGAATGTTGTCAAATATTACATCCGACGTGTTAGGTTGCCTTAGGTTAGGATATATAACGTTATAGACGTATAAACAGTTCCCACTGTGAAGTAGGGTCCGACACACCAGGAATATTGACAACTATTACATCCGAGTTGTTAGGTTGCCCTATTTTACGATATACAGCGTTATAGACGCATATAATGTTTCCACCGATAAGTAGGTTGCGACACGCCTGGAATGTTGTCAAACATTACATCCGAGTTGTTAGGTTGCCTTAGGTTAGGATATATAACGTTATAGACCCCTATAATGTTCCCACCGAGATGTAGGGTCCGACAAGCTTGGAATGTTGTCAAATGTTACATCCGAGGAGTTAGGTTGCCTTAGGTTAGGATATATAACGTTATAGACGCATATAATGTTCCCACCGAGAAGTAGGTCCGACACGCCTGGATTGTTGTCAAATATTACATCCGAGGTGTTAGGTTGCCTTAGGTTAGGTTATATTACGTTATAGACGCACATAATGTTCCCACCGAGAAGTAGGTCCGACACGCCTGGATTGTTGTCAAATATTACATCCGAGATGTTAGGTTGCCTTAGGTTAGGATATATAACGTTATAGACGTATATACTCTTCCCACCGAGAAGTAGGTTCCGACACACGTGGAATGTTGTCAAATGTTACATCCGAGGTGTTAGGTTGCCTTAGATTAGGATATATAACGTTATAGACACATACAATGTTCCCACCGAGAAGGAGGGTCCGACTCGCCAGGAATGATGTCAAATGTTACATCCGAGGTGCTAGGTTGCCTTAGGTTAGGATATACAACGTTATAGTCGCATATAATGTTCCCACCGAGAAGTAGGGTCCGACACACATGGAATCTTGTCAAATATTACATCCAAAGTGTTAGGTTGTCTTAGGTTAGGATATATAACGTTATAGACGTATATACAGTTCCCACCGTGAAGTAGGGTCCGACACACCAGGAATATTGACAACTATTACATCCGAGTTGTTAGGTTGCCTTATTTTACGATATACAGCGTTATAGACGCATACAATGTTCCCATCGAGATGTAGGGTCCGACAGGCTTGGAATGTTGGCAAATATTACATCTGAGATGTTAGGTTGCCTTAGGTTAGGATATATAACGTTATAGACGTATATACTGTTCCCACCGTGAAGTAGGGTCCGACACGCTTGGAATGTTGTCAAATGTTACATCCGAGGTCTTAGGTTGCCTTAGGTTAGGTTATATGTCGTTATAGACGCATATAATGTTCCCACCGAGAAGTAGGTCCGACACGCCTGGATTGTTGTCAAACATTACATCCGAGATGTTAGGTTGCCTTAGGTTAGGATATATAACGTTATAGACGTATATACTGTTCCCACCGAGCAGTAGGTCCGACACGCCTGAATTGTTGTCAAATATTACATCCGAGATGTTAGGTTGCCTTAGGTTAGGATATATAACGTTATAGACGTATATACTGTTCCCACTGAGAAGTAGGGTCCGACACACCAGGAATATTGTCAAATGTTACATCCGAGTTGTTAGGTTGCCTTAGGTTAGGATATATAAGGTTATAGACGCATATAATGTTCCCACCGAGAAGGAGGGTCCGACTCGCCAGGAATGTTGTCAAATGTTACATCCGAGGTGCTAGGTTGCCTTAGGTTAGGTTATACGACGTTATAGACGCATATAATGTTCCCACCGAGAAGTAGGGTCCGACACACGTGGAATGTTGTCAAATGTTACATCCTAGGTGTTAGGTTGCCCTAGATTAGGATATATAACGTTATAGACGCATATAATGTTCCCACCGAGAAGGAGGGTCCGACTCGCCAGGAATGTTGTCAAATGTTACATCCGAGGTCCTAGGATGCCTTAGGTTAGGATATACAACGTTATAGAGGCATATAATGTTCCCACCGAGAAGTAGGGTCCCACACACCGGGAATGTTGTCAAATGTTACATCCGAGGTGTTAGGTTGCCTTAGGTTAGGATATATAACGTTATAGACGCATATAATGTTCCCACCGAGAAGGAGGGTCCCACTCGCCAGGAATGTTGTCAAATGTTACATCCGAGGTGCTAGGTTGCCTTAGGTTAGGTTATATGACGTTATAGACGCATGTAATGTTCCCACCGAGAAGTAGGGTCCGACACACGTGGAATGTTGTCAATAGTTACATCCGAAGTGTTAGGTTGCCTTAGGTTAGGATATATAACGTTATAGACGGATATAATGTTCCCACTGAGAAGTAGGTTCCGACTAGGCAGGAATGTTGTCAAATGTTACATCCGAGTTGTTAGGTTGCCTTAGGTTAGGATATATAACGTTATAGACGCATATAATGTTCCCACCGAGAAGGAGGGTCCGACTCGCCAGGAATGTTGTCAAATGTTACATCCGAGGTGCTAGGTTGCCTTAGGTTAGGATATACAACGTTATAGACGTATATAATGTTCCCACCGAGAAGTAGGGTCCCACACACCGGATATGTTGTCAAATGTTACATCCGAGGTGTTAGGTTGCCTTAGGTTAGGATATATAACGTTATAGACGCATATAATGTTCCCACCGAGAAGGAGGGTCCGACTCGCCAGGAATGTTGTCAAATGTTACATCCGAGGTGCTAGGTTGCCTTAGGTTAGGATATACAACGTTATAGACGCATATAATGTTCCCACTGAGAAGTAGGTTCCGACTCGCCAGGAATGTTGTCAAATGTTACATCCGAGGTGCTAGGTTGCCTTAGGTTAGGATATACAACGTTATAGAGGCATATAATGTTCCCATCAAGAAGTAGGGTCCGACACACTTGGAATGTTGTCAAATGTTACATCCGAGGTGTTAGGTTGCCTTAGATTAGGATATATAACGTTATAGACGCATATAATGTTCCCACCGAGAAGGAGGGTCCGACTCGCCAGGAATGTTGTCAAATGTTACATCCGAGGTGCTAGGATGCCTTAGGTTCGGATATACAACGTTATAGAGGCATATAATGTTCCCACCGAGAAGTAGGGTCCCACACACCGGAAATGTTGTCAAATGTTACATCCGAGGTGTTAGGTTGCCTTAGGTTAGGATATATAACGTTATAGACGCATATAATGTTCCCACCGAGAAGGAGGGTCCGACTCGCCAGGAATGTTGTCAAATGTTACATCCGAGGTGCTAGGTTGCCTTAGGTTAGGATATACAACGTTATAGACGTATATAATGTTCCCACCGAGAAGTAGGGTCCCACACACCGGATATGTTGTCAAATGTTACATCCGAGGTGTTAGGTTGCCTTAGGTTAGGATATATAACGTTATAGACGCATATAATGTTCCCACCGAGAAGGAGGGTCCGACTCGCCAGGAATGTTGTCAAATGTTACATCCGAGGTGCTAGGTTGCCTTAGGTTAGGATATACAACGTTATAGACGCATATAATGTTCCCACTGAGAAGTAGGTTCCGACTCGCCAGGAATGTTGTCAAATGTTACATCCGAGGTGCTAGGTTGCCTTAGGTTAGGATATACAACGTTATAGAGGCATATAATGTTCCCATCAAGAAGTAGGGTCCGACACACTTGGAATGTTGTCAAATGTTACATCCGAGGTGTTAGGTTGCCTTAGGTTAGGATATATAACGTTATAGACGCATATAATGTTCCCACTGAGTAGTAGGTTCCGACTCGCCAGGAATGTTGTCAAATGTTACATCCGAGGTGCTAGGTTGCCTTAGGTTAGGATATACAACGTTATAGAGGCATATAATGTTCCCACCAAGATGTAGGGTCCGACACACCTGGAATGTTGTCAAATGTTACATACGAGGTGTTAGGTTGCCTTAGATTAGGATATATAACGTTATAGACGCATATAATGTTCCCACCGAGAAGGAGGGTCCGACTCGCCAGGAATGTTGTCAAATGTTACATCCGAGGTGCTAGGATGCCTTAGGTTCGGATATACAACGTTATAGAGGCATATAATGTTCCCACCGAGAAGTAGGGTCCCACACACCGGAAATGTTGTCAAATGTTACATCCGAGGTGTTAGGTTGCCTTAGGTTAGGATATATAACGTTATAGACGCATATAATGTTCCCACCGAGAAGGAGGGTCCGACTCGCCAGGAATGTTGTCAAATGTTACATCCGAGGTGCTAGGTTGCCTTAGGTTAGCTTATATGACGTTATAGACGCATATAATGTTCCCACCGAGAAGTAGGTCCGACACGCCTGGATTGTTGTCAAATATTACATCCGAGATGTTAGGTTGCCTTAGGTTAGGATATATAACGTTATAGACGTATATACTGTTCCCACTGAGAAGTAGGGTCCGACACACCAGGAATATTGTCAAATGTTACATCCGAGTTGTTAGGTTGCCTTAGGTTAGGATATATAACGTTATAGACGCATATAATGTTCCCACCGAGAAGGAGGGTCCGACTCGCCAGGAATGTTGTCAAATGTTACATCCGAGGTGCTAGGTTGCCTTAGGTTAGGATATACAACGTTATAGACGCATATAATGTTCCCACCAAGAAGTAGGGTCCGACACACCTGGAATGTTGTCAAATGTTACATCCGAGGTGTTAGGTTGCCTTACGACAGGATATATAACGTTATAGACGCATATAATGTTTCCACCGAGGAGGGTCCGACTCGCCAGGAATGTTGTCAAATGTTACATCCGCGGTGCTAGGTTGCCTTAGGTTAGGATATACAACGTTATAGACGCATATAATGTTCCCACCGAGAAGTAGGGTCCCACACACCGGGAATGTTGTCAAATGTTACATCCGAGGTGTTAGGTTGCCTTAGGTTAGGATATATAACGTTATAGACGCATATAATGTTCCCACCGAGAAGGAGGGTCCGACTCGCCAGGAATGTTGTCAAATGTTACATCCGAGGTGCTAGGTTGCCTTAGGTTAGGATATACAACGTTATAGTCGCATATAATGTTCCCACGGAGAAGTAGGGTCCGACACACATGGAATCTTGTCAAATATTACATCCAAAGTGTTAGGTTGTCTTAGGTTAGGATATATAACGTTATAGACGTATATACAGTTCCCACCGTGAAGTAGGGTCCGACACACCAGGAATATTGACAACTATTACATCCGAGTTGTTAGGTTGCCTTATTTTACGATATACAGCGTTATAGACGCATACAATGTTCCCATCGAGATGTAGGGTCCGACAGGCTTGGAATGTTGGCAAATATTACATCTGAGATGTTAGGTTGCCTTAGGTTAGGATATATAACGTTATAGACGTATATACTGTTCCCACCGTGAAGTAGGGTCCGACACGCTTGGAATGTTGTCAAATGTTACATCCGAGGTCTTAGGTTGCCTTAGGTTAGGTTATATGTCGTTATAGACGCATATAATGTTCCCACCGAGAAGTAGGTCCGACACGCCTGGATTGTTGTCAAACATTACATCCGAGATGTTAGGTTGCCTTAGGTTAGGATATATAACGTTATAGACGTATATACTGTTCCCACCGAGAAGTAGGTCCGACACGCCTGAATTGTTGTCAAATATTACATCCGAGATGTTAGGTTGCCTTAGGTTAGGATATATAACGTTATAGACGTATATACTGTTCCCACTGAGAAGTAGGGTCCGACACACCAGGAATATTGTCAAATGTTACATCCGAGTTGTTAGGTTGCCTTAGGTTAGGATATATAAGGTTATAGACGCATATAATGTTCCCACCGAGAAGGAGGGTCCGACTCGCCAGGAATGTTGTCAAATGTTACATCCGAGGTGCTAGGTTGCCTTAGGTTAGGTTATACGACGTTATAGACGCATATAATGTTCCCACCGAGAAGTAGGGTCCGACACACGTGGAATGTTGTCAAATGTTACATCCGAAGTGTTTGGTTGCCTTAGGTTAGGATATATAACGTTATAGACGCATATAATGTTCCCACTGAGTAGTAGGTTCCGACTCGCCAGGAATGTTGTCAAATGTTACATCCGAGGTGCTAGGTTGCCTTAGGTTAGGATATACAACGTTATAGAGGCATATAATGTTCCCACCAAGATGTAGGGTCCGACACACCTGGAATGTTGTCAAATGTTACATCCGAGGTGTTAGGTTGCCTTAGATTAGGATATATAACGTTATAGACGCATATAATGTTCCCACCGAGAAGGAGGGTCCGACTCGCCAGGAATGTTGTCAAATGTTACATCCGAGGTCCTAGGATGCCTTAGGTTAGGATATACAACGTTATAGACGTATATAATGTTCCCACCGAGAAGTAGGGTCCCACACACCGGATATGTTGTCAAATGTTACATCCGAGGTGTTAGGTTGCCTTA